>OX381705.1:83671688-84128647 GCA_947462335.1 Harmothoe impar
CCCTCAGGGTAACCTCCATTGTGTGGACGCACTCCTCCAGGTAGGGAAGGATACAGCATGCCTAAGGTAGACCTAAGGCCAGGTCGCGGTTCTAGGACTGCTCCAGGCTTAAAGCCTAACCTGGAGGATCCTGGGTAAAGCAGGGAGGCCAGTCAAAACAAACAGGCTGAATGGGGTCTAAGCCTCACCACGTAACGTGTATAACTCCATGTGAGCTACAGCGCCCCGCCCCCCCCCCCCACACACACACACCTCACACACCCGTGATACAAGAAACTGGACCACCCACCCCACCCACATCCACTGCCTGCCTAACCTCATTCTGCAGCAGAGGGAGTGATCAGAAGGCCTCTCTGTAGGGTTCAAATTCTCTGGCAGTGGTGTCACTCTCTAAGCAATTTGTTGGTATAACCTCAAGCCGACTGCATACATTTAGATACTGATACATTATCCCAGGGGCGGATCCAGAGGGGGGGTTCTGGGGGTCAGGACCCCCCCCCCTTTTGGAAATAAAAAAAAAAAATTTTAATGATAATTTGATCCGCCGCGAGTCGCGGCGCGTCACTTTTCCGGTACTTTGGTGTTTGGTGGACCCCCCCTTTTCAAATTCCTGGGTCCGCCCCTGTTATAATCCACCGGTTAATAAAGATGGCCATATTCCGTACAGAGAGGTTATTGACCTCGCAGGTGCCATCTCTTGGGTACAGAATGGCCTGATGTGAGAGCCCCCAGGGCCCCTATTTACCTGTATTAAGGTGTGGTTTACTTGTAGGAAGTGGCAGGTATTGTCAGACCAATACTCACCTGGGACGGTGTGGGCAGGCTGCAGGGGGGCAGCGTGTGGACGGACCTCCTCCAGTGGGTCAGTACCCTAAACATGCCTTAACCCTTTAAGGGGCAGCCTAGTGCGTTAACACACTAAGCAGTTGTTTTGTCATGATGCATGCATATCTCGCCAGTGCTGCACGAGTAACTCGCAAGACGCGCAGTGCTCTATTTACGGTTGATACACTCGACGGGTCGATGCGATGCATCAATGCAGTGCCAGTGAGTTACTCTATGGCGCTCAGTTGGGGCATCACTTCAAAAAATACAAGTGGGCACTTTACATACTCCAGTGGTAGGAGCTAATCAGGTTTGGGGCAATAGGACCCCTTAATGTAGGCAAGTTCCCCCAGCCTTAATGTACAGGGGACAAAATGACCGCCTATATACACTCACCACTAGTACTCTATATAATTACCAGTGTTTCTGCCATTGAGATACATGCTGTCCGTGTATTATCATGTATAACTATGGTAATGTCCATGTATTACCATGTATTACTATAGACTACAGTTGAGGTGGACAGAGTGTGTGTGTATCTATTGTGCAGGTATCAGGGATCAATGCGCCACCTGTAGGCACCGCCAGGTGTGACTCGTACCTGGTCCTCCTCACCTGCCGCAGCAGCCCAGGTAGATACCTGCACACAGGTAGCAGATAGGGCCTGATTAGATTACAGGTGAGATAATGGGTTTAACCCTCCAAGGGCCGATAAGTGATTTAGTGTGCCCTTCGTCGTCATGACATGAATGAATGCAGCCCTGGAGAGAACCTTGCCAGGGCCGCATCCATGCATCATGCCAACCCTTCGGGAGTGTATCGACCCGGTACTGTCGGCATGATGCAGGAATGCAGCCCTGGTGGCTTGCTCGCTAGAGCTGCATTCATGTATGATGATCACATAAAGGACATAGATCCCTATAGCTATGGTGATAAGTATATTGTATGTGTATAAACATTACAGTTGTCAATACATGTAGGGGTGCTATCAATACTCAGTGTGTGAAGTATCAGTATATGGTGGGTGGTTGTTGATATGGACTAGTAGTGTGTGCGTGTGTATAGGTGGGGGGGGGGGGGGTGACTATTGTTGAGCTGGACACCAGGGTTTATGTACTGATAATCAATGCTGCTATTGACCAGAACAATAACTCTGTTACTCACAGTGTTAATACTATGTTACTCATAATGTTTATGTTGTGGTATCATATGGAAGTACTGTAGGGTGAGTGCTGCATTATATAGGTATGGTATTAATGCAGATACACAGAAGGAGTATGCGTGTGTCCATATAACTCACACACAGTATCTATTCACTATTGGAATAGTTTTAACCTATTTTATGTTTACTGGAGTGATCAATAGTTGCCTGAGCTAATAGAGAGGAGGCATAATGGTCAGAAACAAAAAATACGGTCTGTATATTTTAATGTTTGTGAGGTATTCTTCAGGTTACTCGCATCATGCCTCGTAGAGGTACAACTAGACCAGACCTACAGCAGCTTGCCTCTATAATGTCACTCTGGTATTTGAACTTCATACTCTTTGTCCTGTGTATTATTCATGGGAATTTATTGCCTTAAATTCAGTGTACCGTCACAGAATGTCAACTCGTGGGTTACGTTGAATACAAATACCTCGACCGACTGCGGCCGGCGTTGCATAGTAATGTCATAATTTATCGATCATCCTGATGTAAATTTAATGAGAAGTAATAGAAAAATCACAAAAACAGCCACAAGATGGATCGAACGACACATTTAAAAAGAAAGAAGAGAAAAAGAAACTATTTTGCATTCCGCACCGGATTGCAGTGTGGTTTTTACGTGTTATAAAACCATTTGTTACTGTTTAAAATGTAAAAACAACAATGTATTACAACGTCATAAAAGGTGGTGTTCAGTTATGAATATGCATGAGGAGACAGGCGCATGCGTGAACTGTCTGAATCCAGTCACACTCAGTCCTTCCACCACAAGCACCCAGGGCTGTGGAATACGTGTAGGGGAGAAAATGGGAAGGGAGGGGAGGGGGTCGGTTTTCATGAAGAAGTTGTTAACCCTTTAATGGGCTTTTGTCCAAGACACATTTCGGTGCTCTTGTGTGAAAATCATCCGACCTGACCCCCCCCCCCCCTCCCTCGCCCACCTCCTCACTGTTGTTAAAAGGAGGACCGCTCCTTTGTTAGGCCAAGGAAAAAAGGATTGTGTTCAGGTAACATGAAATTAGCGTCAGAAGTTCCATTTCTTTTTCCTTTCATAAAGGACCTTACTCCATAAAAGAAGGAAATATATGATCTTTAAGGTAGATTTGGTATTACCTGTCAGAATACAACCTTTTGTTGTCGGCGTTATCAGGGGCCGTGTGAGGACGCACTGATCCCCCCCCCCCCCCCCGACACTAGATAAGGCCCATATTAATGTGTGGGTTATGAGGAGTGTTGCATCCCTAGCTGCAGGCAGTGTGAGGGACATGTTCAGCATGTCACACACCGTGTTAGTATCCAGGTGTGGATGATGTACAGATGTACACCTCGAGGTGTGGGACACACAGAGTTATGGGGCCGTTATGGCTGCTACCTGTTACAGACTCTGACATGGCTCTCACATGGTCATGCCATGACATGGGAGTGACCTGACGTGTCCTTAACATGACATGTACTGTACTGAACTGGTGAGCCTGGCATGGTTAGTCTGAAACTGTCATCCAGGTAAAGCAGATGCAGTCATGTCTCCCAGTCAGACGAACGTCTTCCTAAATTTCTAGGATTTCCTAAATTCCTAAATTTTCATTTTCATGAGGCATCTTACTTAGTAAACATACGCCGTTAAATACCGGCATGTAGCGAAAGCTATGTATGAAATTTGCCGAAAGGGTGAAGCTCTTTAGATCTATAAAGTAGTACAAGGTCCTCCAATTACGCCCTGTTTGTAGGCAGTGACAGGTGCCCTACTTCCGGTCAGTGTGACTACCAGGCGCGTAGCGGCAGACAGGAGAACTAATGATGCTGTCACGGCGTATAGTGGTCGGTGGTCGTCATCATGACGTATAGATGCAGGACGTCATCATGACGTGTGGGGGCAGGACGTGTAATAACCACAAGGGGCAGGTATGGACGTCGTAAAACGTTACTGTGAACCTGGAAAGCTGCTGTCTATGTTCTGCAGTAGGACAGATGTCTGCCAGGTTTCCTGCTAACCCAGCCCCCCCCCCCCCTCCCCACCAACCTCTCACTACTATAACCCCCTACTCCCACTACAGGTTAACCCTTTAAGTGCCGCATAGTACTCTATAATGTATTATAATGTCCTTTGTCGTCATGATGCATACGTTGGTAATTGCTGCCTCATGCATCATGCCGACCTTTTGTGAGTGGATCAACGTCAATAGGATCCTTGAATGCAGCCTTGGCGAGTCAATCGCCTGGGTTGCATTAATGCATCATGACGACGACAGGTATTGCACATTAAAGCACTATGCGGGCCACAGAATAGATGTGTACTAGATGTAACAGCTGTGACTGAATACCTGCACGTCCTCTGTCCACCCCAGGACAACTCACTCTGGTCGTCACTGACACTAAAGGTGTGCGTGTCTCACACAGGGGCACATACAAGTACACCTTAAAAAATAACTGGTCAAATTGTGTCCTTCTACTTGGAAGTGTGAAACCACAGACATTGTCATCTGTGTTCTGCACGTGTTTAGTGGTCACTGACACAGTATCTGATGGTCTAGTAATAGTATAGATTTTGTGGGGGAAATGTAGTGAGAGGGTTGGGCAGGGGTATTTTGGAAATTGTGGGAAGCCACAGAAAGTGTCGTAAATGGATTAGGATTTATTCAGAAGTTTGAGTGTCAGGAAGTGTACATGGTATTGTACCTGGATGTGGATGTACTGGGTGGTCAGCGTGGTGAGCATAGAGCTCTACCCCTACCTTCATGGTGGTGAGTGAGAGTGGGGGGAGGGAATTCCCCTTCAGGTTAACCTGCTAACGGTCAGTCTGTGCACGTCCTACCCCTGCTCACCTGCCTCTCTGTGCGTGATGTGGCTAATGTTACTTCACAATTACAGTCACATCTACATCAATGCCCATTACCTGCATGTACATGTAGGTGAGGTGTCTTCAACCTACCTACACCTCACCCTCACTGACCCCCTGGAGGTAGGGAGAGAGGTAGGGCAGGTGTATGTGTGGGCATGTACCTACTGGAGGTATGTGGGGGGGGGGGGGGGGGCAGCGGGGGTCAAGTACTCACAAATACAGGTGTAAAGAACCAGTGTAGACACGACCTAACGGCCGGCCTGGTCACCCAGTGCTAGATCAATCATACAGCAGTGTAAACTCAGGCGTGACTCACACTTTATGGACATGTGATAAAAGTATAGGAGGATTTCATTAGGTACATCATCTAAGTCTAAAAAAAGTGTCACGAGAATGGCATTCAGTAGAAATGTAGACTCAGTGCTACGTGTGAAACGTGTCACTTTAAAACCACATATAAAGCTCTGTTTCTGAATGAAGACTTCTCGTGAACTGACACAGATTAGGAATTAGAACTATGTTTCAGTTTTCTGAAATTCCCTGCAGCAAATTACATGGTGTCAGGAGAGTTCTTCTTAATCCTTGGGTCATGTGACTAGTCGTTAAGATATATCAAAGGTCACATGATCACTGCAGCATCACGACGTGACACCCATGATTTCCCATGATGCCCCACAGACGGTGACCTCTACTCATGACCTTCAAACTGGACACTTCGACCTTCACAGGCTCTAAAGCCGCCTATCACCAGTCCCACCAACCCCACTGCCCCATGGACGACTGGAGGGGTAGGTTTGTAGGATGAAGCGTCTTAGAGGTTGTGCCAAAGGTGGTTTGGAGGAGGAGGTCATTTAGATAACCTCTGATCCCGCCTTGTACCAGCTCCCAGACCCATCCCCCCATGATGCTACTCCTCCCACCAAGAACCCCAACCTCCCACCCACCACCCCTTTCTCCTCCTGGTTTCGTCATGGCACTAGACCCCTAAATTCGACATTGAGACATGGGGCATTTTTGGGCTTTGGACATTGGGACCCCATCTCTCTCCCCTACATCATCAGCTCACATCATGGAAGAATCCCACCCCTTCTTTCCCCTCTCCCATGTTGCCCCCCCCCCCCTCCCCGGTTATCAGCTGACCAGCTGGTGGAGGTAAACACGGGAAGACGAGGTGAAAACGAGGCTGGCGCCAACAATCCCCACCTGGCGGCGCCACCGGCGCCAAACCAGCCCCAGGAGGGTAGTAGGGGCTGTAGGGCGCTTACCGCTTATCTCTCAGGTCAGGGGGATGATCCCTCCTCTCCCCGATCTGCTGTAGTACTGGGGTGTGCTGGGGGAAGGCGCCGGGGTGGGGATAACGTGAGGTGTAGGATCCTACAGGTTCTAGCCTGGGTACAAGTAGGAGGTATATCTTGTAGAAGGTCTTACAGGCAGCACTTGGTCTGGGAGGGTAGAAGGGGTATCGGGTACCGGGTAGTCCCCTTCAGGAAGCCAAGCATCCTCAAGTAGGATGTTGGCATATGGAGATATACAGGAAGAAGGGAGGCGAGAATATGAGACAAACGTGTCAGTGTTCGGTATAGTCTACCATAGATATGGAATATCCAATCACAGTACTAATAAAGCAACAAGTAGCTGTCAACTTGTTAACCCTTCTACGCCGATCTACTATGTGTTGATGAGAATTTACAGATCCAAAAATGGTGTTTGATTCATAACTTTTGTTTCTCAATAGTCTACGAGACATGTTGATAATGTGTTTCAAAACCAGGTAGTAACAGCCACGTGGGCCCTCATACACGTGTACTCAGTGCACTTTGTAAGTTCAGACAAATTACTGTAATTTGCTATAATTTGTAGTTATGGTGGAGACTACAATTATTCTGTTTACAAGTTTCCGTGTACGCTGGTACTAGACCCAACGTGCAGGTGTTGTCATGGTTACTACACATGTACATGTACCTGTAAAGCGTCATTCCATTACTAGGGGAGGGTCCTGGTGGAAACTCAGTCATTTTGTGTCTACCGTAAAAGTCTTGAATCAAAACTTCACTGAAAAAGACCTAGCGTGGTCACTTCTGTAGGGAATTACTAGTACCACAAAATGTCTGCACTGCAGTCCAGACCATACAAACCAGCATCAGAAAGTGGCAGTAGAATAACCTCCCAAGTCGTGCCGTTTTTGTGAGGTACGACCACGTCCAATGCTATAATCATCACTCTGGACCCTCACCGGATGAGTAATGACATATGCCGTCCCATCATGCATTGCTGCTCCCTGCCAACACAAACCTGGGCTCCCAGTAATCTGCGTTCTGCCTCGTGACGTCACTTCCGCTCCAAAGCAGACAGCGCGGGGTCGGCCAAGCCTGACGTTGAACTGCCGCCAAGTGACCAACTGCTGCCGAGTTATGGAGTTATGGTGGTTGGTAGAATGTAGAGTGCCATCTCCACTCTGTTGGTGGCCATAACCTGGGCCGCATGCTGCTCTAGGCTCGGCATGATGCATGGATGCAGCCCTGGTGTGTGGGCTAACCAGTGCTGCAAGGGCATAGCACATTACAATGTAGTATTTCATCTTATCTTTTCCATGACTTTACTTTTCTTCAATGATTACATTAATTGATATGAAGGAACCACAGCTTTGGCCTTGCCATGCTTCCCTTGCCCCCGCCTTGCTCCTCGTTGTATGCAGACGGTTTGGGTCGCATTATAAAAGGTGGAGAAAGGTTAGGAGTTTGGCTGCGTCTATAATAGTGTGTTGTCACGCCACCAGAGGTCCTCAGGTCGCCATGTTGGATGTTAGGGTCTCATAGAGGGTAATCCCGCAGAAAACTGAGAGTCATATACGATTCTGGTCAGAAGTGAATACTGCAGGAGCACTGAATGGTCCATAAATAATTTGGAAATGATGCTAATATTATGAAAACCTACACACATGCTGCTGAATGTCTGCCAATTTCAATCAAATAATAGGAAAGGGGATTCTCAGTGAGTTTCCATTTTTTTCAAAGGCTAGATTGGGAATCTGCGAAAATGCAATTTATTCAGTGCAAATTCAGGCGAAATTCAGGTGGTTTTACGATACAGACCAGTGTTCTGATTTTCCGTGGTCAGTAGCTAATTTTTGTGGGAAATGTTTTGAAGAAAGGATGTATCTTTCAGGTCAATGGTGATTTTCAGAAATTGTGAATGTCCTGGTTGCAGTTATCGGGTTTTCCGCTATATTAAAGTATATAGTAGAAGCATTTCCTTCTCTGAGACCTAAAGCAAAAGGGCTATTACCATGGAAAAATTAAAAGCCCCTCAAATTGATTTCTTTTGCACTGGTTATGTACAGAATAAATACTTCTGCCAAATTTCATAGAAAATTTATGACCAGGTCCTTGAAATGTGGAAAAAAGGAAGGAAATTCACATTAATATTGCTGTCGGAGGGTCCCCGGGGCCGAGCCGCAAGTTGGTTTCAGTTTATGGCCACTGGGGGTAATTCAGAGTAATTTGATATGTCTTATTTATTTTTTACCTTCGTCCCAATAGCACAGGTATATCAAAATTGTGTAGTAGCTACAGTTTGTAACCAGTCAAGGGCATACAGGGAGCAAGCATTGATACTCTTTGAAGGATGATCGGTGAGCATTTAGTTAGAGGATGGCACCGCAAATGGCATATTTGCTACTACAAGGGCCCCCACCACCGTATGTTTTTAAAGTGTACTTTCTAAAAATCGTGAAGAAATGTAGAAAAACATGAGTCAATGGCCTTTCAATATACTCTGAAGAATCAATCCTGGCATGATGTGCGAATAATGTATATTTTTATGGTAATTTTCAGGTATTTTTCCATATTTTTCCATAATTTTTTGACCTTATGAACAGAAATCTATAGTATTGGCACATGTATCACATAGAGATATTCCATGCAAAGATCCATGTTGGATTTGATGGTCCTAGAGGTACTTCTTGCTATGAAAATGGCTAAAACATGGAGCCGGGGGCCCTCTCGGCCCTAGGTGGGAAATCAGGGTGATTTTGGGCCTGGGTTTGTCCCGGAAACATCAGGTTATCTTGGTATAGGGGAGCCCAAGGGACATAAAACTTTGGGGCCTATCTGTAAACATGTATTGGGTCATAGAAATCACAATTATAGGTAATAGAAAGCCACATCCCACTAATAGTAGGTCTCATAGAGGGTAATCCCGCAGAAAACTGAGAGTCATATACGATTCTGGTCAGAAGTGAATACTGCAGGAGCACTGAATGGTCCATAAATAATTTGGAAATGATGCTAATATTATGAAAACCTACACACATGCTGCTGAATGTCTGCCAATTTCAATCAAATAATAGGAAAGGGATTCTCAGTGAGTTTCCATTTTTTTCAAAGGCTAGATTGGGAATCTGCGAAAATGCAATTTATTCAGTGCAAATTCAGGCGAAATTCAGGTGGTTTTACGATACAGACCAGTGTTCTGATTTTCCGTGGTCAGTAGCTAATTTTTGTGGGAAATGTTTTGAAGAAAGGATGTATCTTTCAGGTCAATGGTGATTTTCAGAAATTGTGAATGTCCTGGTTGCAGTTATCGGGTTTTCCGCTATATTAAAGTATATAGTAGAAGCATTTCCTTCTCTGAGACCTTAGGGTGTCCTGGGGTCTTCACGCCACTCAGGCCCCAACCTCCACATGGCTCTTTATAGACAGCTCTGGATGGGGGAGGTAAGTTATGCTCCTGAGGCAGGCATGGACTATCAAAAGTCAACTCTAGGGGACTTCAAAAGTTGAAGTTGAGTATATGTAACAGAGGGGAACGGTGAGAGAATTGCCGCGGAGAATAGAGGTGAGACTCACTAGGCTAATAGGCAAAGAGAAAAGGAAAAATATGATGACAGTCACTTCTCTAGATAGGGTAGGCCGTAGCGCAGGGGGTTTGGGGGGGGGGGTAAGAGTAGTCCAGATGAGAAAAAACTCATGAATGCATAATTGCAGAGAAGAAGGAACGACGGGAGTAAGTGCTGGAAGTAGAACCTAAGGAGATTATATAGGTTTTGGATAAAAGCCGAGCTAAGAGGGAATAACTGAATGAGTAAGTGAGGATTTGTGATCTAAAAGAGGCAGGGGGTTGATGGTAGGTTGTGAGTTTGGCAGACATGGCCCTAGGTTGGCACCACTGGTGGTACTCAGTGCCGGTAGCCAGGGGATGTCAATTGTCACCCTGGCACCCCGCCCACAGCGCCCCCTATCTCCCCCTACCCACGTGTGGATCCAACAGCAGGCTGGGTGTATGGGGGGGGGGGGGGTGGAACATTGTAGCTAGATGCTGCCAACTACTCGGGTTTGTGAGGCATCTACTACGATGATAACGGTTCTGGCAACCGTAAATGCTGAAATGCTGTTGTTTTTCTTTGTATTAGTTTTTGTTTACCTTCCCAGAACTGAAAAAAATGTCACATTTGTAACTGTGCTTTACTGCCACAGTGCATGTGTATGTCGAGACCAGCAATGTAACAACACCAATATTGTTTTTAGACGTTACACCCCACTTGGAAACTGGTAATGCTTTATATTTCCTAATTTGGTGACTTGTGTGCTTTTTGAAGAACTGAAGAATTATTTTGATGATTTCAGGTAGCCCTGACTTGTTGGTATGCCGCAATGAATGATAAAAACACAAGGAAAAGAACCAACAATTTCAGCCAATATTAAACCATTTCATGAGTAGTTGTCAGTGGCATAGCATCTTAAACTACACTCGTGAACCCAGTGTACCTGAGCATATGCCGGCAATACGCGGGCAGCCAAGAGGCAGTCAGTGAGAATGGTACCGGGAGGAGGGCAGGCACACAGGGGCTAGGGGAGGTGTAGGGAGGGTGGTTAGGGTTCATGATCACAGACCCTGGATCCACCCCACCTACCCCTACCCCGCCCCTCAGCCAACTTGCAGCCAACTAGGGTAGCTTATCTGTCCGCTCCCCGACCACAGAGAGACCCTAGCAACCAAAGAGCTTGTCAGGGGTCAGCCTAGTAGTTCTCATCCACCCACCTGGCGCTGCTGCTGGTAGCTAAGGTCTAGACGACATTTAGGCATTATTCTTTGTATCCATGATGTTCTAGTGTCTTGGTTTCCTGCAACCTGACAAGTCTGGACCAGGCACCACCATGCCCGGGGGGGGGGGCAGTCACTCTGTGATGCTAGGTACCAACTGCGAAACTACAGCCCCCCCCCCTATTTGGTCATTTGACAGCCCCTTGAAAATGTGCATTATTTTGACAGCCCCCTATTTTCTAAAAGGTCAGCTGACAGCCCACCTCTTCCATTTATAATGAGGTTATTTGGAAAAATATAGATTACTTAAGTCATGTATGAGATTTAATTTAATTGTGACAGTCCCTGATTTAGTACTTTCCAGTCATTGACAGGCCCCAATTTTTTACTTTTATGTGATTAACAGCCCCCCTTTTTTCTTGCTTCGGCGCGCGCACAGCGACAGCTCTTCGGGGTTGTTACCGCAGTTGGTACCCATTCCTATACTGAGTATCCCCCCCCCCCTGGGCCACCATGACCCTTACCTGGTGGTGGCAGGAGTCTAGGCGGGATTAGGCACCACCAGGACCTCTACCTAGTTGTGGCAGGAGTATGGGCGGAACTAGGGGGTCCGAACTAGGTACTTCTAGGACCCTTACCTAGTTGTGGCAGGACTCTTGGTGGGACTAAATACCACCAGGGTCCTTACCTAGTTGTGGCAGGAGTCTGGGTGGGACTAAATACCACCAGGGCCCTTACCTAGTTGTGGCAGGACTCTGGGTGGGACTAAATACCACCAGGGCCCTTACCTAGTTGTGGCAGGAGTCTGGGTGGGACTAAGTACCACCAGGACCCTTGCCTAGTTGTGGCAGGAGTCTGGGTGGGACTAAGTACCACCAGGACCCTTACCTAGTTTTGGCAGGAGTCTGGGTGGAACTAAGTATCACCAGGACCCTTACCTAGTTGTGGCAGGACTCTGGGTGGGACTAAGTACCAGCAGGACCCTTACGTGTTGGGGGGAAGGTATGAGGTGGAGAGTACAGGTTAGTGGTAACTGATGCTGGGGTCGCCCTGGGGTTATAACTAATACAAATATTGTACAGTCTGTGAGGCATGAAGACCAGATAGTGCTGCTACACAGATCTAAGGCTGAACCTGGCTGCCTGAACTCTGGGGGCCAAACCTCTCCAAAGGTCAACATGCTCATTTGGTGTACTTTGTAGAGAGGGGAAGAGCACAAAATACATCAAAAGCACAGTTCATGGGTTTCAAGTGAACATGTTTGAAGTGCATTTGATGTGGCACAGTCTGTTCAGAATTTTGTTTAATCCTGAAATAGGATCTAAAATATAGTTTCCATAGCAACCATGCAACTTTGTGAGAACAGACATGCACATCTGTTGTTACTAGTGGCACAATTAAAGTGGTCAAAAAGAGGGAAATTTCAAATCCTCCAGGTATTCGCTGAAAACATGCATAGCTCCCAATCCATGTTGGAATTCCTGCTAGAAGTCATGTTTCTATCATCCAGGTTGGGGCTACATAAATAGTGCTAAGTCACAAATAGACCCAGATTGACTAACCCTTTAAGGGCTGCATAGTGCTTTAATGTATTATCTCCTCAGTCGTCATGATGCATGCATGCAGCCCTGGTGAGTCATGCATCATGCCGAGCCTTCAGGAGTGAATCAATCATGTAGGGTCAGCATGATGCCTGAATGCAGTCATGATGAGTTACCTGCCAGGGCTGCAGCATTCATGCATTATCGGCATCTTGCATTTATACTTAAAGGGTTAGTGAGCAAGCCTAAGTGCGAGTCTGTGAGAATGTGAGTCTATTAGAGGGCCATGGTGTAGAAGAAGCAGCATAAGAAGAGGTCAGAGAGTGTGTCACAGCTAAATGTCAGTCTCCCCGTGACACACAGTCTCTGCTGATTAGTACTGTCTCACTCAGATAGCTCTCTGTTACCCATTAAAGGCAGCATAGTGCTTTAATACCCTTTTGTCATCGACAGTCGGTATGATGCATGAACACAGCATCCGCGAGTAACGCACCGGTGGTGTATCTTCGCTTCATGGTAACCAACCGGGTTGATACACTCTCAAAGTGTTGATACATGATACACCAATGCAGCTGTGTTGGAGAATTTCAACCAAATTGAACATTTTGCCACAAGGCTGTCCTTGAAGGGTTAATACTTCAGTCTTAATGACAACCCATGGCATTTGACTCCTTAGACATCATTATTTCCCCTCCTCCTGCTCCCTTACCACTAAGCATGACAAACATGTGGAGGCCCACCTGGAGGAGGCCTAAAGGCTGCCTATTAGGCTGCTGCCTTATGGGCCGGGCGATAATAGGGGGCTATAGATAATCAATTGGTGCAAAAAGTGATGGGTGCCTACCTGGGTGGGTGGACCTATATAGGGATGTGGTGGGTAACTCACTGTACGCGGCCATCTTGTCCCCCGGATATCGGGCTATTTCGTGGAGACGAGTGTCGAGAAGTGAGGTGAGATCAAGGTACTTGTTGTCAGAAACAAGCAAAGATACCGGATAGATTTTATCTCGATATACATGTAGTGAATCGCTCGCACCATGGGGCATCATTCCCTAGTTTATACCCAATAACCTCCAAATATATGTATCTGACGCATAGTGCTTTTATGTGCTATGTCCTTGGTCGTCTTGTGGCATGAATGCAGCCCTGGCAGATCTACCTATCAGCACTGCATTTCATGCATAATACCGAGCCTTCGGGAGCGTATCATCCCCATATGGTTGGCATGATGCAGCACTGATATCTGACTAGGTAGTGACCCATCACTGAGAGTCCCTCCCCATCCCGTGCTGCACCCACAGTGTACCTGTGCCACCCCTGTAGGTGGTGTCCCAGAATACCTACCCAGGCCCCACCCACCTGGCACCCACCCACCTCACCACATGCTCCTCCTTAATGCCAGCAGTAATTAAACCTCCAGGAATCCCCAACCCTTTAAGGATGGCATGATCCTACATAATTTGACATAATTTACTGGTACTAACACAGCGCCAGCGAGTCACTCGCGAGTGCTTCGGTGGTACTTTATACCGATCCATGAGTGTCGTTATTTAACCATGCAGAGTCAGCATGATGCATGAATGCTGGACTGCATCATGCCGACAAAAGGGTATAGTTGATTAAAGCGCTCTGCTGCCTGTAAAGGGTTAGGTGAAGGTAATTACCTGCTGACCTGTTTTATCATGTTTGTGCTCCTTGTGAAGTCTTCCTTAATTACACCTCCTTCTATTTAATTAATATCTATTTAATGGCAACTTTCTATTCAAAGACCCCTCTTTTTTTAACCATTATTATTTATACATCACATACTGATGCATGTTTAGTAGCCATGTTTATGCTCATGTGTGGGTATTTCGAGCAGGGGGGTCACTGAGCCTACAATTATGGACATTATTGTGGTTTTTGGCAATGCCTTGATGTGATTATTAAAGGCATCATGTCACCAAAAAGTGTTTATTAAAGAATAAAAAGATGAGATAACAGGGTTTGTTGTACCAGCAAGGTAATGTAAGCATGTCGTAATTACAGGGTCCAGACTCATCGGGGGAGGATTTGGGGAGGGAGGGGGGAGGGGCTTATCATTCACCTCCAGAGCAGGAGGACTTCTTTCTTTCTCAGATTAAGCCATTCTAAGCCAATATGACCAAATGATGTTTTAAAATTCACAGAATGTTTCGAAACTCAACAATTTTTTCGCATCACAGGAATTACCGGTACACATTGCCCTAATACCACAGCTAATTTTCACCTGGTGGCTGTGATTGGGGAAAGCTCAATTAATTACCATCACTTTGACATGGTAGTATGGTACATTGTAGTCTGTTACCCCACTCCCCAACTACCGGTACTCGTTGTGTGGACTAGTAGCAGTGTAATGAAATGCCCTATTAATCTCCAATACAGCCCCCATATACCTACAGCACCCACCCCATGCACCTCCGTGTTACATTAACGTACGGACTGTGCATGTCTAGCACCAACTACAGGTACCAAACCAGGCCCCTCAGACGACATACCCCTGTCAGTGGGAGGCTGCCTGCCGTTTACACTGCCCATAGAACGGGTAGGGTTAATCCAGTAAGGGATCTGATGTAGTGTCCCATCCCGCATGGTAATCCAGCTATACCTCACCCAACCCAGGGGCAGGCTGGTGGTGGGATGGTGTACATGGGGTGGAGGAAACCGGGTGGAGATGGTCGCGTGCCGAGAGACAGGATGGATCTAAGGTGTGTGTGTTGGGTGTGGCTTGATGCCTTCATGACCTACGGCTGCTGTGTCAGCTGTGTGTGTGTGGGGGGGGGGGGGGTACAGTAGATATATCTCCGTGCCTCCCCTTATTGTCGTAGCGTGACCCACTCAGACAATCAGCACAGACCGGGAGTCGGGGCTTTAGGATCAAAGGCTGCCCTCACCCCCTCCTCCCCCCTGTTCACGGCTATACCAGCAACCATGGAGGACTACAATGGGGGAGCGGGGGCCTTGTGCATGAGTATGAATAATTTTGTCATTTGATATAACTTCTGTCGCCATGCTCCCTCTGGTGATTACAACCTCCTCCTCCAGGGGAACGTTCACAAAAGTTAAATATGATTTAACCGTCTAGAGCATGGTGGGCGGGGGGGGGGGGCGTCAAGTTCAAATTCAAGGTTTACTGATAGAACCCAGGCCATACTTTTGTATATTGAAACCAATTTTCCCAAAATAGTTAGAGTGGTTGGGGCTGTTGAAAGTCCCCCAAAAATAGGTGACGTTATTCGTGAAGGTTCCCCCAGCTCCTCCAGGGTCCCCCTGACCCAGTTACATGATACCTGGCCGCACCTCCATGTGTAGGGCTGCCATGTACATACATATGTATGAGGCAAGGATTGATGAGGGGGTGATGTCACACAGGGAGCATTGTTCCCGATCATGGACAAAGAGCATGGTTGAGTACTACCGTATACACTAGCAGAGATGCCACCTTTCCTACTTCTAATAATCACTTTTATTCCGCTAGGGCGTCTTCATTAAATAATAGTAATATCATTTTAAGAATTGGGCAAAATCGGAAGACCAGGTACTGAGTTAGTGACATCGGATCAGACTAGCGGTTGATTTTTCTGGGAAGAGAAAACGTCCAAGAGGTGAATGATATTAAAATATTCAATGTGCTGACACTTCCAATACCGTATACTGCACACGGTATACACATGTATCGGTTTACACCTTTAGCTATACGTGTCACTAGATACACTCTCATCAAGCTGTGAAAAATGTCTAAGGTGTCTCCTGATATCATCCTAATCTGTCAGCTGCCATATTAGACAAGGACACCACGTGGTGGGGGTGGTGCTGATATGACCACCTACATAGGGAGTAGGGTACACGGTCATCTTACCAGGTTATTAACGTTAACCCTTTAAGGACAGCGTAGTGTCTGTTTGTTGTCATAAGGCATTCATACAACGCTGGTGAGTAACTTCAGTGCCGCCTCCATCACAACCAAAAGTGTCCATACACCGCAGTGACAATTGTGAGTTACTCACCAGGGCTATATTGGAGCATCATGGCAAATAAACACCAAACATTAATGCATCATGCTGTCCGTAAAGGGTTACTATTACTGGTGTGGCATAATCCAGGTTTAGGTCGCCATGTAAAACACGGATCCTGTTCCTTTTAAACGAAATACAATTAAAATGTGTACTGTACTATGTAGTAATATATAAATTAGGGGGTGAATAAAAAACACTTTAACCTTGTATCCTATCTAGAGATTTCAATAGCGACTCCATCCCTAGCGACTTAAACCTGGAGTTATATATAGGTAGGGGGTGAATAAAAAACATTTTAACCTTGTATCCTATCTAGGGATTTCAAGAGCGACTCCATCCCTAGCGACTTAAACCTGGAGTTACATATAGAGGCGGGGTGAATAAAAAACATTTTAACCTTGTATCCTATCTAGGGATTTCAATAGCGACTCCATCCCTAGCGACTTAAACCTGGAGTTATATATAGGTAGGGGGTGAATAAAAAACATTTTAACCTTGTATCCTATCTAGGGATTTCAATAGCGACTCCATCCCTAGCGACTTAAACCTGGAGTTATATATAGATAGGGGGTGAATAAAAAACATTTTAACCTTGTATCCTATCTAGAGATTTCAATAGCGACTCCATCCCTAGCGACTTAAACCTGGAGTTATATATAGGTAGGGGGTGAATAAAAAACATTTTAACCTTGTATCCTATCTAGAGATTTCAATAGCGACTCCATCCCTAGCGACTTAAACCTGGAGTTATATATAGAGTAATTATATATAAAAGAAGCTGAAAACATCCAAGGGGAATATAACCCCGGGGGAAAGGGTTTCCCTTAAAGGGAGCCATTAGAAAAATATGGGGCTTGGCTTTTTTGGGGGAAAAGAAGGTAGGTGACGCAGGATTATTCATATTGATATATAAAATAAAAGTTTTGTACAATATAAGGTTAGAAAGATTAGGTCGCTAGTAGGTGAAAAAGTTTAGGTCGCTAAGGCTTATTCTGTATACCCCCCCCCCCTTGCAGTACCCCCTAGAAGTATGAGGCTTATTCTGTAGGCCGTTTATAATAGAATAAGCCTCAGTTTGGGTTGGAAGCCACTAGGAGGGATTGATACAGGGTCAGATATAATGTAGGTGATGCAGGATTATTCATATTGATATATAAAATAAAGAAAGTTTTCTATAGTATAAGGTTAGAAAGAATAGGTCGCTAGTAGGTGAAAAAGTTTAGGTCGCTAAGGCTTATTCTGTATACCCCCCCCCCCCTTGTAGTACCCCCTAGAAGTATGAGGCTTATTCTGTAAGCCGTTTATAATAGAATAAGCCTCAGTTTGGGTTGGAAGCCACTTGATATATAAAATAACGAAAGTTTTCTATAGTATAAGGTTAAAAAGAATAGGACACTAGTAGGTGAAAAAGTTAAGGTCGCTAAGGCAGAAAGTTTTGTATAATATAAGGTTAATAAGAATAGGTCGCTAGTAGGTGAAAACGTTTAGGTCCTTAAGGCTAATATATTCTGTATAAGAAGAATTATATCCATTCCGTGTGCTTTCTACAGAAATTCACTTTTTCCCCCCAACCCCTCATTTTTAGTAATTTCATGGGGAGGGGACGACTTAGTAAAATGTCTGGCGACCTAAACCTGGAGAATGCCACTGGTGTTAATGGTTACCTTGACACCCAGACACCTGAGTGGTTACCATGGTGACAGGAGGGTGGCGGCCATTACCAGGTCGTTAAGACAGTTATGTCCTCCAGGTGACGACACTAGGTGTCAGGGTGACCTCCAGGACCTCTAACTGTACCCAGGGTGAGCTCTACCGGCCTTACCCTACACCAGGGTGACCTCCAGAGGTGACCTCTAACTTAGCACTAACTGCTCAGGTATCATAGAGCTACGTCT
Source organism: Harmothoe impar (assembly GCA_947462335.1). Classification (NCBI taxonomy): domain Eukaryota; kingdom Metazoa; phylum Annelida; class Polychaeta; order Phyllodocida; family Polynoidae; genus Harmothoe; species Harmothoe impar. Next base: position 83,690,072 of record OX381705.1, read on the forward strand.
GTGTTCCAACGTATAAAATTCACCCTTCTACTAAAAGTCTTCTCTTTGGGATAGGATAGACGCCCACAACTCCAGCTCTGACCTTGGCACATTCAGAATAGCCTAGACTAGTATAAAAACATTATCTGTCTAAAAATTTACTAAATCCTGTGTGTCACGTTGTCCCAGCGTATTGGGGATAATAGGAAAACAGCAGAGTAAATGTAAGAAATGGAATCACATTCTGGCGCAAGAATGGCCCTACAGTGTAGTAGGTTCTTCCATTTGTATGCTCCAGTACACCCCAATAGCCGTTGGCACACGGGGCAATGCTATAAGCTAGTGGTTGAGCACACAACCCATAGTGCTGGAACCGGGTTGATGGGATTTGGAAATGAAGTTGATTCTGCTCATAGAGCCTCCTTCTAACGTTATAACCCTGTAAGGACGGCATGATGCCTCAAGGCGTTATGTCCATTTCAATGATTCAGCTCAACCAGTGCAGCGCTGGCGATGGGTGAGTAATTCGCCAGCGATGTATCAATTAATGCATCATGCCTACACTATAGGAGTGCATCAGACCCCATAGTGCAAGTATGATGCATGAATGCATCCCTGGTGAGTTATTCAGTGCTGTATCCATGCATCATGACAGAAAAAAGGACACCACTTATAAAGCAGTATACTACCCGTACAGGGTTAAATAACGGGTAGCTACTCCCACATGTATCCTAATCCGCTGTTATCATATTCAGGGAGAGAGGTAAAGGGCCGGCACTGAATGGGATCGTGTATGAGGGGGATGATCATACGCAATATCAGATTTCTGTACTGATTCTATTTAATCCTTTACAGGCCTATCTCTTCAAATCAAAAATGTTTCTGTCAAGAAGGATAATCTTTATATAAATCCTCTCTATTCTCCCCCTCCTTCGCTTCTCTTGCTATAGTGCATTATTTAAAGTTGAATGTGTTTCTGTAGTGTTAGATTTCATGATGTGATTTTATTACATAGGACATGGATTATGTATTTGTATATCCAGCTTCTACCCCTTGGATATCAGTGAAATCAACAAGCTTAGCTCACCCTTCCTTGCCAAGTAAGTAACCCTGTAAAGGTTATGTAGTCCTGCATGGGCTTCTTACAGAACTAGGTAAGGGTCCTGGTGGTGCATAGTGCTGGTTTGACTTCGTACAGAATGAGGTAAGGGTAACTCGCCACTGGTGCATTCATGCATCATGCCTACCCTATGGGGGTGATTCACTCCCGAATGGTCAGTATGGTAAGCAGTCCTGATAAGTAGACTCCCCGGGCTGCATGTGTGCACCATGACAACAAAGGGCCCATGATATCTGATATCAAAGCAATATACGGCCCTGAACGGGTTAATCCCATTGTGAATCTCCTACAAGATGGCGGCAGTAGGGTCCAGGCCTCCCATGCTATCAGCAGCGCCTGGGGGTGACTGCTGCACCACTAGACCAGACGATGCCTTTTTACTTCGTACTAAAATGGGAGTAGGTAAAAGGTCACCCCTGTGCCCCCCCCCCCCCCCCCCCCACACACACACACAGCTCACCGACCCTGTGAACTGTGAGCAGAATCCCACCAAACCCTCAAAGGGAATCAGGGGAGAAAATAGCCATGGGAAAAAGTTTTGAAAAATAAAAATAAGACGAGAACAAGCCGAGTTAATGTCAGTAGTGTTTGGATACTGGTTGAGATAACACGGCTCAGGCACCTCGGGGAGCTTCTTGCTCGTCTATTTCTGAATATTTAGTTAAACTTCTGAAGCACCAACATTCCTTTAATTCTAGGCTCTTTCAAGTTTCAAATTGATGCTAGTGTTTCAACTTCAAGTTGTTTATAAACTTCCCTTGGAATTGTGGCTTGTGCTAAGCGTTTTAACATTGGGGGTTTGTGCTTCAAGTTTGGTTTAGGATCCCATGTTATTTGCCCTACCCGGTATATCAATCGATATAAATTTAGATCTACTGCTGTAACTTGTAGGCTCTTCACATCTCTAAATAAGAAGGAGGTGTATTTTTGGCAGACTGCATGATCAAGAGCAAGGAAAGATGGCAACGAGAACATGGCCAAGCCAGTTACCGGGTAGTCAATACAGCCACGAAATCCATTTGACTTGAACCAGACCGTGTATTGCCTTAGGGCTGGCTGGTCAGGGGGTTAGCTGACGGTAAGGTGGCCCCTGTACCCGGCCCCCGCACTCCATGTCTGCTGTGACACCATCATCGTTAGAAAAAACGCGATTTTAGGGTCCTTAATCTTCTACCTTTCAATGTCATCGTTTTTCAAAAATAGGGGTGCTTTTTCAAGAAAATGTTCGTGAAAATTAAAAAAAGGGGGGTGTTTTCAGTACTGACAGTTCATAAAGGGTGTAAACAGAAATTCATAAATGGTGCCAAGAATCCCCATGTCTATTTCTTTGGTTGAAGATGATGTTCTCTGTTCCTTGTACCTAATGATATCAATGACAATATATTTAATAAAAGTGCAGTTTCTAAGAATGTTCTCGTTTTCTAGAAATAGTTCTCTAGAAAAAGTTCGCGATTTTACTAGGAATAGGGTACCCTCTTCACTCAAAAATTCGTGGATAGGGGGCATATTTTAATTCTTGTAACGATGATGGTGTCAGGCTACATAGGGAGTGCGGGGGCCGGGCCCCTGTACAGGAGGGGGGGGGGGCGTGTGTAAATTGACCCAGCAGGACGGAGTGTAAATTTGCCTAGTTGGGTCCCGGTGTAAATTTGCCCAGTGGAAATGACCAGCTTTGGTAGGAGGTGGAGGAGGGGACTGTGGTGGGGGTACAGGAAGCTGGGGGTATTTGCCCGACACATGCAACATGGAGGTGGGAGGGGGCATGATGGCGGCTCATTGACTCCCCTACTGCTGCTCAGAGCTGCTCCAACCCGGGCTCCAACCTCCTATATCCTCCTATGTGTGTGTAGACTAGAGTTTTAACATGTACTATATAGGCTCTGCTGTAGGCAGGTAAGGACGAGGAGGGAGGAGGGGGGGGGGGGCACTGCCCTTTTCGGTTTGATTAAAGTCGGCATTGCTCTCCCTGTACACCATGTAGAAGTGATGAAGGCAGGACGGATCAACCTGAGACGCATCTGCTGGGCCTTGCAGTACCTGGTACCTATCGTACTGCGTGAAACCCAGTACATGTATATAGCTAAATATAGCAGGACCTTCATCTAGTTGTAGAAGGAGTCTGATCAGGGCATCCCATCTCAGTGAGCTGCTCAGGGGTTAGGAGCAGATGAGGGAAACTAGGCCAAGTGGACGTTGCCGTGTGAGCATGTCATAACCCTGGGGATGTGGGGGTGGACGTGTAGCTAAAACCCCCCTCCCCATACCTCCTGCCTTTCCTTCACCTACTGACCCCAGCCCTAATATCCTTATGGCAGGACATGGCTTGTCTCATCATATTTAGTGCTCATATGACCCAGGTCTCTGGCTCTGGATACCCAAGACTTGCTCAAGTCTTGAGCCTCAATGCGCTGGTATCAAGCCCAGACACTCATGCCTGCATTCTTACAATAAACCAGGCCACCCTGTGACCCTTTGACCTTCCCTGTAGGCTGCCTTCTAGATGCCCTTCTCTGAGCACTACCATGTATCCTACAGACATTTATTTGTCCCCTATACTCGGCTATTTGTCTGCCATATCCCGGGTATTGTACGCAGACGACATTGAGTCTGTTGGCGGCAGTTGTCATGGTTCCCGGCACGTGAGGCGGATTTGTCGTCTGCTTGCACCCTGACCTACATACCACGTGACGTGTGTGAGTGTGTGTGTGTGGGGGGGGGGGGCAGACACACACATGCCTCATGTGTGTACTCCTACATGTAACCCTGACACACCCCATACCCCACCCCCTTCTTTGTAGTCTGTTGTACCCACATCTCAACATTCTCCATGTCAATATGTGCCCCTCGTACCCAAACTCCAGTATTAATCATACACTACTTCTTCTATCATCTTCTCCTCTCATCTCAGTTTCCTTCCTTTCGTGCCCTATTCATAATAAACATATACATGTATTTAAATTCGCACGCTATTCATGCCATTCATATTATCACCATTACATTTTACTTATCCAAAGCTGCCAGTGACCCCTAGTACCCACAACCACAAGCCTGTAGGTTGTAGCCCAGGTCCTGTGGGCCCTCCCCAGGTCCCTGTACCAGCTGGTAGGCGTGTCCTGTGTGTCACATGGGGGGGGGGGGGTGTTGTTGGGCTTTGTTCAGTCACCGTGTCCATGCCATCACCACCACCAGCCACCTTAACAAAACATGCCTTGTACACCTCGCCCTGGGGAGAAAGGGACACCAGAGGTTGGGCTCTGATTGGGGGTCTGAGCTGGCCATTTAGGTATTGGTGCATAGTGCTTGTACCTTTGTCGTCATGATGCATGAATGCAACCATAGCGAGTCTACGGAGTGTATCAATCCCATAGGATCGGCATGATGCATTCATGCAGCACTGGTGAGTCACTCAGCAGGCCCAGGGTCCTTTAATAGCAGGAATCTGGGCCGCACAAGCTCTATATGGAGATCTACCATGAGGAGGCTGTTGTGGCACCTAGGAGTCTGGGTAGGATTAATATAACTGATTGGGAGCAGTTAGTGAGGGGCTCACCCCCTTCTCTGTCAGCCCCCCTGTATGTGTGTATGTAACCCCCACAGCTCCTACATCAAGCACCTCCTCCATCTCACCTCCTACAGTCCCTCCAGCTTCTACTCACATCCTCATTGTTTCACAACTATGTAGTCCCCTCCTCCAGTCTCATCCATTCCCTCCCTCCCCTGCCTGCTCTGTCTGCAGCCCAGACATTCAGCCCACCCCACCATGAAGCACTGGCTACAATATAGATAGCCTCCAGACTCTGGTTGAAGGTCTCCACTCCAGGCTGCCACCTAATGTATTGAACACAGGGTTGTGTTCCACAAGTAGTAGTGAGGTCAGCAAGCACTAAACCATCTGCTGTGTCAATTACTGCCACAAACCCTTCACTGTACCCAGTCCACTGTCTACATACTTGTACACTGATGTCAAACAAGGCTGCCATCTACAGACATACCAGGCTGTAGCAGACAGACATGTAGGCACCACGGGTCTACCTGTTTAAGGGAGTTTGGTGTGAGATTAGGGGAGGGGGCATACCAATGGGACAAGTAAGCAGGGGGCGAGGGAAGTGAGAAGAATGCTGATAATAAAAGACGGATATGTACATTTTATTGAGGGAATCAAGTGGGATAATGTGGAGCTTGGGATGCTGTGATGGGACTATGTTATAGGAGTCCACTGACATTATATTTGAGGTGTAGTATAGGCACATACATCATTGTACACCGACAGCTACATGTTTACACCATTAACAATACTAGCTACACGTGCATCCCTCCAGGCCTAGTGTGTCGTATACCATTAACCTGAATATCACCCCCAATGCACTGTATCCATGTTAAACCCATATTCAGTCATCCCCTAGCTCTAGGAGTCAGACCCTAGGGCTTTGTGTTCAGAAGCAATCTCTAATGTAGCATACCTACTGGGAGTGGTTTCGGTGGTGCCAGCTTGCACCCTGAGGCTTATTATATCTTTAATACCCATGGTCAGGGAGTGTAAACTAAGAGAGCCTTAATTGGATATCTTCTACATTTACATTCAGAAAGGGAAACTCTGACGCAGAGGTAAATTCCCCTTTGGGCAGTATACAGCTGTCAACTCTGTTTGGGTGTCGGGTAAAGGGAATACGGACAGGAAGGAAGCTGGGCCTCGGGGGGGGGGGGGGGCATTGTTGAAGGCTGTATCAGGTACACAGAGAATCAGGTGTAGGTCATAAACTGTGCCATTATTTAATTCATAGTTAGCCTTTAGAAGCATGACCTCCTAGGAGCCCAAATTGAATTACTCCAGTAAGTTGCTGTTAGGTACAAGTAAAAATATGGTGCAAGTGAAAACATTGTTGCAGGTGATTTGGTCTGCTCATTCCTTACTACCAGCTGATACCTGACACAATCACCATTGTTTTTTATAGACCGGAAGTGCCACATGCCCTACTTCCGGTCACTTGACCCCCAGCCTCCTAGCGGCTGGAAGTGACACTATTCAGGGTGTGCTACCGTATAGTAGTGTCTAATGGGTTGATAGCAGGTACTCGGCTTGCAGACAGTAGCTGAAAGGTGGGGTTTATAGTGACAGAAGTCTGGTGTAAAGGGTTTAACCCTTTAAGGGCCGCATACTGCTTTAATATATTATACCCTCTATCTTCATGATGCATGGGTGCAGCCCTGGTACGTATCAAGCCCGTGGCGTCAGCATGGTAATTTAATGCAGCCCTGGCAAGTTATTCGTCAGGGCAGCAGTCATGCATCATGACGACATAGGACATGACATATTGATGTTCTATGCGGTGCTTAAAGGGTTAATGGTAGTGAATAGTAACACTAGCTGTACAGTGTTAAATAACAGGAAGCCACGTGCCCCCACACCTGTGCTGATCTCCACCCCACCTGGCGGGAATTATGTAAACTATGCATAACTCTGACCTAATTAACTTCCAACCCCCTCCCCCACACACACACCATTACCATTATACAGGGGGAAATTAGACCGGGTGCACTCAGGATGTCAGCTATGAATAATTTCACCTTCAGGGCATGAGGAGTAAACTAAGGGATGAGAGGGTGAGGGGAGGAGGGTGGGGCTGTACAACTACAAATGTAAATGAGAAATGAGGGCATGGAGAATACATAAACTCAGGGAACAATCCAGCGGAGGGGAGAGATGTAGGGGAGGATGGGAGTGAAGGGAGAGAGGTATGAGAAGTGATAGCGTTTGCACAATGTGCGTAGATAATCTGATGTGAAGGGGAATGCCCTCAGAGAGGGGAGGAGGTAGGAGGAAGGTGAGCAGGGAGGGCTAGGGTGGAACAGGAAGAGGGATATGGTGGAGTATACTGGAGGAGGCTGTGGGTGCGGGTGGAGGAGGGAGAGATATGGTGTGGGGTGTTGGCGCATACTTGCCTGGTGTTAATGTAAATTGACTTTATTGGTCAGCTGCTACCTCCACACACCGGGGGATTATACATCCATCACAATGAGAGGTGTGTGTGTGTGGTGGGGGGTGCTTATTGAATCCCTCTACACACCTCCCCACACCTTCACCCACTCTCCTGGCTTCAGGCAATATTTTAATATTGACAGCAGCCACTCTGCCACACCCCACTGTGGACATGGGGTGGGAGGTCATGGGAGTGTTTCAATTAATGTGGGACAGAGACAGAAAATTGTATAACTTGTTAATATTGTAGACCAATTAATATACCGAGATGTTAGTGGCCAGATATTTCACTGAAAGTAAAGATGGATATTTTCAGGGTATTCAAGTCCAGGGTTTCTTCCCATACATTGTACCCGACTTACTGGTACATCTCTGCATACAATGTATAGCACTACTTCCATTTTGAATGTCTCAATGTCTACCATTCCTTATAACATTTATTAAAGTACCTTTAAAAGTATGTACCATTTGCTTGATGGATACCATTCTCACGGCCCAGTCTGATGACCAATATATATATATCTATTCTATCCTGTGAGAAATCTGTTGCTGGCTACCCTCTGTTTCCTGCCAGCATCCCCTCCCGCTACTTCCAATAAAAGCGCCCCACGCCTCCCATCTGTCCACTCTAACTTCCAATATATTGTATTGTGCAGAATAGCCTTTCCTAGTTCTATAGAATACGTCTCTAACCCTGGGTATAAATCGTCTATTGTGAGGTCACGCCCGGCAGACGCCATGTCTGCACCTTTTGTTCACCCCCACACCCTCCTATACCCTCCTGCACCTCCCCACCCCCACCCCACCTCTCCCAGCCTCCCCCTGACCCCTCCTACACTGGACCCCTGCGGCACCAGCCACGCGTCCAGCCACTGCTTCTCACGACCCCCACTGACCACAGGTGACCAGTCACTGTCCAGGGTCAACACCTCCATAGTGCTATTACATGTATTTATAAAACTATTACACCAAAATGCACATATATAGATTATATCGGATTTCTTCACCTAAGCTGACCACCACCCAGTAGGCCTATTCATTAATATGATTCCAAGATTCAAGAGGAGTTTACAGAAGTGTATAGCTATAGATATAACAAAATGTAGCATCCCATCTGGATGAAAGGAATCTATAACTATATCCTCTCCAGTCCCAAAGATGAAACACGACATTCTGACCCCCAAATAAAGCCCTTATTACTTTTCCATAAAGGGCCTAACAGAGGGGAAATGTCCGTGACCCCAACACTGACCCCTTGACCACTGGTCGCCCTGTAGGAAGTGTCCTGTGGGGAGACCTGTGTCAGGGTAGGACCTCTACACCTGGTCGGCGGCATCAGCCTTTATAACTGATGACCTGTATAGTATCAAATCAAACGGAGGTTTAAAGCACCCAGGTTCCCTCCTCCCACATCCTCCCCATGCCTGGCTTATCCCCCAGTCTATCCGTCCCAGCGTGTGGACGTCCTAATAGTTGACCTCTTGTATCTGTTTAAAACTTCAAAGGCAGGGCCGTGGGCAAGGTTAAAAATGGACGCCCTGAGACATCCTAACTAAGCTACTAAGGCAGGGAACAGGTGAGGGGACAGAAAGGGCAGGGGGTGGGGCAGGGCAGAGGTGGGAAGAGGGTGTGGAGTCAGTGGTCAGCACTGACCAGCAGGCAGAACACCAGACACCACAGACAGCAGGAAACGGGCCGCATTTGTGCCTCTTTAAACTCTTTATGGGACGGCCGCATAGCGCATCATGTCCATTCATCGTCATGATGCATGAATGCAGCCCTGCTGAGTAACACGCCAGTGCTACATTCAAGCAGAGTGTCGACTCTGGTACATTCACTTAGGGTCCTCACGATGCATGGATGCAGCCCTGACGAGTGGAGACATCAGGGCTGTATTCATGGCATCATGCACCACCAAGCACATTATGCATTAAAGGACTAAGCTACCCTTAAAGGGTGTAAGGCTTCAAGCCTTGGGGAGGGGCGCAGTGTAAAAGGCGGCTGACACGGCCGGAAATGTCCACTTTGTGGTTCACTTAGACAGGTTATCCCAAACGCTGCTGCAGGCCTTCTGTACGTGTGGGATGGAGGTGGGAGTGGTGGGAAAGGGGTCGAGGTTTAGTTCTTTTATTATTGAATATTTTCGGACATAGTTTGATGCAGAAACATTTGGTGGAATCATTTTATCTGTTACGATAAAGCACAACAACTGGTCTTCTAATCAATAGTCGATCCTTTCAAATATTTGAGTAAAAATATAAAGGTATTAATTCAGTCAGTGTTCCACTATATGGGGTAAGAGAACTGAAGAGAGTGTGTAGGTGCAAACACAAAGTAAACTAAGGGTACCAGGTAAAGCAGTCCTCCAGTAGGTGACCACAGGACACAGACAGGTGGAGGGACGCAGGTCACCTACACCGGAAGCCGGACTACTGCCTCGTTCTGATTGACCAATCATGGCGCGGTCAGCAGCCAACCTGTCAGGGCTTCACGTCGTCTCCTCTGACACCCACAAACCAAACACCCGGGAGGAAGTCTCCAAACCCCCCCCCCCCCGCTCAACACGACAGTATCCTCTAGGGTAGATCAGGGTCTTCCTGTATATCCACCAGCCTTTGCTGCGTGTGTCTTAGGTCTAGCACGTACCGCGCCAATTTTGGAGGATGTTCCCACTTTAGAGGAGATTCACATTTTCCAGGAGATTCTCATTTTAGAGGAAATCTACGTTTTTAATGTCATTTCCATTTTGGAGTTGTTTCCCTGTGGATGTGACGGCACGTCATTGTACCATTGGTACTAGTACCCATTAAATACATTACATTCCTACTAGCCCTTTGCCTAGACCAGCAGCGATGTCATGATCAGGACCCTTACATAGTTGTGGCAGGAGTCTGCACAGGACCATCCTGAAGTGGCCACCTCCAGGGCAGCCTCATGTCCCCCTCCCACCATGCAGTAGGGCTAATCACAGCCCGGGGTCGTGTCCTGGTACCCTGGAGGAGGCCTCCTCCTGTACCTGAGGTACAACATGGCCGCCTGTAATAGACACGGTGGTTGTCAGCTACAGATACACGGCTTCAGCTGTATGCGGCACTCAGTGCAGGAGGACAGGTTGTGGGAGGCAATGTTAGTAACCCTCTAAGGGCAGCGGCATTGTTGTGTGTACTAGTATATAGGGATGAAAGTCTTCAGGTTTTCCCTGATTTCAAGTTATTTTATGTCGTGAAAACTTGTGCCTATCCATAGAGGACCTCTATTCTGAGGCCTTCATTTGGACATATCAAAGATTTTCAAGAGACTTCAGGTCACTTTCACCCTTGATGTATAGAGGGTCAAGATGAAAGGAATACAATACTATTTGAGGTGGACAGTGAGGTGGTAATGTAGACAATGAAGGGCGTGGGCTACATCTCTTTATATTCATACCAGGACCTATACAAAAATGGTATTTAGCAAGGACCTGATAATAAACCCATATTGCACATACACTTTGTATCTTTATTTATAGCCTAGAACCCTCGACAAGAGCTACCTAACTATCCTGACATTAATACCTACAGTATTTTACCCACGTCCCATCACGTCCATAATGTACAGTGGGTCAGCAGCATCAACTATAAAGTGGCTCCTCTCAGGTCCATATTTATAGCAGCTGTTGGGAGCCTAGATGCTGGAGTTATTCCTGGTATGACACACTGCTGTTTTACACTAATTGCTGTAGCTTCTTCACATCCTGGAACTCTGCCCCATCTAGACGTGGTCACTGTCACCACCACCTCTAACCTTCATACAGCATACTGCCGTGCTGTACTGGGGGTGGTATTTGTGTAGATGAGCATGCTTTAAATGTCAGAGAGTCAGGACTAGACAGGCAACACTCAGCTAGACACAGTCCCCATAATGTATGCTTTACTCTGCGTTTCATAACACAGTGGGAGAGCTCATAATGATAACTAAACACTTGGATGTGCATACTAGTAGATATATGATGGATCAAAGAGCGTGTCTCGAGAGCATCGTTTATTTTCACCATAATACCAGTACGTGAACAATGCTTTAGACACTAACACTCAGTGCAACTGTGTGTCTTCTCTCACACCAAAGATCATCTAAATATTGTGTGCCTAATGCTATGGTGAGCAGCTCGCCACTATAAGGCAGTACATGTAGCTTTAAGGAAGGTGTTCATTAGTGCAGGTAATCATGTACAGTGTACACCTGACTGCTGTATGCCTTATAAGGCTTGGCCTCATTAGGACAGCCATCACTCAGCCCCTAATCACCCACCCTGTGTACATGCACTATACACACACTGTACGTCTTAGTAATAGCCGCCTGCCCTGATTAGGTACCCTCATTAATATAGGCCTATTTAAGGGTCCACAGACTCCTGGGAAGGGCTGATTTAATAATGCAGGCTATGCTAATAAAAACCAATGCTACCATGTAGGCTATGGGTATGTAAACACACATATACACCTACGGGGAACATGCATGTGAGAAGCCAACCGTCACAGCTATTTCAATAGAAAAATGTACATGTGTATATAGTCATATTTGCTATCATGTTTTACAAAAGAATACTAGTACAATGCTTCAGTCGGAAATGATGACATGATGGAAAAGGGTAGTAGTATAGGGGAAATGGCATTGTCCCTGGCCCTGTGTTATTCACACGCTCCCGGTAAAACACCTGCTCCGACCCCCTCTTGTAGAGCTCCTCAGCAGTCACAAGTGAGCCCCTCACCATGACCCAATTACCGTGACCTACTTCCAACCTGAGTTGACCTAATTACGGCTGTCAGGTGGAGGTGCTCACCCTGCGTCTCACAGTGATGCATCACGGGAAGACGTTTTTACGTCAGACGCGGCAGGGACGCAGGCCGTGACGTCACGTCATTAAGAGGAGGGGAAGGTGGTGAGGACTGAGATAAACATGGGGTATTAATGGGACCGTGTGTCTCTAAGTGGGGGTGGGAGGGGGTGATCTGTGCGTATTGTTGGGTTGATTTCACAGGCTTCACTTTTAATTCTATTTAGAACACTGAACAGATAGATTATCTTGAAAGGAAACGGGAGTGAAGGTATCGGGAGGGGAAGGAGGGGAGGCATTCCATCTGAAGGGTTGACAAATGCCTGCATGCAGCCATCTTAACCTGGATGTAATCCTGAATGTTTCAGACCCCTTGACTGCGTCTTGACTATGAACAGATAGAATAGTCAATGGAAATGGAGGGGTATTGGATTCTGAGAGAGTACGTGCAATCTGTACCCAGTCAAGTCACTGATTGCTAACACAGAAGATGGCGCCGTGGGAGATATTAGACCAGATTCCTGCCGCCATTCTGGAGGTTTAAAACCTAAAAACCAGCAGAATCTCATAATCCATCCCATAATGTTCAGACACTGCTGGCTCCCGGCGTCCCTGAGTCTAATTGTCCGCTGGTTATTACCGGTACACAAAAAAATGTCGTCTGCTTTAATCAAAACTGGCGCCAATAATCTGTAACTCTCAAAGATGCCACACCGCCTTTCCTTCAGAGGCCAGCAGGGCTTTACTAGATTAAGACTGGGCAATTGTAGCTTCTCCTAAATAAAAACTGTCGAAGGGAGGTCTAGTATGACTGTGCGACCGTTGGGTAATATGTTGAGATACACTCATACAGCCGAGGGTCAGAACACATGATATGATATAAATACAATAGATTTACTTTTATATATGTCAGTTACCTGTATCTATGTGTCAATATATTGCTATAATCATTGTCTAATTCCTTCATGTTTATTCTTTTTTAGGTAAGTACGTGACTGGTGCCTTGTGTGAGGGAGGAGTACGTGTGTTATGTACGGGTACGGGGTGTAAACGTGTACAACAGTAAACAGGGCTCGCGGTAAGTACACGTCTTATTTAAATGCACAATATGATGAAATGTGAGAAATAGTGCAGACTGTGCTGTCAAAGGGTGGGAGGAACAAGTTTGTTGGCACTGCAATGGTACCAATATCCCACATCTGCCTGCCCAGCATACCATAGTGCCACCCTGGGGGCCTACTGTATGTATGAGGCGTGGGGGGGGGGGGCAGGAATCTGGCATGACCACAGTGAGATAAACCTCTCCCATTTAGCTCTCATACCCTCCTCATCCACTCCTCATAGAGCACAGACATATCAAGTATAACCCCTCATCTAACAAGGCTACCTGCTGGTGTGTAAGGTCAGCTTTACACAGTAGCCATTTTGTAGTTGAAAGGTCGAATAGACTGCAGCCATTTTGTAGTTGATTCCCAAAAGACATGACATGGTATTAGCCTTGTCTCCAATAATCCTAACTGGTTTTACACAGTCCTACCTATGTGGGATAGATATTACCTAGTGCATTGCTGCAGAGTCTGGGTACCATTAGGACCTTCAGCTATCGGTAGTTGTGGGAGGGGTATGGACCTACATAGGCCTACACAGACAGACGGCCTCAGATCTGCCCAACCCTTTACCACCCTGCCATCTCATCATACACTATACCCCTGGGGGCTGGTGGTGGTTGGGGGCTGGTGGGGGGTCGGGCCTGGGTCTCCTCCTCAACCAGATGATGGGGATCCACTTGTAGGGGGCGCCACGGGTACCACCCCCGCATGTAGACTGGGTACCAGATCATCCAGGTGATCCAGTGATAGAGACAGGTCAACATAGCGTTTAGGAATTGGGAAATTGACTAACGTGTGTTTGCTACCATTCGCACAATTACCGTGGATCAGATCTGATAGACAGAACAGTAGAGCAGGTTTGCGGAAAAACTCCCCATAGTAGAAGTGCTCCTGAATGCGCCAATCAGGAGTTTCTCGAACTTGAATGAGTGCTACTACTACACCTGCAATTTAAAAGCATGTGCTCTTTGAAGAGGAATAGGCAAGCTCCCACCATGTCAAATCTGAGAGTTTTCAGAAGTTGACCTGGCTTTATCCATATAAAAGGACATTGTCCCAGGCTACTGTAGGTTAGGGAGCTTGTTGCTGGCAGCAGCCGAGGGGACGGTCTGTGGTCTGCCAGATACCAGCGGATACCAGAGGTCACAGACTGGTGGAAGGGAGAGATCCAGGGGCTTCCCTATCTTTGGGATGGGAACGTAAGGTGGTAGCGGTCTCTCCCTGTATAACTACTGAGAATAACGGGGGGATGGCTTAAAGGGTGCGGGAGAGGAGGGGTTAGGGAGACTTGGGAAGCATCCCTCTGCAATTCTCCCTATCTCTGAGAGGCTAAAGAGTTGGGCGGGGGGGGGGGGGGTTGGGCTCGGCTCCTCTGACTGAGGTGGAAAAGGAGGAGAGCCTCTTACCATCTCTGAGATGGGAATAAGGAGATGGGTTGACCTCAGATTCCTCTCCCCCCCCTTCCCACCCAACTGCTCCCAGAGCACAGTTAGAGTAAGGATTCATACAGACAAAACCCCTCAGCATGTGGCTGCACGAGCAGATACAGCCCACCACTCAGGGAGATACCCACCATTAGGTAGGAACCCCCCTGTTAACCATTTAGGGACGGCATGAGGCCCAGGGTTCTCCTGTCGCCATGATGCATCAGTATATTGCATTTCCTGATGCTGCATCGCTGCATCATGCCTTCCCTTTGGGTTTGTATACACCAATACAGGGTCGGTATTATGCATGTATGCAGTACTGCATCATAATGACAAAAGAGCAGAAGACAAAAAGAGTATAATGCATTACTGTCAAGCACTCTGCTTCCTTTAAAGGGTTAGGGTGAGGTGTAGAGCGCTGAGGGTTGAGGGTTAAGAGGCGGCAGACAGTAATGGTGGATCACTATGGTAACGACAGCAGGTGGCCTCCTGCAGCCTCATCAAAATGTCGTCTGCTGCGGCAAATAGGGAAATAGGGACTACCCCCCACACACAGACTTACACCTGACGACAGGCACCACTCCCACCACCCACTGACAACTGTAGAGGAATCTCAGGTCAACCCTCCCCGCTCTCCCACGCTCTTCTTATTCCCGCGACTCCCGAAAACTGGAGGAATCTGTTTGTTGTTTGAAAGAGAGATAAAACAAGAGAGAAGAATCTCAATTTTATGTTTACTGCATGCATATGATTCTGACTATTAGAGCTACTCAGAAATGCCAGGGTCAGCATGACGCTTGAAATGTCTCCGGGACAAAGACTATTTCCAGGGTCAGGCAATGCCGGACTGCCTTTATAGAGTTATAAAACGGACCAGAATATAATGGATAACGATTGTCTCCCCATTGTGTAGTAACAGTAACTGGTGGTGTGCCGAGTAGGTAGTAGTACATGTAAGAGCTGTGAGTGGGAGTGGGTTTAGCTGACCATGTATTATGTACATCCATATTTGCCTCCTGACTCCCCCCCCCCCATATGTGTGCTCTCCCACCCACTCCCAGTACCCCCCCCCCCCCCTCCACCACCACCACCACCTGTCCTCTCCCACCCATACCTCCCGGTCCAGGTGAGTTAATAATTAATATAGCTCTCAGGTATTATTCATGTTACACACCGACACACAGGAGTCCCCTGCCTCATGCCTCACTGCCCCCACATTGTCCTGTACACATAGATGTGGTCGTGTCCTCAGGGGGAGGTGGACTGGCCGCTTGTCGTGATTTAATATAGATCTGTACTTGTACAGCTCTGTCTGTATCTCTGACAAGTAGATATATAGAGGCGCATGTTGAGTTGTCGGTATGGCAATATGCAATGGGAGAGTTCACTCCCCGCTCCATAATGGTGTTAGTCTGACTTGCTGATACCTCCTTAATTCCTGCTGTATTTGGTGGTTGATGCCTTAGCTGGCACTCCTTGTTCCTATACTGGTCACTCCCTATCTCCTTCCCTCGGCCAGCAGTCTCTCCAAACTTCAGATTTTCCTTCCCGTCAAGGGCATCTCATTGTTCTACACTATACACATACCTACGCTGCTCTCTAGTCCTCTGCCCTGTCCTGCCCTACTCTCTCCTGCTCTCCCTTACTCAGTCCTTCTCCCTTCCTCTTCCCCTTCCCCTACTCTCCCCTGCCCCCTTGCCTCTATCCCCCTTCCCCTCCCCTCCCTCCACTCCATATTTCACTGTGTGTATTGCCGACTGTGAGACTCACATCTCTCCAGTCCCCAGAGACACCACCTGTCATTGCCAGCTTACCCATAATGCATAGGGTGCCTGCAGGGAATGCTGGGATATGGTTGGCAGTCAGAGTGAGGCTGGGAGGCGCAGTGAATGCCGGGTAAATCCTCCTCTGGAGACTGTTGGTGATATATACAGTTAGGCGCACAGAGGGGGTCTATACTTCACAGAGCGTCCTCAATAAGGCTCTGGTGACAAGGGAGTACGGTCCTGTACACACTCCTCACACAACTAGCTAACAGTCCTGACTGTATTGCTCTGATGCTACTACCACAAGTCCAGTCAGTGAAAAGTCATAGAAAAAAATGGCCAGTGTGGTCAATTGCAATGTAGGGTTTCAATCTGGGAATTTTGTGCAAACTGACCAATCCCAAGGAGTTATGTATAGCCAATAAGCAAAGCATTGTAGGACAAACCTGGTGATGCTACCTTGCAGACCTTAGACATCAAGGGCAGAGCATCTCGAACACCTACCCCTACCCCAGCACAGTGTTCCTCTGCTGGGACGGTGTGTGTAAGGGGTGAGGTATCAGTAGGATTTACCTATTGATGAGATAACAGGCGGGATATAGAGTGCTCCCCACAGGGCCGTAGTGGAGGTGCCACATTATGTAGACATTGTTGTGTGCCAAGCTACTGTATTATGGGCCTCTTTATACAAAATAAAACTGCTGTTTTATGTTGATAACATGGAGGTGGGAGAAGGTCAGGAGTATATCAAAAGGCGGTTTGCAGCAGGACATGGTCTGGTGTGACTGGTTCTAGTTTGCCTACATACACCTGTATGTACAATTCAGGAAAAACACTTTTCCACGTTAGAAAGAGTTCCCACTTTTTCTCTACGAAGGGGTGGCATGTCTGAGACCTGGTACATGTCCAGTTGTAGCTACCTTTCATCAGACGCTCTTGGGATAATTTGTGTTAGCAGAAAGGTCAGCCAGCCTGTCTAGAGTGGTCTAGAGGTAGGATGGTTCTTCATTAGGCCCAAGTGATATTTGTACATATCCATGAGCAAACAGTTATAAATACGCAGAGGTATACAGAATAGACCACCCCCCCCCACTCCAAACACTATAAAACTAGAGTGAGGGATGGTACCCATGGTGACAGGGGTTAAACAAGCGGGCCTCACCAGCAACCAGCAGCCACCGACAGGAACCAGCGAGCACCTCCCGTGACCAGCGACACACCGGAAGTGACGTGATGGATGCGTGCGCAGTGCGGCCTGACGCCCAGGTGAGGGCGGGGGGAGGGTGAAGAGGAGGCTTGGGGCCGGGATCAGAGATAAACAAAGAGGGAGGCAACACCTCAACTTAGACCTAAACTGGGCATCAGTATGATGAATACAATCCAACAAAGACAAGCCAATGTGGAAGGCATCTGCATACACATGCGAAATGTCCGTTACAAGACAATCATAGTTACAGATTTGAATGGTTCACCTTCTGCAGTCCTCTTCCAGTTATGAAAATGAATTTCCCCCAGATCTTCGAGGGATTCCAAAGGATTAGAATCAGGAATTAAATGAAACCCAACCCAGCCTGCAATCCCTGTATTCCTGGTGTGTGACTTTAGACTTGGTACCTTATTATGGTTTGTCATGTCTTGGAGCTGTATGGTATCCCAACCACCCCCCCCCCCCCCCCCCCCACACACACACCTCAGCCTTTAACAACAGTATGATACTTCAATGCTTCATTTGTCGTTAACGATGGAACCGCGTCTTGCCGGTAACGCATTGGTCCTTCAGGACATTATCAACCCCATAGGCTCGGCATGATGCATGGATGCAGCACTGGCGAGTCGCTCGCCAGTGCTGCATATTATGCATCATGACAACCAAAGGCATGGTACACTCTGCGGTCCTCACAGAGCTAGTACCAGGGCGGCCGCCAGGGGCAGCACCAAGTGGTGCCACCTGGTGGCTGATTAATCCCAGCACGCCTGATTAGTGGTAGCTAATTAGGTCAGGTGAACGCTGCCCCCAGCCCACCTGGCATTCCTTCACAGGGAGACTGGGAACCTGGCCGAGTAGGGAATATAATGGTCAGAATTGGTCCTGCATGCTGCCTTGAATATGCTGCTAGATTTGGATGGTGTAATACTTAAAATGAATATACAAAAGTGTTACATACAAGTCTACCCGGTACTTAGGGATAGTGCAACATCTATCCTGTAGCATGAACACATGGGTGCCAGTTTAAAAGAAACGTGGGTTGCCCTGAAATTTCAACACATCGGAGGCTAAGTTTACAAACATTTCCAGTGTGAATTTGACCTCTGCCATCTTTGTTTACAAACTCTATCTCTGCCCAAACCGGGCCTTTAAATACCAGTCCCAGTTCCAAAGGTAACAAAATGGGACGTGGTGCCCAGTCTACCTTGCTGCTACTGCTTACAACACGAGTTGGCATCCTGTTTTAAATGGGATTATGTCTAGGTCCATTCCTATGGCAAGGCAATGCTGGGTCATGCAAGAGTCTGACGAGTCCGGTGGCCATTTGTTCGTTTCTTCGGTTGTTTGGAGGAATTCATACCTTTTGGCTGAAATTTCAGTTTTGAATTATGTTTATTTCCAACAGAAATTTGGCCAAAATTGCAAGATGTGCTTCCTGCTTTTTTGTCGACATCTGAAGTGGCACCCCTGCTGGCCTGATGGTTGTATGTAGATGTAAGAGAGTTTACACTGCCCTGTCCCGGGCCCTGTCCCAATGTGTTGGATTGGGACTTGTTAAACGGCTGCAGTAACCTCAGGACCGATCCTTGGCTGTGGGAAGACGACCGGACAGTCATAACGAGCTCATTGCCTGAGGAGGAGCAGAGTGGAGCTGCTCACTGTGCTATAAATAGATACTCATCGCCTCAAGGCGGCGGCAGGTTACAAGGGGTTTAGCCTAACGGGGGCTTTAATTGGAGGTTTCATTGTGACTAGGGCCACACGCACAGAACAGGCTATTGCTGCTGGTAGGGCCATGTAACTAGGAGGAGTATAGGTTCTCGTGTCTATCGCAGGGGAAGTCTATTTAAGGCTCCTCATGTAAAGTGAGTAAATTGTAGTTTCCACAAATACAGAGGGGAGGGCAGGTGGATATTGGTTAGGGAGCCTAAGTTTTTTCCGCCTCACAATAAATGAATCACATTCATTTCCTTTTCTCATGCCTCTGGTTACCTGGTCCTGCATTTATCGCAGACTACTTCGGTAGAAACCTGGAATACAATGTGCTAACCTATTGTCTATGGGAGTGATCCCTCTTTTTCAATCTCAGTTAGCAGGGTACTCAGCCTCCCCACCCCCACTTTCCACCAGGCCATCCCCTTCTATTCCCAGGCTCTCAGCTGCTGAACTAATAGTCCAATCTGCAGTGTGCATGTTACCCCCTCCCCCCGGTTAATACTCCTACTGGTGGGAGACTTGGTGGGGCAGGGGCAGCATCTATCATGCTGCCCCTGCTGCCCCTTGGTGGCCTATGGTATCATCCATCAGGTGGCCCATCATCTTGTCACCAAAATCTCACACACCCTCACCCTCCTGAAGCAGGCTACATGTGTCTGAATCCTCTCAAATAGATTTCCCCTAGATGGGCCTACTTGATAACATACATACATTTACAAAGGTATATACATATGCATGTATGAATAGGACGAGAATAGTTCCGAGTTGGACGTTTTACTTGAAAGGTAAATTCAGTAAACTAAGAAGTGGTTGTCAATGTGAGGGAGGAGCCCATGTAGAGACTGACAAAGGACCTGAAGATGTGTAATGGAGTTATGGTGTCTATGTGTGGTAATCTGTCACCAGACACTACATCACATCACCCTGCTGCTGTCTATGTGCCATGTAGCAGGATAAACAAAGCCACCCCTACGTCATAACACTCCTACAGACATGGGCAGTCAGCAGGGGGTGTGGCTGTAAGGTACAAGCACCTCCTCATCACCACCTCCTGTTACAACTCCACCATAAGACACTCCTCTCCTTTTAAATCCCTCTTTTTGGATGCTCATTTTAACAACTATTTCCCGCTTGCTGTATATAAAGAAGGGTGGCTGCTGACGCTTACCAAGTAGGTGCAGTAGGCATGGGGTCTGTTACTGCAGGGGTCTGGTCTCAGCTGTGGGCGATAGTTCCTCATTTACGCTGCCATACTCTGTTAGGCAATACATTTTTGTACTGGGGGAGAGGCAATTTGGGAATAGGGTGAGCCTACACCACTGGATATAGGTCACCAGGACGGGAAGCCACCTGGGAAGCCACTGGTAGTGTGAGAGGGAGAGAGATCCAGTAGGAAGCCACAGGGTGAGGGGGGATCACTGAGGGAGTTACATGGTGGGGAAAGGTCACCAGGGGAGCACCTCAGGGGCCTAACACACAGGGTGTGGGTATAGCTCTATTGTAAGGGGTGAGAGGGATGGAGAAGTATGGGTGAGCAGGGTGGATAATCATATGGGTCAGAGGACCAGGAGGACACAGAGGTTGTGAACACTGTAAATAATTATGGATTAGAATGGAGACAGCGACCAGTGGGTAGGTGATTGGCCCTGGGAGGGAGGGCACCTCAGTGACAGAAGGATAATAGCAGCCATCGCTGAGGTAGGTGCAGGGGGATATGGGTCAGGGAGCCCTGGGGGATGACACTAGGCTACGCACCTCAGACAGTCCACAAAGCTACTGTTCTGAGCGTCAGGGTCAAGCATTTTGGTGAGAATCAGGCAATGCTGGATCCTCATTTGATATAGATGCTGGACTCAGAATTGTTGGAGAGTCTGCTGATGCTGGACCCTCTTCTCAGAGTCAATGCTGGACTCTTAGAGGCTGAAAAACATAGGCATCATAAGGTGAGCGTCGGACACTCCCATTTCTCTCTTGTGTACCACCACAGGGACCATGGGACAGAGGTGGTCGGCAGGTGGCCGTGGGTGAGGGAGCAGCTCGGACTGAGGGAGCAGCTCGGACTGAGGGAGCAGCTCGGATTGAGGGAGTGGCGGCTGGACACACACGGGGTGGACTTGGTGGCAGCAGGGTGTGACCTCATCACTCATTGTGGCGACACCTGGTCACCTGGGGGATTAACCCTGCATTACCTGAACCAAGCCAATAGGGCCATGAGGGGCAGTGCTGGGGGTGGAGGGTTAACAGGGGAGAGGTAGTGGGATTTTACTTAATCCTCCAGGGTGGCTCCTCCTGTCCTCTTGACCTCCCAGACACCTACAGTATACTACTGAGGGGGGGGGGGGGGGGGTGCGGGGGTCAGCAGGTGGGTTCTGGGAAAAGGTGTGAGTTCCCATGAGAGTAATGTAGGCCAGAGATTCCTTCTTTTATAGAAATTGCTACTTCTTCATTGGGGTTTCTGTTTTGAATTAAGTTAATTTCCTTCAGAAATCTGACAAAACAATATGAGATTCCCTATCTCTTTCCCACCAGTGATGTGGCATCTCTGGCTGTCAAGGAGATGTCTGAGTTGAAGACAGAAGGCTGGGGAGAGCGGAGCTAAATGTGGGGTAGTGTGAGCGAACCCTCAATTCCACAATAGCAGGGGAAGGAAGTGGCACCAGTGGGGTCCATGTGACAGAGGGTAGGCAGGTGGAGTCTTGGTTTCCTTTTGGAAGGCATAATCCTAGATTTCATGGGCACAAATTCAAATAGTAAGGAAACAGAAATATCTCAATTACACCCTGCTGGCTGAATCCCTTGTCTCAATGATGTAAGGCTGGATTGCCGCAGCTATCAATCATGTAGCCCCAAGCCTGCCTGCCTGACATGGGGAGAAAAATGTAGCATGCACTGCCTTCTGCAGCTGTTCATTTCACCAAGAAGGCCCCAAGCTGTTGTTACCAGTTTATGTGGGGTAGGGAATACATTATACATGCAGGCAGCATTACCTAATAAGGACCTGACCTA
The DNA here is from genome assembly GCA_947462335.1 of Harmothoe impar. Taxonomy (NCBI): domain Eukaryota; kingdom Metazoa; phylum Annelida; class Polychaeta; order Phyllodocida; family Polynoidae; genus Harmothoe; species Harmothoe impar. The sequence goes on from OX381705.1 coordinate 83,712,192, forward strand.
ATATGGGTCTCCCCTAATGTGGAGCTGACCTAATAAAGCAGAGATTCCCTGAGAGAGGGGTGAGATGAAACATGGATTGGTCATACATCATTTGGTAAGATGCAGCATGGAGGGTCATACATCACTTGGTAAGTGACACTTCCTGAATGGTACCCTCAGTGAGACAGGGATGGGGGTGGGAGGGGGTACAGATTGGATCCTGCTATCCTGCAGCTTACCCTCTAAGGGTCGCATAGTGCGTTAATGCAGTTTTGTTGTTGTGTTGTCGTGATGCATGAATGAAGCACTGGTGAGTAACTTGCCAGGGCTATATTTAACGTGCTGACCATACAGGCTGCATTCCTGTATCATAACGACAAATGGCGTAGTAGATTTTAGTGCCATACCCTTGATTGGTTAGACATTCAATAGTGAATATTGTGGGCTCTAAGTTGGCCTAAAAGGGTATTGGCAAGATTCTATGTACTTGTATTCTTTTTCAATTCTGCAGATTTACGGTTCCTCTGATTAGGCAAATTGGGTAATCAATCTTCATTTTAAGACAATGAACCATAGGTCTATTTGTGGGGTTTTGTTTGGAGGATATCAAAACCAGCTGTTTCTATTATGAGGCCATTAAGGGACACCTATAGTGTTTACTTTTCTCACACCCATCACTGCCGCTAGAAGCGCTGCCTACATGGTGAGGTGCCTGGGGTGTGGAGGACGGGGGTGAGGTGTGGACGGTCGGTGGTTGTAGGCACCACGCCCACATAACGGGGTAAAGTGCCCCCACACTACCCGCACCGCCCTCTGCCCACTGTCTCTCCGGAAGTACTAAATAGATCATGCGCGCGCCGCTTCATTGTGCCCGCCTCACTGCCTCCCAGAATTCCTGCTGCAGGAAGTGCCAATGGGACACGTTTTGAGGCTACGTGCTGTGCCGGGGGCGGGAGGGGGGGGGGGTGGGTGGAAGAGAGTGGTGGGCGGGCGGGCGGGCGGGTGGGGGGGGGAGGGGGCATTTATTTCATGTCCTTACTTAGTCTAGTGTGAAGGACGGAGGTTGGAGCAGCACACACAGAAACCTGAGGGTGAGGATGTGGTCCTGTGTGTTAGACCGTGCGGCATAATGGCGGATGGACGTAATGAAGTTAGTCCTGTAACCAAATAAACTGCTGAGTCATGCTCAAGGTTGTCTGGAATTCTGAAGAAATAATAACAGTCTATTAAAAGATATGTTTGTCTCGCAGTTTGCCAGAAAGAAAATGAAGGTCTGGCTATTTGATATTATACAACTTTAGAGCCGACTCATATTACACACATCAGTATTACCACTACTACCAATATACCAGTATGCTATCAAATTGGTATGAACATTATCCTGTGAATCATACACCAGAGATAATCCCTATAATTCCCACTAGATATTTCCTAGAATGTCATATAATGGCAGGACCTGATTGGTGCCACATGATATACCACACCAACACGGAGGTCAACCTGGCATTACGACCTATAAGCGGCCTGGGCGCGTGCTGCAGTGGCCGATAATTAGCTGAATGATATAGGCAAATATTAACACGTTAGTCAGGCTATACAGGCTGGATCGATATAGATGTCAAATATTAACCAGTCACATGATTTTGTATAAATATTACAGGAAGCATAGAATGAGTCATGTGCATGTAAAACCAAACATGAAAGGAAAAAAAATCAAAAATATATGACGACAAAGGGTAAGTTATGTGCAAATATTCATAACCACATATATTATTAACTCTACCTTGGAGTGAGTCAGGCGACACATCAATCATTATATCCTAAAATATTAACGGGTTAGAGCATTTAGCCATGTTAATAAATGATAAGTGTAAATATTAACCTCAGCACAGAGTGACTCAGGTTACAGTAAATGTTACATGTCCACATTTACCCTGGAGGTGGTGAGTCAACTGCTCTAGTAAATGGTTCAGGTAAATATTACCTCAACACACGATCAATAACACATAATAAAACGGTCAGCTGCAGGTGGGGAAGGGGGGGGGGGTGGGAATAGGACACCTGGAGGGGGGCTACTGCCAGTGGACAGTCTAAGGGTAAAGGATATAGTGTAAGTACATTGGCTGTATAACATCACGCTAATGAATGATATACACCATCATACTACATGTATTATAGCGTTATGGCTCGGGGTAAATGTATTCTACTCAAAATCGAGTCCTTGTATACTATATGTTTAAAAAATAAAAATCACATTTTTAGGGTAGTTGATACATGACTTGTACGTATGGAAACCTACATTAGATTGCGGCGGGCAGCGTGGGAGGACGAGCATCTGGTTAGAGCTTGTGTCACACCATGGGGAACTGGGGAGAGATGGTGTATACATGTAATAGGAGAAACTATATTGGCGGGGTATAGCCGTCTCCAGTGCTGAAGGCTCATGCATGTATGATATTCGATATAATTATAGCATGCAGAGACAAACCTCATCAGAATCTTGTATATAATCGTGCAATAGCAGTCTGCTAATAATCTACCTGTAGCAACATTTATCAGTTTCTAACGAATTGCATATTGTCTATATTCTGTTACATTCTTTGTATCTCTTGTCTAATGTCACCCTTGTGTTTCTTTTTAGGTAAGTACCTTCTTCATGGGTGTCTGATACGAGGTATGATAAACATGGACTCCACATTGACATAAACTGAGGTGGTAAGTAGACATCTCTTTAATATGACAAATACTATTATAGAAACTTCCCAGTGGACGTCTGGACTGGTTGTAACCGCTGAGGCATATTGCATAGAGTGATCTGCAGAGGTGTAGACGAGGTACGTCTACACGACATGTATATTCCTGATATGGTCTGGGTGATAAGTGTTGCATGTTTCGTTTCCCAGAACGGCTACAAATCATACACAATAACTCCACGACTGCTATAACTCTTTAGGGACAGCATGCTGCCTCATGGCGTCCTATACTTGTTCCTGTTGTGATGCACCTATAGAGTGCCAGTAAGTAAATCGCCAGCGATTAACTCGCCAGCAAATAACTCGCCGGCGCTGCTTTGGTGCATCATGCCTTCAGGAGTGTATCAACACCTGTGTGTGACAGCAGCACTGGCGAGTTACTCACCACGCTGACAGAAGCACATAAAGGCTGGCCTTAAAGTGTTACACCCCCCGCCCCGTGGTTATGGGTGGGGAGCAGCTCGGTGAGAAGGAGGCTGGTTACGACCTGCTCGGGGGTCAAGGGTCAGCGGCCATTACCCAGGTGTGGAGGGAGTCCCACACCTGGAGGGGCTTACAGCTACAGGCAGGTGTCGGAGGGGGGGGGGCCCGGTACAGGCAGGTGGGCAGGGTGGTGACAGCTATATCAAGGATGTACGCGCTTTGATCCCATACTGGTTTCATTGGATTTGGAGCTTGATCTCTCAATTGTTGGATGGGCATATTGTGGTATTGGCATGGAAAATAGGTGGTCAGGGAAAGTCATGTCAAGTTAGGAAATCCCGTGGAATTAAATCCACAAGTTGTGTGAGGATAATGCTCCGTCAAATTGAAGAATGCTCAGGCAACACTATAATATTGTGTGGTATACAATGCATAAGGTCAGAGGAAGTTGTCATTTTTGGGAACTTTGGACCTGATATTTTGTGGGAACCCTGTAATACCATAGCCTGTTCAGAGACGCTGTATAGCATTTTGTGTGAGCACCTGTGAGCATGTCTGAGTAATGGTGAGCAGCAGAGACAGGCTACAGGGGCATGTCCTGGTCGGTATGAGCAGAATGTGGCTCTCAGTACTGCTCCTATATACAGGCCCAACACAAAGGTCATACACGCCGCCTCAAGGCCGACCTGGGGGACACCAGTAATGAAGTACAGGTGTGGTGGGACATGATGTAAGGGCCAGCTACCTGTAGTGTGTATTAACTGAGTCAGCTACAGGGGCAGCTTGTACTCATGTCTGAGTCACTCACTTAATGTACAGTACAGAAAAGGGAGAGGAGCCAGTGGCCTGGACCAGCTAGGTCTATGCAGGAGCGGGGTGCCCCCCAACTCCTCCCCTATTTGTAAAGAATACTAGGAACTAAACTACAACTTGTCCATGTAATACCCCACTGATTCTAGCACAAGGAAATACAGACACCAAATGGGATGTCAGGTCAGGATTCACACATTTGTACCAGATGAACATGTACATCTACATGTATAGAGATGGGAGTACATATGATTAGTTCCCACAGGTAAATATACATGTATAGAGATAGGAGTAATTAGTATCCACAGGTAATGGTTAATCTAATCAGCATACCTGTATATACCTGTATATGTACACATACAACAACTTACTTCTAACAGATAAGCCACCAACCTCCTCCTCCCCATACAGGTTGTAGTAGATAAGGCAGCAGTGGGTATACTCTGTGTATTCCTTAGTTAGTGCTAACCCCTGCCCCTAGTAACACATGTATGGTGCTTTGATACAGGTAGACATTAATCCTACATTAATCCCACATTAACCTCTACCCTCACCTACACATGGGGCACGAGGAGGCTGTGGGACCACACAGAGATACACACTAACCCTTGTAGGACGACATAATGCTATAAACCGTATTCATGATCATGTGTTTCACCAATGTCAGTAACTAGCAGTTACTGCATGGATGCATCATATCAATCCCTTAGGAGTGTATCAACCCTGCATAGCCACTCAATTATAACAGCACTGGTGAGTTACTCGCCAGGCGTCAATATGAGTGATGTACAGGAGCCTGCATCTTGACGACAAAATGTCATAGTGCATTGATAAAGCAGTATGCTGTATTCAAAGGGTTAATCCCACACACTGCTACTCCACATAGTGTCTGACCAGGTCCACGTCCATGTTAATCCCTCCCTGCCCTGCCCCTGGAGGAGATTACCCCTGGGGATTACAGGGTTATTGTTATAGGGATACAAGTGGGCAGATAACAGGGAGGCTGGTTAGTAGGAGCATTAACTTACTGTATAGAGCCTCCTTGGTAGGGTTGTGAGATAGGACTGGTACTGACTGGTAGGATCAGGGAGGCTCTGAACCCTGGATAATCCCCTACCTGAGTTGTCCCCACTTGCGTACGGCCTCGCACACTACAGGGGCAGCAGGGTAAGGAGGGGGTAAGGACAGGATGAGGGGAGATCGTCTGTTTCCAGGGACCCCATGATGTAGACAGTGTAGCCCCGTAGCTGTAGCAGACGACACCCGTGTGTGACATAAACCCCGCGTCTGTCCCTACTTCCGGTCCCGGCATACAAGATGGCCGCGGGTCCCGTCGTCAAGGAGATATATCGTCCTACTAGGACCTATTTCCACAACTCTACAGTGAAGTGGGATTCGTGGTCACAACAAGACAAGTGTCCTGCTTCTAGAAGATACCAATCTCAGATACGTTCAGAGGTTGCAGAAAGCTGAATGTTATTATGGAACCCTGATACTGTGTGATAGTTGCAAAGTAATAAGAAATATTTGTAAAGAACGATTGCCTGACGTCAAGTCCATGGGGAATCTCCCCAAAAATGGCCATGACACACCCAGTCCTAGCTTCACCAACCAGTGCCATTTACATAGACAGCCTACATTGTAGGACCAGGGAGAGATATGTAGTGTTAGTAGGGCTGGAGTGTAGAGGGCAGAGGGTTGGATTGTCCCCTAGGTGGTAGTAGCTTTGATGTCAGCCTGGTATTGTGTCCTCCTTATCTGGTGGTAGTGTATTGTACCAGGGTGTAGGGTGTTAGGAGCTGGTAGGTTATCTACTGATAATGGCACCTCACCCACATAAATCCTATCTCAGCTATATATGTAAATTCCCTAGTATAGAATATGTACAAAGGGTAAAGATGGGTCCATACTTTTACAAGGCTTAACATGGTTCAGATGGAAGGATTTAACTGTCTGCATTTTCGCCAACCGTAATGATAGCAAATAAACCTCCAGAATGCATGAAGACTGTGCTGATACGATGGGTGTTTGGCTATTGGCTTCTGCTCCAATAGGATTGCTCGTTACAAAAACATCACAGCCTCTGATATATTACATCTCTGGATAGGTTACATATCAGAGCCCTAGGAGGCCGGCGGGTAGGAATGTTGTCGTCCCCCAACTCTGTATCTGCCCCTCCTGCACCCTGTAGTGATAATGCAATGTTGTACATGGTCCTACAGTTGTAATATATGAGACTGTATTGTAATATAGGAGACTGGGGTGAAAGTGCCAATCAGTGGTAGCGAAGGGGCACACAGCAGGGTGGAGGTTTACCCCTCTAAGGGCCGCATAGTGTTTTAATGCACCTACCCATGTCGTCATGATGCATGGATGCAGCCCTGACGAGTAACTGGCCAGTGTGCATTCATGCATCATGACGAGCCTACAGGGTTGATGCATACCCAAAGGTTCGGCATGATGCATGAATGCAGCCATGGCATAGCACTATGTGGCAGCTGCTATGCGGTCCTTACAGGCTTACAAACAGGTCCCTATGGAGTAGCAGTGAGTGGACACAGACAGTGTAATAGTGGGTTATGAGGATGTATGATCCCACCACCAGGGGGCCTGAGCCGGGCTTTGATCTCCGGCCAGGACCCTGTGGAGACATATACAAGTCACTATAGCTCCTCCCAGCAAGAAAGGGCATTACAGAAGGTCTGTACTTATGTTTTAATAGAACGTATATTATGTAATATTATTTACCAGGGGATTCCTAAGATGATTTCTCTCCAGCTATGCCAGATTAGATTACAGGATTCAAAGTAATACTGCCAGAACTGAGTTAAGTGCAACTTCCCTTCTTTTTTAAAAAAACATTGGGAATGTCCCGTTTATTGATGCGTGGATGTGTACAGAGACGCTGCAGGGACGTAGAGATCAAAGAGTACCGCAGAGTGCCGCTACCACCACCTGTGGCGCCCCATGTACGCCGCGCACTGACTGATGGGATACTACCAGCGTCCCACAGAGCGCCATCTTGGATCTCTGCCATTTTGGTTAATTCTACTTCCAAGTACCACAAAAACAGATCTGGGGCAGTGTCCCCACATCTAAGAAAGCCCGGTATCAAAGGTAGCTGTAGGCTTGACTTGTATGTTACCATATTGGCGGTAGTATTTGTGTGCAAAAGCAAAAAAACCCACTAGAACCTAAGTTGGTAGACATTAGGGTCAAGTTAAGGTGGGTTAATATGATGCCATTTCCGTTCACTGCATCAGGTTATTCGTCCTTTGATGGGCTTTCCAATCTGAGGGGATAGGAGACACATACAACGTCTCCCAGAATAAGTTATACTGGGCTATGGCATGATCAGGTGTCATGAAGTAAAAGCTTTACCCCTCTGTGAGTCCTCCTAACGCCCTCATACCACCTCACACCCGCCGAGGGCCAGTACCTCTGTAGTTTGCTGCTTCTACCCATTTACTGTAGATCAGAGTTAGTGTGGCCGCCGGGGTGTACCTGAATGTGGCTGGTGTGGGGGGAGAGCGGGGTGTAAGTAGGGTTTAGGAATGGGGGCCTGGTGCAGGCAGCCATCTGACATGTCACTAAGGACGCCACTGTAAAAGTACCTTTTATGTGGTGTCCATGTGGTCCCCCCCAGTTCATGCTTTAATGCAGTCTGAAGTCTTGGTGACTACCAGCACCAGAAGTCTACCAGATATGAACAGGGCACCTCCTAGTGCCACGATTATTGACACCTGTTATAGTGCTGTGGAAGCAATATCTTCTGGTTTCCAAAAGTTCCATGACGTATTATAGGTATTGAAGCCTAAGTGTATGGACATGCACATTAGCCTAGCCTATCCTATAGGTGGTTGCAAACAGGAATCTACCGATTCCCCCTATCTAACCCAGCACCACCAGTTACCAGTAGGTACTCAGTGGTAGTAGTAGGGTACACTAGGTGTAGACAGCAGAAAGACGCCCCAGCAGGCAGGACCAGGGACTGTCAGGGGTAATCAGGTTTATAGTTTAATAATGGTGATGTACACCCACAACTAAGGGCACTGCTGAAAGGTACGGGGGTGGGGTGATCATAGCCCCCCGTCACCCCACTCCCTTAACCCTTTAAGAACAGCATGATGTCTTAACGTTTATGTTCATTTCATTTGTCGCCATGATGCACCACCGATGCATAAGCGGGATTGCATCAACCCATAGGGATGGCATGATGCATGAGTGTAGCCCTGGTAAGTGTCTCAACAATTTTGAATTCATGCGCCATGGCGACAAGATGACATAGTGCATTAAAGCATCATGCAACCCGTCGAGGGTTATACCCTCCCCTCAGCACGTCCGCACGTCGGTTGTTTAGCGTTAATCGTGATGGAGGATCATGAGTGTAACCTAAAAGAGGCAGATGTCTACCACTCTGGTTCCCTGGGCTACATTGTGTATAACGCCTCAGGCAACTGCCAATGTGGACATGCAAGGTCTAGTGGACAATTTCTCGTCCAAACTCTCTCCTATGGCCAGTCAATGTGTTTTTGTCCTTATAGCCTGGTTCCCATTTAGTTCTGTTTTGTGCATTGACCACTGACGCCCACGGTAAGTGTTGCCAGAGGTAATGATCTTTTACCGCCGGGGGTCAGTGTAACAACTGATCATCAATTACCAGTGGTAATATGTTACCGCCGGAGCCCAGTGTACCAAGAGTTTTCTTTAAGACTTGCGATAGTGGTAGTGAATGGAACCAACAGTTCTTGTGAGAAATGGAGAATCAAGAAGTGAGGGGGCAGAAGGAGCGATTCCAGGCCTACCCCTAATTAAAGCCACAACAAAAATAGCTCAGAATATGTTCATTAAGCATGGTTGCCAATCGAAAAAAAACATCATTAAATTTATTCCACCATCCTCTTCCCCTGTTCCCCACCCCCACACCAAGAGATCCGGATATCAACAGGGAGGGTGGAGGAAATGAAAAAAAGGAAGAGCCTCATCCAAGCATATTTAATGAGATTGTTTTAATTTGTGCTGTTTTTTGTAGAGACGGGGGAAGGAGGATGATGAAGAGCTTGACATTTATGTACAGATAATATTTTCAACACCATCTCCATGTGCAATAAAAATTAATATATTGACAATTAGAAAAGTGCCTGATGATAATAAACAAAAATCTGGTGACTTAATGGGATAACATCGTATCTTCAGGTCCAGGATATTAAAATGGCGTTTCCTGCTTTTTCCCCTTTTGGTTTCTCTGTCCCCCTCTATATGGCAATCATACAAGCTGGTAATTGCTGGCACTGTACACTAACAGTACTATAATATCCAACTCCCCCTTTGGTGTAGTCAATAAAGAAAAGTGGTCACATGTTGCCACTAAAATCATAGAACACTAAGTCAGTAGGGATTTAATGTACCTTGTGCCTCTAAGCTTTATGACCATTAACAACAAAGGTTAACAGAAAACAACATCGATGCCAACAGAAGAAGGTCATCCGCCATGGTTTATACATGAAGCGGAAGTGACGCATGCCCTACTTCCGGTTCTGCTGTATTGTGGGCTAGCTGAGATGTAGTAATGAGAGGTATAGGTGGGTGTTGGCAGTGGCCGAGGTCTCTATACCATAAACCCATGATGATTAACATATATACTATAGCACAACCCTCTAATGACATAACAGTCTAGCATACCTGGTGTATTACAGGGCCCTATGTACAGGAGGGGCTTAGGTAGATTATCACCCATCAAAGTAGAGTAATGGGCTTGGACCGAGTCGTATAACGAGCATTACGGGAAAGAGGCACACTAAGGGGATCATACACCACTGTGGCTTCTTAACTTGTATTATTAATGCTCCAATGACAAAAAGTCCCTCCAGAACCTATTAAATGAACAGGGAGTGAGAGATGGTGCCAGATTGAAATGAATTTGGAAATGTGCAGGCCTAGTAATTGATGGTCGTCTCGTGCACCTTTTGCTGCTTTTACAGAAATTGCTCCTAGGAATTCCTGTTAGCGAAGCATGCTCATTTGCTGCAGTACCTTGTCCAAGCTCTACATATTGTCCACCCAGGAATACTAGACTTACTGCTATAGCCTATTCCTTATAGTATACTATTTGTTGGGAACTTGCCTAATTGACCTTCAGCTCAATGAAATTGGTCCCAGCTAGCCTACAGTGTCTGGGTGTTGGACCACTTTAACGTCCAGAACCTAACCTTTACATTCGCTACCTTACTCTAGTCTCTAGGCCTCCTGGTAGTTCTCAAGCAAAGTAAGCAGCAACTGACGGACATTAGACCCAGTTCTGACGGTGGAGTGGGTTAGAGACTGCTGGTGTTACATCAGTTCTACTGGTCTGGGTGTTATTCTGTCTACTCCTGACCACTTGGCTGCAGCCCCCCCCCCCTCACACACACACACCTCCAGCAGGTTGCAGCCCACTCCTCATGCCCAATACTCATGACAAGTTGCTTCAATTAGGCCCAGTTATCACCATGTTGCATGCTGTAGTGTGTTAGGTTATACAACCTCTACACGTCTGGCTGTGTTATTTTACCTCCTCCTGCCCTGTTGGCATCTGCCTCTCCAGTACCTAGACCCTGGCCGCGAGAAAGGATTCAGTTGATTTCCTTGGTTTAAAAACATGATTCTCCTAACATTGATAACCATGTTGACATTTGCAAATATCCTATATTCGGAGATTCACCAGGCAATTAGACTTCAAATTGTGCATATATGCAGGTTGCAGAAATTAAGTTCTTGTCAGTTGAACCCCTCAGAAATATAACACAAAAAGCAACTGAAAAGTCCCCCTTCCTTGCTGCATTGGCCTCTAGTGGCCGCCTATAGGCTGCAGTGCCCTGATGTAACTGGAGGTAACTAATTACCTGGGCCGCCTACAGTTACCTGCACCAGGGTCTAGTAGTACGAGGAGCTACACGTGGGCCGAGTCTAGTGGTAGTAAACAATATTGTAGTAATAGGTATATACTCTGTAATAGGGTCCATCAGTGCTAGAACTTGTAGCCTACAGGCTAGCTGACAGGCATGCCCAGCTGGAAGATAACTCTGTACTAATACAATGTATGGTACCTTGTATTCATCATATTGGCCAAGTAAACGTCAACCCTGGAGGCAACTGCTGATACATTGTGATGCATTAAAAATAGATATTTGTATATAATACTCTGACCATTGGCCTTTTGATATCAATGTATTTGGCCCAGGGCGGACATTATAATATAGTTGTAATACATGTATATGGATGTTAGTCTTGTCAGATGTTGGGGTTCCCAAAGTTGGATAAACCATCCAACATCCAACTAAAGTCTGCTAACCATTTGAAAACGACACGATGCCTAAATTCTTCATGTCCAATTGTTTCCATGATGCACCAACGCAGTTATGGACAATGTCGGGCACAGTGCATTAAAGCCCTCTGCTGTCGTTACAGGGTTAGCACCATGTACCAGTTCACCTAGTGTAGACGTGATGGGGCTGTAACCGTCAGGGTTAGACTCGTGTGTTAACTCCCTGTATATACAGGTGCTGAAACATGGATGCCGAGTACCTCTTAAATACACGTGGGTACCTGCTTTATAACTCTACAGCTACCTGAACCAGTAGTAGACACCCACAACCAGTACCTACAGCAGAGATGAGGGTCAGGGTGGGCGGCTGATATCTCCTCTTCCCTATCTCAGGGCTGAAAGTCTACAGGTTTTTCTTTGATTTCAAGTTTCTTTTATGTCGCAACGATCTGTACTTAACTGTACAAGGCCTTCATCCAGGGACCTCAATTTGAACATTTCAATTGTTTTTCAAAAGTTTTTGTCACTTTTATACCTACTTTCTTGTATTCAAACATTCAGCTTCCCATTGAAAAAAACAAACAGGAAGAAAACACAATTTAAAAAAACAAACTAAAACAATGAGAGAGTTCTAGCAGGCAGTCTAGGTTGGGCTGGATCGTCTTGTGCGGCTGCCCACCCCCTACAGATCTGTAGGTGTTTTCTTCTCCCCTGTACTCACTTTACTGCAGCTCTATATTGGTGCTGACAGACCTACCTCGGGAGGACTAAAAAGGCAGACAGTTATTAGATTACTCTACTCCAGCTGCTACAAGTGACTCTACTATAGGCTGTATAGTAGGGGTGGCAGTTATAACCGGCCACACAAGCTGATGGACACACTACCTCAGTGCCCACAGACTACTGAGGGTATATAGCAGGATGCAGTGGTTAGTGCAAGTTTTTTTTAAACTGGTCATTGGTTTATATTTTGGCGAGTTTAAGTTTACTTCCTTGAGCATAGAATACTTTTGATAGTTCATTGCAAAAAGGGAATACAAACAATGTTATCAAAACGTTCTAATATACACCAGAAAAAACACAAGAGCTAACATCTGTGTATGAATATTACCTTGACTCGTTGTGCTTTCTCCTGAAAGTTACTACAAAATCCACATGCATATTGAATAAACTATATAATGAAATACGCCCTATGGCAGCCTGTATGGTGCAAACTGTTTGTGCTCCAAGAGACCCTTACCCAACAAGTCAGCTACAAAGGGCTCCTCCTACTTGACTCCCTCCTCTGTAGTATAAAGTATAACCTGCACAAAGAGTCAAAGGCGGCCCTGGACAAAGCCTCACAGCGAGGGAAATGGCACTGGCACTCTGTACAGGGCCATACTATAACAGGCCAATATAATAGAAAAGTGACCATTTTGTTAACCCCCTCCCCCCTCCCGGCTCCTCAGACATCGCCCATTGACCAGCTGTTGTGGGGCTGGAAGGGGCTCTTTATTCCCCTGGAGAAGAAAGACCCCCAACCTCCAGCCCACTTTGCTGCCTTTAACCCTTTAAGGGCTGTGTAGTGCTTTGATGTACTGTCCCATGTCAGCATGATGCATCAAAGCATCACTGATGCATGTCAACCCCATGGTGATGATGCACTACTGAAGTATCAGGGTGATCTGTGGATGCATGCAGCCCTGGCAAGAAGACTGACAAGTACATGTTGTATACAGATTTGCCAGAGCTGCATTCATGCATCATGCCGACAAAGAGTAATACAGCACATGAAAGCACCAAGCCGCCTTAAAAGACCAGAAGTCGGCTGGACAGAAGGGGGAGTGGCTACTTGACTTCCTAGACGTGTTTCCAATAGCAGAAATGAAAGGAGATCCTTCTTGGTGATACCGTAGGGGGCCTTGTTAGTGGTGGTATTGTTGTGTGGCCTGCTGTTGTCGGCGTTCATATAGCGAGGTCATCTGTTTGCCTCCATGGGGAAATCTGAAATTAGTTTTCCAAAGTTGAAGAAGTCGTCAAATGTCTGGCCTGTCTCAATGGGCTTTCTGCTCCATTCGATGGCTGACGGGAGAGCATGGCGGCTTTTAATAACATCTCAAAATAGACCATTCAAAAGTCAGTTTCATAACAGATTGCCTGCCCGCCAAGCATTGAATGAGGAAAGAAATTGAAAGTACTCGAACAATATCCATCCCATTGAAGCCCCCAGCCTTCACCCTGGCTTGATTTCACCCAGGAGCATCCCCAGTGTCCATGGGAATGTGTTTCCTATAGAATTATGAGGCTCTACATCAGAATCTGACACTCAGAAACCAGACTCTGACCTGCATAGCCCTTTGAGGGCCGCATGGTGTTTTAATGTCCAATACATTTAGTCATAAATACAAGTCCTCGTCAGTGCTGCATGAATGCATCATATCGATCCTTCGAGGGGTATATCAGCTCTTTTAAAAGGGGCACACATGATGTTTGAGTGCAACACTGGCGAGTTACTCACCGTGCATGCATCTAAGACGATGAAGGGCATAGCACAGTAAAGTAGCATGCAGCACATAGAGGGTTATAGGTGTGAGTAGGGAGGTGATTGATTAGAGCAGGGCAGGGTGGCAGACAGACAGGTGGGCGGGGGGGGGGGGCTGCCCAGACGGTCACACCCTGTGATGTGACGAGACTGTGGTAAAGGTGAGCCGACTGCTGCCAGGTGTCAACACTACAGCCCCCACCTTACTCCCCCAGGTAGGTCTCACCCCCCCCCCCCCCCCACTCACACACTCACAGCCCCAGGTAGATTAACTCTGTATGTGCAGCATAGTGCAAGACAGGCATTTTGCATGATACACTCCCAAATGGGCTGGCATGATGCACCAACACTGCATTAGTACACCACGAATACAAATGAAGGTATATCCGTGACTAATGGTGTTGTCATTAAAGGGTTAACTCTGTGTCTCAATGACACACCCAGCCCACACACAGAACAGCGGCTCACAATGGTGGCTGACGTAGCGTCTGACGTAGCGTCTCATTAAGGCACGTCGTCAAGGTGACGGACGCAGCGTCACAAACACTCGTGTGTCGGTGTGTGGAGGATAAACACGGACGAGAGTGGGATTGTGGGATTGTCACACAGAGAAAGGTTGGGTAGGGGAGAAAGAAAGGGGAGAAATACAATAGGTAATGGGCCCAGGTATATTATGAGAGCAGGAGATGGACAGATTAACTATAGTAGAAAATAAAAAGCCCTATGAGAGGATAACACATGGCTTTTGGGGGTAGTAAGATAAGGTAAGGTGCAGTGTTGCCGAAAACTTTTTATTGAGGCAGGCCAAAGTGGCCTGCGTCTTGGCGTCTTACGCAGGCCATTTCCCTTTCATGCAGGCCATATGAATATTGATATTTAAAGTGCCCATATAAACTTCATTATAGCTGCAAAGAATTTTGAAAATATTTGAATATTAAACAAATTCACTAAAATTGCCCTAGCTTCGCTTATAATTGACCGATTTGAAAAATTCTTTCAGCAATATGAAGCTGAGATCATGGCAGGCCATTCTGGCCTGCGTCCTAAGGCCATACGCCGGCCATTGTGATTCTACGCCGGCAACACTGCAGGTGGATAGTAATATTTTGAAAGATCGTAGTTGGGGACAAAATGTAGCATGTAGCCTGAATCCCCATGTTATATGTTACAGGAGGTAGTTGTGTAGATGTGTAAATCAGGACCACCATGTATGTCCACAAGTACATTATTGACCCCCTTATATTACCCATATACCACACCTAGACATGCACACGGCCTTTATACGTCTGTTTATTGTTTAACGACGGCTTTGATGCGGGGTCAGGAGCAGGTGAATAATAAATGTGTGTGTGAGTTTATTGGCAGGTCTAGTTTATGGCGCTTCCTGCTGGACTCAGGTGAACTTCATGTAATATGTAGAACGCTGCAGCAAGGGTACACTTCTACAGATGTAAACATGTGTATTGTGAACCTGCTAATGCTTGTGAATTAACAGAGATGCCAATATTCTTGCTTTTTAATGAATAATTGCCCTTTCGATTGGATCTCTGTGTTAGATCATGTCAGTCTTCTGCAAGAAAGTTGACAAAAGTTCTGCATTTCCTACATTTTTTTCCAGCGGGGAACGACTCGAAATATGTATTCAAAGAGGTCCCTATTTTAGGAAATTATCGTTGTTCTTGTAACTGTTTTGCACACTGACTACATGTAACTACTAAACGGCCAGTGCGGACAGGAATACAAGTTCTCATATATCGCCCCATTTCCCCCTGCCCATAATTACCCCAGATATCGGAGTATTCGATTTCAAATTCCGACTTGATCCATGATGACTGCATCTCATATCAGATGTAACACCAACTGTCAGGGAGCAGAGGCACGGTATGAGCAACCACCCCAGTCTGTCCTATTGTGGACCTCAGCGCTAATTTACAGCTGGTCACTGCTCTGCATACAGATTAGGCCTCCCCCCCCCCCCCCCCCACCACACACACACACGGGCCCTTTTGTCTGCTATATTGTCATTAATGCCCACGGACACCCTGTTATTACAACGTGAATTATTTGCATTATTCCGCGCTCACCGAGTCCCCCAAGACCAATTTTACTCCGGAACATGTCCCAAAACAATGGGGCTGGGGGCTGGAGACAAAGCGCTGTCATCGTCAGGTTGTGGGAGGGGGGGGGGGTGAGTCAGGGACGCGGGGGGGGGGGGGGGCAGCTGAGACCCGAGGTTGAACTGCTCAGAGCAGACTGGGAGTTGTGCTATTCACCCACCATGCAGATTTTGTTGCTGGTATCAAAGGTCTAGACACCACCGCCATATCTTGTACAGGATTCCCCACGCAAATCTTTTCATTGAAGCAGTAGTTCCTCATATCCAAGCATGACACTTTGTAAATTTAGCTAGTGGCATGCCTGTCCATAGTCAGGGAAAATGGGAAATATAAACTGAATATAACAAGGGTGTACAGTAAATAAGGTCAGGGAAAGTAGGCATTCTTGGTCATGTGGAAAGTCAGGGAAGGTCAGGGATATGGGTGGATACCGCCAGGACCCTTAACGATAGCGGCAGTGACATGATGAGCTGCTCGGAGCTGCTCATATCGGTACAGTCAGCCTGGCAGGTCATTCCTGTACTATCTGATCAACCATCACAGGGCGGCCGGTGGTGGAGGGGGGGGGGGGTGATCAGGGGGCATGGGAGCAATTATGAATCCCTTTTCTGATTCAATGCGCGTCAATCAGTCAAGCTGTCACGGTGCGGCCATGTGCTGCTATGGGGCGGGAGGGGGGCGGAAATTTGAGAAATTGGGAAAGGGGTGTAAAATTGACCCTGCAGGTGCATGGGATTCCTCCTTGATCCTATTCCCCGATCCTAGGCCTACCTCATTCCAACACCATTAATAAGATAATTGACAATCTTCGGCCTGAACCTCTCAAATTAGGTCTTTGTATTGTCATTACTACCTAGATGCAATACCTTTATCATGATCAGGTCTGCGTATATAGACAATTATGCAATATTGCTTTCACTCCTCTAAGCAGGATTAAAAAAAAAAAATTCTTTCTAAAGAAAATTCTGTATCACATTTCAACCTTTTTGGTTGTCGATCGAGTGGCAGCTCTGGGATTTACTATGTAAATCATTGACATGAAAAACAGAACAAAAATGCTCGGATTGAGACCCGATAATAATGTGAAAATCCCTTAAAAGGTTCAGATGGGGTCACCCAAACTTTAGCCAACCACAACCCACCCTCCTCCACCCACCCCACACCTCTAACCGTCATTACCCTCACCCATGGAGGTGCTCTACCAGACTAGGGTGGATACCCCTGTATTAGCCCTCATCCCCTCCCCACCTTGTCACCAAACCTCAACCCCCACCCCTCTGCATCATTACCCTCACCCTACCCTTTAAAGGCAGCACATTAAATTAGTGCACGATGCCATTTTGTCATCATGTCATTTTGTCATTGTCGTCATGATGCATCAATGAAGCCATGGTGAGTAACTTGACTGCATCAGGGCGATCCTACGCGGAGTTGATACACTCCTAAAGGGGGTGGCGGGATGATGCACCAATGCATCTGTGGGTACTGCATCGATGCAATGCATATTGACGCCAAATGAACATGCACCCTAAGGCATCACCAGGTCCTAAAAGGGTTATCCCCATTGTGGGACACTCATCATAATGCTGATTATTGGTCATGATGTAATAATCTATGGGATTAATCTGTCAGTGGGGTGTGAGGGGCCCACGTCCCCCCTGCCCCCCCCCCCCCCCGCTATCCTATTGTTCTCCCACACCCTGTGAAGCATGGATTACAACCACAATGAGGTTGGAGAGACGCTGGATCAGGTCTTTGTTGGACTCTGCCACATTCTCTACATGACTTATGGGGAGTTGGACTACCATATTGTGTATTATGGTAATGTAGCACTGGGGAGGTTAGCCGGGGTGTCGGGTTTCCGTCTAATCTCACAGGGACATCTCCCCAGTTTGGTGGAATTTTGATGAGCCTAGATGTGTGAGGATGAGGTCATCAAATCCTATTATCTAGATCGAGGTTCTCAGGAATTTTGTCAGTTTTCAGGATTTTGTCCTGAAGTGAATAATGTGGCCTGTATTGGACTAAACTAATATTGGGATAGCTCTGGGTGATTCTTTATCTACACACTAGGGTGTGTTAAGTACATGTTAACCGAAGACAAGAGTTGATTAACTGAAAATGGAGTGAAAACAGAAAGCACCAGGTCAATGTGACGATATCAGAAAGGCATTTGAATGTCATTGGAGACTGATTGGATACGGTCGTTTGAATACATTTAATCCCAAAAGCCATCTTCCAAGTGTTCTTACTATATAGCTACCTGCTACCCTATGATTTTTTGTAAGCCTTATTTTTGTACTTACAAAAGATACTAACACATGGACAAAGACATCTTGGGATTCCTGACATTTCGGTTCTGGAACTGAGTTTTGGTTAAAAAGCCAAACACCAAACAGCATCAAGAACAACGAGGCTAATGGCAGCCCCGTGTCACCGACTCATTTTGTGTTTACGCACCGCTTTTTGGTCGTAATACGAGCCTGCGGGGCCTAATCCCAAAAATCTCCCAAAAATGTTTAAAAATGTTGACAACCCAATAACCTCACAAAGACGTGTCCTCAAAAAGTGTTAAGGAGATGACATTGGATTTTCTGCTCTTTTTTAGCTGGTGTGAGGGTGGTGGGCGGTGGTAGGCTGCAGGGTGTTTGGGGGTATTGGGGGTGGTGGGCCGGTAATGCAGGGCGGTTAGAAGGGAGGGGGCAGCTATGACCCTCATGACCCTAACTCTTTAAGGACTGCATGATACCCTCAAGGTTCCATGTTGTCATGATGCACCAAAGCAGCGCCGGTGACTAACTCACTGGCGCTGCTTTGGTGTACATTGTGCATGCTTATCAACTCCAGAGGGGTGTCATGATGCATTCATCTCATGAGTGTAGTACTCGCCAGGGCTGCATTAATGTATTCCACGGCAACATGACATGGTGCATTAAAACATTATGCTGCCCTTAAAGGGTTAACTCCCCCAGTGTTCCCTGAGGGCTTAGAACAATGGGAGCAGCTCGCCTCCCCGGCTGGAGGGCCGGGTGAGCCGCTCCTCCCGAGGAGTTCTTTGTGAGGCGGTCAGGGCTATTTGTTTTCATTTACATCCCTCCCTGAACACGACGTGAAGGGGTAATTAGATTATGGGCAAGCTGAGCAACCGTTCTGATGTGGGTTTGGGGTTGGGGAGGAGGGAGGGAGATAGGTAGGGGGGGGGGTGGGTGAAGGACTATATAGAAACAAGCCCCTATACCCCAGGGCGCCTAGTCTGGGAGGGGGGAGGAGGGTATTAAGCTGCAAGCCTGAGTACACAAAGGGGTCACATGTTCGCATTTTTCTTTGAAAAAAATGAAGAGAAATTTGTTGTCAGCTGTATTTCCTCTGTGCTCTGTACAGATTTTCTTACAGAAGATTTCTGGAAATCAGAGAATTTCAGAATCGATATGGTCACAATGAAGGGTTACTGGAGTGGCTGCCCTAAGTTACATGTTGAAGACAAGGAGTGCTGGGGGGCTGTATGGGGGAATGCTGTGTGTGTGTGCCTTATGTCTGGGGACTGGGGCTAAGGGTGAGGGCGGGTGGTGTGTGTGTGGTGGGGGGGGGGTGCCCACTTGTGTAGATGATCCAGTACCCCTGGGTATACCTGATTAACTAGACCATCTGCCAGACCTCAGGTCTCGGGGCCTCAGGTGGGGAACTAGGGGCCCCAGGTGGGACCTGCACCCCCATGCATGTCTCTAGCCCTAGTTGACTAAAATGGGGATGATTTGGAGGGGGGGGGGGGGTTCGAGGCTTCAAAGGCCATCTCAATAAGAGTCCTTCATGATAAAATGTCTATATTTTAACCTTTATTTTCCTACTGTTGTTCTCAGAAGTGGGGTTGAAAGTACATTCTGAATCTTTTATCTCTTTTATAATAGCTACTGATGGATTTTAGCCCCTAATTGTTCACATTTTCCCCTTTGAATTAAATCACTGTCATGACTGACTCTTTGAGTTTGATTCAGTTTCAACCTTAATAATTAACGCCACTGATTTCAAACCCGGGGCAACCATTGAACCTTAATGTGCAATCCGTCAAAGTCAATGTTGCCACTAGAAAGAGAAACATTTTTGGCAAAAAGTAATTGAAAAATCTCCCAATTTTCTGCCTTTTTGGACAATAAGATGTGATAAGATGAGAAGGGCTAGAGGTACATTACTCACCTAGTTCAACCCTTTAGTGGCTGCATAGTGTTTGCCTAAATGTGCCTCGCCCTTTGTAATCATGATGCACTCATGCAGCCTTGGATAATAACATACCAAGGCTGCCTCCATGCACCATGCCAATTCTTCAGGAGTGTATCAACTCATTGAATGCAGTCCTGGCGAGTTTCTCGCCAGAACTGCATTCATGCGTCATGACGACAAAGGATACAGTGCATCAAAGTGCTATGAGTCCCTTAAAGTTTTAATTGTAGCAGACAAAGAGTGTCTCATCTGGGTTAATTGACCCCAGGTTACAATGGGGGATTCCAGCACTGGATATAAACAGGGCGGCACCTTGGGTACACGCCAGGTTACTGCAGAGCCCTGCTGTTGTTAAATTGCTGAATACAGATGCCACTTCTTAGTCATATTTGAAATGTAAAGTAGGGCTATATTATGCAATTTTGTTTGTGAAAGACATGATTTCACGCTTCTTAAATTATAAATAACTTTTTGCGGCAGAAGAAATTTAATGTTACAAGGGAAGATGACATGGGTATATTAGATGTATTTTCATCAAATTTTTTTAAATTTTTTTTTTATCATTATCATTTTTATTGAAAAGTATGTTTTTAGTCATGTATATTAATCTGTTATTCTGCATACGAATAAATACGTGGGTTTATAATTGTGTGTGGGAAATATCTGGAGACTATAAAGCTCACAGTGGGTAGTGTGTACCTACGTCTACAGATTTACAACAATATATACCTGCCAATATCAGCACTGCCTATATCAACACCGAGATAGAGCTATCCACCTGTCAGAATAATGTAGCATTGTGAGACCTAATGTATCCCAGCATTCCACGCACCCTCAGGCGGCTCAACCAGCGTCCTCTAGTGGGGAACTGCCCAACTAGGCCATTGTCACTCTAGGGGCAGAGAATGGGATGAGGTGGGAGAGGTGGGGGGGGGGTAGCTATGTAGGAGGTGGGGAGTGGGTGGAATAGGGTTATGCCCTTTGTCAGCAGGCCGTCTTGTGGCCCATAATGCCCCTCACCGGGAGGCCCGTGTGGTAGGTGTTTTCCTGTATTGTGTGTGACCTTGAGGTGACCTCTGGGCGTCCTCCAGGGTTGTGAAGGTCACAGAGCAGGTCACGGGAGTCAGGGGACGGACTGGGGGCTCTCAGTGCCCTAGTTGGACGCTACTGTAGTGTTACACTTGTGTTCTGCAAATAAGCAGGGACATGAAAAATATCACTGTAGACTGTCTTTGTCCATGATATAGAGTTAAAAAATGGACAGGTATAGACATATAGAGGTCAACAAGGCCAGGAGGGTGCATCAAAACTGTAACACATGATTGAGATATCCAAGATTCTCCTCGACAGTTCATATACATCATGAGGACGTGTTGCCTTATCAATGTCTGTGTAGTTTGTTTCAACTAGTAGTGTGCCAACATGGATTGGATCCCCCTACCTTTGTGTCGGGGCATGTTAACATAACCAACACTACACAGGTATACAGGTCTATAGCCCAGTAATAATAATAACAAGTCTCCATTCATAGAGCACACAGCCAACATAGAGCTCATGGCCACACAATGTATTCAAGTATTGTAGTCACCAGTTTCATATACATAGCCACTAAGAGCACTCCATTGATTCGCTATAGTAAAGTCGAATATATGTATAGGCTACAACTTGGATCTCCCATGCTAGGCATGTTGTAATTTTATAGTTACACAGGCACTTAAGGCCTAGTCGTGTGAGATGTTTTTCAGTGTCTATTCAGATGTATAGACCGAGGTGTCTAGGAAAGCTGGACCATCGATTTACTCTTAGTAATGCAGGGCTACCCCAACCATATTCTGTATCATATTGAGTAACTCCAAATATCAGAATATCACAATAGATTAATAATAAGCCCCCCTGTGAGATACCACGACCACCTGTCTGCCTGATACCAGAGATAACGGCGCCAATAACGGCCACCACACACCTGGTGCCATTGGGGGCTATAGCCTTAATGTAGCCATAACTGGTATATTGGACCTCAGAGAATAGATCTACTGTCTGATAATAGCAGCTAGCTGGGTTTTGATTCACTGATATTGAGGTTGTGGCATGTATGGACGCTGCATCTAACCCTGTAAGGACCGCATAGTGCTTTAATTAAGTATGCTCCTTGTCGTCATAATGCGTGGATGTAGCCCTGGAAATCAACTCGCTAGTGCTGCATCCAAGCCTACTGACGGCCCTATGGGGTTGATACACTCACAAAGGGTCCTTATGATGCATGGATACATCATGACGACCAAGAGCATAACTTATCCAAGCACCCTGTTGTCATTGAAGGGTTAACTGGACATGTCATGGATGGTCCCAATAACTGTAGATTACTGCGATAGGATCTCAGGCACTGCTGCCAATCTACACCACCCCCATGTCACAATATTATCATCTCCCATGTCTACCCCACCCCTCCCCACCTCTATACACGACATGCATACCTTATCTCTCACCTCCCCAGGTAGCGGTGTTATCTTTCCATCAGTCTAACTAACCCCTGGGTGCCACTCCACCCTCTCAGGTGGCACCAGCCCTAATATAACATCTCAAGGGCCAATATCCCACCTCGCCTTTAGCCCTCAAGGGGGATGTTTTCATTCCCTCCCCACTCCCCTCACCCCCAACCATCCATCCCAATACTCTCCCTCATCTTCCCCCCTTCGGCCTAAACCCCCAGGGGAGAGGTGGCTCCCCGACCTTCCCACCCCGACTCCTCTACCGGCTAGATGATGTTATCATGTATGTCTAAACGTGTCAGTATATAGTATCATCCCCCCCCCCTACAGTGAGGCCCAATTAGTTAATTAATAATAGAGTAATGATTCATTAGGTGAAGCTAACCCCAGGGCCATCTGGTGCCAGGGTCGCTGTAGGTGGTGGGCACTCCCCGAGGCCGCACCGAGGCCGTTATTATAGACTGTCTACGTCTGAAGTAGGCTGATTTACTAGATATGATACTTAATCAGTCTGATTTGCAATAGGACTAGAATTGGCTTCACTTGTATATGATATGTAATGAAACCATACCGATGCAAACTAGGTCTAATGCAGGACACCAATTTAAACAGAAATTCAAAAATCTATTTGAAGTATAGTCTATAGATCAGACATTAAACTCTGTAATTTCTGCAGATGCGATGTAGATAAGGTTTAGTTATGTCCATGGCCGGCTGTAGGTGTCAACATAAAGCGATTGGCATCCTGTCCATGCTGCTTAGGGAATTAGGGATTTAGGGAAGGAGTTAGGGTGGCGGGGGGGGGGGGCTCAAGGGAGAGGGTTAGGCGGCTTGTAATCCCATTATAATGCCTGCTGTCTCACCCTGCTATTGCTGCTATCCCAAATAGCACAAACTATAACAAACCCACAGGCTGCTAGAGTCATCTAGGGAAGCAGATGGTGCCAGGGGTGTGTGTGTGTTGGATCTCGTTAAGTTGAATACCTCCACATAATAATAAACAGGTGCAGTTGGTGCTGCTAAAGTACTTGTTATGGCCCTGAGTCATCCGCAGGGAATTGCCCTTTCAAATAAATAGCAATGGAAATATAAAGAATAGGGTGCGAGTAACTAACCTCTCTGTTGGAAGATTCTACAATAACCAATAGTAGGTCTACATGTAAATAATTGATTGAAACATATAGCAATCAGTATAATACAATATGTTAAATTACATCGCTACTTTTGAATTAACATTGGTCAATTCCAGTTGTTCCTGTTCCGAATTTCAACCATAATTTATATGTCACCCTTTTATGCTGTTTACTCGATGTTGTTGTCTGTTCCACATGCCCCACCTGTCTGACCATGTGTTTACCATGTCTCCTGCTGTATATTGCTACCTGCTGTCACTAATTGCTGCTCTCTGTTTGTGTTTTGTAGGTAAGTAACCTTCTGTCATGGATAAGGGCCTCAGTCTACACTCACAAACACCCAGAGGTGGTAAGTAGACAGCGGCAATAACCCTTTAAGGACCACATAGTGATTTAATGGGCTATACCCTTTGCCATCATGATGCATGAGTAACTCACCAGGGCTGCATTCATGCATCATGCCAATCCTACGGGAGTGTATCAATCCCATAGGGTAGACAAGACGCTTGAATGTAGCATTGGCGAGTACAATTTACCATGTAGCATTGAACGCATTAAAGCACTATGTGGCACCTAAAGGGTTAAAAAAGGATTACAGCTACAGAGGTATACCTTAGTACTTTATCATACAAACCAGTCACACCTGTTACAGGTAGTGTAAAACTCACCCCTGACATGACAAGGCTTATCTGCAGGACTAATGTTCTCTGTGTACTTACAAAGTCTGAAGAAGACACAAACTGAGGGAAGAGAAAGAAGACATAAAGCAACAATAAGGTTAACGATGGCTAGATAGGGTGGAGAAGAAAAGTTTATTTCCAGCAACAAAGGTGTCAGTGGGCTGGGTAGCAACTATTGATTTACCCCCATCACCCACCCTACAATAATAATATAAAAAAAGAAGCCAAAAAGAAATAAGTGGGATATAAATTGACTTATGATGGCAAAGAGCAAGTGGTTTATCAGTGTGGGTTAAGATGTTAAATATGGGACCATATAATGGTGACACTTATAAAGATAACCGTGTCTCTGATCTATTCACACGTACAGAAGACAAAGCTACTAATCCCCCATAGATGGTGCTGCTGAGAGATGGGTCTGTGTTGGCTCGGGGCCTAGAGGAGGCGGGCAGGTTTATAGCAGCTATAGACTATATACTAGCAGGTTTATCACTGGTATTGAGTGGTGGGCTGTGTGTTTACTACTACAACAGGGGGGCTGTCTGTCGGAGTTACCTCGAACTGCACGATTAGTGGTGCCCCTATTTCTTACACAGAGAGGGTCCTGAATCTACCGAGTTGAGGATTGGGGCGAAGCTTTCACAAAGTATTGCCCCCACCCCCAGGCAGTGCCCAGAGGATGGACCTGAACTAGTTTAGCCAAGACAGTTGCATATAATGACACACACTAAAACATTATTGTCAAGAAAAACACAACACAGGAAACTATGTAAAATATATTGAAAGGTAGTTCAACCAGAGAAACAGGACAATGCCAATAAATCTGCA
This sequence comes from Harmothoe impar, assembly GCA_947462335.1. NCBI lineage: Eukaryota > Metazoa > Annelida > Polychaeta > Phyllodocida > Polynoidae > Harmothoe > Harmothoe impar. Next base: position 83,737,446 of record OX381705.1, read on the forward strand.
ATAAATCCATGTTTGAGCAAAGCAGAGGCCGCTCTGTGAGTCCATGTATACCATAGTGTTTATTGTCTTGTGCATGGCTTGGGTACAGGACGGGTAATAGGCTGCTGGGGGGAGGAGTTGCTGGAACTGCTCGGGAGCTGCTCACTGCCTCATTAAAACTGAACGAGCATCAGCCCACGAGGCAGCCATCAGCAGTTAACCCTGTAAGGGCGGCAGAGTGATTTAATGTCACATGTCCTTGGTCGGCATGATGCATTCATACCGTCCTGCTTGATTCATCGATCCTGCTGTGTATCAACCCTGCTGTGTATCAACCCTGCTGTGTATCAACCCTGTTTAGGGTCGGCAACATGCATACATGCAGCACTGGCGAGTGACTCGCCAGGGCTGCATTCATGCGTCACGACGACGAAGGGAAAAGCACATTAAAGGACTTTGTGGCCCCCACAGGGTTAAGCTGGGAGGCATGCAGTCAGCAGGTAAACAACCCCTCCGTACTCCATATGCATGCTGCCTAGGGCAGGGAAAGCTGCTCATCTACAGGGCTTTGCTGCTCCACGTGTATAACGTGTAGATGGTGGTAACTCACCAGTGCTACACTCGTGCATCATGTCAATGAGTATAGAGCATTGACTTTTACTTCAGCAGCAGCAGGTATAGCGGGAAGGTAATAGTAGCAGTAACATCAGTAGCACCGTCATCAGCAATCATAATAACAGCAGCAGTAATAGCCTAGCATGTAGAATGTATTTAATGTATGATCTGTGTGACGTGGTCCATCTGGTCCTTCTACTTCACTGGCTTCACAAGGCTGACAGAAAATCCACTGGTAAACACTCCTAGGAAATGCCACTTTGCTGGTTGCTGTTTTGCTGGAATTTCGCCTACATTAATTTCCTGCAGAATTGTAAGATTTCCCATAAGAAAGTGGCATGTGCCGCATCTCTACCTTTTCACAGCCGCCACTGCGTCAAGGTGTGCAGAGTACGGCCTCATTCCGAGCACATCTCCACTTGTTGACGCCACGTATTACACCCAGGCAACACGAGACCCCTCACACCCCCACCACCCCCACCACCCCCACCTCCTCTCTAACACCACTGTTATCCCTCTCCCTTCTATCTCTCCCTTTTCTCTGTACAGTTGTACCTGTATCCTCCACTTCTCTTCCATTCGTCCTTCTGCAGTTTGCCCCTCCTCCTGTCCACACTGCCTCTCCTTCTCGTCTCCTGTACTCTTCAATCACATCTTACCTTCCTCCTCTCCCTAACTGAAGCCTATCCCTACTGAGTACTCGGATCTCTCCATCTTTTTGGGAACCTCCTCCTCCCCCCCCTCCCCCCCAGCACCCACCCTTCTCGTGTAGCTGCTGTGGTGGTTCAGGTTGGAATACAGTAAACATGTGTGGGACAGTCTCAAGTTGTACGTCACCTTCACTGCCTCTACTGCACAAGGCCTATACAACATGTACACATGTACACGGGCTGCTACTGAAGCTACTCCTGTACTTAGTCGGCGAATCGTCATAACAGGCTATACGACCGGTGATGGTATAATGTGACAAAGACGTCACATTGCTCTGTTTCAGGCAGCAGCACATGCAGTAACCGAACAGTGCGGTAACATGTACATGTGAGTTGGACAGTGCTCATGGTGATTCAGGCACATTCTGCACATTCCCCAGCGATGCCAGCAGCCACAGCCTTCACTGCAGCTCATGACTTTTACAGGCGATTAAAGAAATTAGAGGAAACCTACACAGGAAAGAGTTGACTGTTCATGACATCTCGTCAAGGTCCTCGCAGCAGAACATTCTGTTAGGACAGTCCTAGGGGCTGAGACTGGGGAGGGGGATGTGTAGCGGGGGGGGGGGGGGGGGCTGTATGGCCTGCTCTCCAAGTGAAGGATCTAAGAGATGTGGATGTATTTGTTTTGTGGCTTGGTCCCCCCCCCCCCCCATCTCCACACCACCACCCAACCACCCAGCTGCTGGCCAATGTCTACAGTGAGGGAATTATATTTCTGGTGACACAAATCCATATCTTTATTGACTTTGATGCCATGCAGAATCAGGGCCTGGACATTAGATATGGAGGTAGATATCCAGGCGTGAATCTAGATGTAACGTCTGATGGTTCCCCCTGAGGATGAGGAATCAGTGGCTGTGTTTTATGGATGTAAATATTACATGGGTATGATGCAGGAGGGGGACACTTGGTGTGGAGGAGGAGGCCCTGAGAGCTGGGACAGCTTGGAGGCGCTGGAGGAGGGGGGTGGGAGTAAGGTGGTGAGTGTGAGGGTTGTGGAGGTGTGTGGTGGCAGGTTGGAGTGGTCCTGGTGAGTGGTGGGGGAATTGGTAAGTGGTAAGGGGTTGGTGCCTCTAGGTAAGTGGTAGGCAGTGTGGGAGTGTGATGAGATGCTATAAGGTAGGTCTCATTGAGGATGCCACAGGGGAATGCTGGCATCTGGGTGGTGGTGGTGGGGGGACGGGAGGGGGCAGGTATCAAAGACAGGGTAGGGATATCAGATAATGTATATAAAATGATACATTATAAGAAACAGGCATTTAAAACTGGTATAGTATAGTATACAGACTATAAACTTTCAGATAGTTAGATAGTTGAATATACATTTAATTCAAGTTCCAACCTCTACAGTCTAAGGTCTAGAGATGTCTTGTTTAAGCTATAGTATAGTACTAATAGTGCCCGCCCTGATGTGCAGTGGTCAGCATGTAGGTGTGGAGGAGGTAGTAGGGTGTGAGGGGTGGGTGGTGTAGGTAGTGTGGCTGGCAGCTGAGGCTGGCTGAGTGGTGTAGAGCACGTGGAGGTGACAGCAGCAGCCTGACATCTAAATGTTAGACCTGGGTGTGTGTGGAGGGGGGGGGAGTCCTGGGTAAGGACACCCAGGCTCTGAGAGCTAAAAGCCCCACGTTGGACTGCCTATGTAACCCTCCTCCTTCTACCCTAACTGTACTCACCATTTGTCACATAGTAGGCCTATAGAGCATTACAGCAGGGAATACCTATATTAGAAGCAGAATTTCTAGTAAATCTAGCAATCAAATATTATATCTCTCTGAGAGTTAAATGCATTAAATTGATGCACAGAGGAACATTACAAGAAAACCAAGCATTTGTCACATAGCTGGCACAGTGTATTACAGCAGCGAATACCTATATTACATAGCAGAATCTTTAGTAAATCTAGCAAACAAAACATTACATAGCTCTGAGAGATGAATACATTAAATTGATACACAAAGTAAAAAGAAAACCAACAAATCTAGCCACATCTTAGTGACATCAGGATTCAGACCAGGTGCCCCAGACATATCACTGATACGACTAATACAAGTCTAAACAGCATACTACATGGAGCACCAGTAGTTGGATGTGAATTAACCTGTAACCCTACCCGCAGCTATTAGTTAATACATGTACTATAATGGTAATGTAATATACAACCACACCCACGAGACATGGACCTGCACTGAATATGGGGAGTGAGACGGGACAAGGTCGGGGGACAGTGACCAGAATGGAAATGAGGTGTTGATATGGATGACCATTTGTATGCAGTTCACTCAGACTAACAGTGTTATATCATGTAACATAAGGTGGACCTACAACTACTGGAGTATTAACCCATCCCCATGCATCGTGTCATCCTACACTCATGTACTAATGGTAGCATGCTCATCTCACACTATGATATAGCACTGTAACCAGTCACCCAGTGGAGGAAGCCATCTTGTCCCGCTATAGCATTACAATGTATGCAAGTCATATTATAACCCTCGTGGAACCAAAAAAGGGTTTTTGCTTCGCTCTAATGAAAATGAGTGTCTGAATCAGCGAAGGTTACAGCTGCATTTAGGACATGTTACTGATAGGGCTGTTTCAGTCCCCTTCCTACCACTGCTGCTGTTACAGTGGCGCTGCATTCGACCTATTATGTACCTATATAACCCCCTTACTCCCCCATCACCATGTGTGTGGTATGAATATCCATGAGATGTGCAGCATGTTACAGCATTATATGATACCCCCATCCCTCCTCATGCAGCAGCACGTGTCTGTACCCCTTATACCATTACACACCCAACCACCTTATAGCATTACTACTGGGTGTACTCCAGCCTACATGAGCCCTACCAGAGCCCTACCCTACAGGCCTATTACATGCTGTACATGCTTCCCCTATACTGCCACAGCATCAATTACACTGAGGGACATGCAATGTGGCAGTAGCTGAGGCAGGCTGGGTGGCAGACGGAGGGATCAGCATGACTGGTCGTGTAGCACTGTCTGGGGATTAGCATGTCATGTAGGGCACTGTGTCAGTGTGGGGCAAGGATACACTGTTTTATATATACATGTTCATACAGTGTAGCTTAGATTTACCATTTATATATTTCTGGTCTGTGTACTACATGTATGGGATTAGTGAGGACACCAGAAGGCTGTGTATTGTAGAATTGAGGAAGGTTGAGACATGGGTATAGATAACTGCTGTACATGCATAGGGCTGAGTATTGGGAGAGGAGAGGTAGAGGTGAGATTGAGGGTTGTGGTCGGTTCTGTGTGAGATGCTGTGGTGCAGGGTTATAGGTTCTGTTTACATTATGTACACTACCAATTCCCGTCTGTGTGTAGTGTTCTGGACATAATGACCATCCCCCTATCTAATATTGACACCACCACCCATCACCCCCCCCCTTTTGTACCATACCCGCTGCAGTCCCACTGTGATTGTATTAATGCATCCACACTACTACACAGAGAGGTCCATGTCGCTGAGACAAGTGTTTACCCCTGACATGTCATGTTGTTATGAATTGTCCCTCCCCAGCCCCACCCGTCTATCACCATCAAGCCCTGCCTACTGTAGCCCCACCCATGTACGTGCAGAGCCACACTACACACAGCCTCACCACATCCTTCACCAGAACCTTGTCATGAGCTCAAGACGTCCCATTATACTCCACAGTCAGGGGAAATGATTATTTTGGTCTGGGAAACTATAGGCTTTTGTGTGTCTTGTCCATTGCCTTTTGGACCATTGCCTGTGAGCAATAATTGCCCCCAGCCGCTGTCCTTTATTCATTGCCTTTCACCTGACCGCGTGCTGGCCATGATTGTTTGCATGGCCATAACCATGACCATTAGTTCTGTGCATGCTCATCATGGACTCAGTACTATTCTTATTGCTGGACCATATTTATGTGATCTCATAACCAAAATATGTAACAACGACAAAGCCTTCTCCCATCAACCATGCATACTGTATTGGCCTGTACTGAAAAAGCGCTGGGATCTCAAATAAGAGCACAAGAGCCCGGTTGCTTATCGAAGCCATTACACTATACAGTGCAAGGCATTCTGCTATCCCTCACAGTGTATGATGTCTATTGCTTAACCTATATTCTCAGTAAGTCTTGCTGCCCTTGTCTTTGCCTCTTCTCCTCCTACTGTCCTCCCCCAAGCTGGGGTTTAGGGTTACTTCCCAGCCGGTTCCCAGCATTTTCTCATGTGAAGTCCCTGGTATCCCTGCAGCTCTACTATTCTTGTATCCATGCATCCCTCTCCCTCTATTATTAACCCTTTTAAGACAGCATAATGCACTAAGCCCTTTCAGAATGCTGCATGAATGCATCACTTACATAACCAGTGCTGCGTTGATGTATGGTGTTGACATTAGCTCGGTCGATATATCCCTGGAGGGTTGTCATGATGTACCAATGCGAGTTATTCACCAGCACTTTGTTGGTGCATCATGATGACAAATGGACATGAAGCCCTGAGGTATCATGAGTGGCATCCAGATCCCTGAGTGATGGGAAGTGATCACATTCCATGAGGAGGAGGACTTTGTGAAAGAATCTCGCACCACCAGTCATCCAGTCAGTCCCTGTTGCAGCCACAGGCTTAAACTGAGCAGTATGCTTCATTGGTTGTCGTTAGTGTTGAACTGTTATGTTTAACATTTGGTGGCATAACCTGTTTATGGCCAAAAACGTGGGACAGTAGTCTAATTTTGAAACACTGGAGGTCCTTCCACTACAGCCATGCTGGTATGTTGCTTTAAATAGTTAAAGCCTGTGATTGGAGTATGCCTGTAGGCTGCTGGTTGCAGAGGCTGGGGGTGGATGCATGGTGGGGAGATGGTGTATGGTGATTGAGACTGATGGTGTGGGGGAGACAAAGGGAGGTGTAGAGCGGCTTTGTGCTCTGTGATGTAGGCTTCTGTAGCACCTCCATGTCCCCCTCCAGCATATACCACACCGGGACACGAGCCATCTGGTCACTCCTCCCACCCCAGCGCAGTGTCCATGTCCCTCCTGTTCACTCCTACATGTCAGCCTCTGTGGGAAACCTGACTCCGTCCCCTCCCTGTCTGTACACCAAGGCTGTTAGTATTGAGGTCAAAGATACAGTTATGATCGGGGGCTATTATAGGTCTGTGGTATCAATGAACAGATTGAAGGAGATCAGAACACTTGGGGGATGTGCCCCATTGAGAATGGGAAGAGGATGTGGCGCGACATCAAGGTCTATGAGAGGATGTCTGTAGATCTGGAACTCAGGTTCTCAAGGATTTTAGCTCTTAGTAGAAGTGGGAAGAATTCCTTGAAAAACCAGACTAACATATTGGCTAACCTAGATCTAGATCTTTACGAACATTTGGAAATATCTGTGGGATTACAAGAAAAAAAGACCCCTTTGGTTTGTATCCACTAAAATGCACTAAACGGTGGCCATGTTGAATGCAGAATGTATTCTGAGTAGATTCCCATGTCTGCAATAGGGTATTTCCTCACGCACCATGGTTCGGGTTAGAAGTTAGAACTGAGGGTGTTGAAGGTTTTACACCCCCTAACACACACCATACACACTCCCACACACCCTCCACACCTGGCCAGGTGAGTTTATTCCCCTATACCAGGTGTTTAGTACGGTACCTCAACATAAGCCCTGGAGGAGGGTGAGGAGGAAGGTGTTGGTTGGATCTTCAGACGGACAAATTGTTGATATTTGCACAGCGTAACCTTGCTGAACTATCACAGAGAGATTGGAGAGAGAAGGGTATGCAGAAGGGGAGGAGAGGGGGTGGGGAGCAGTAACCCCTTTGGACTGCTATAGTATGTCGGGTAACTTCTGATACAAGGAGTATAGGGCTGCCCGAAAGTGGATATCGTCAACACAGTATTACCAGTATTAAACTGAATGTGGACTTGAGCCAACTAGTATATCCACCTTCCATCTCATCTAAAGTGACCACCTTGTATCTGAGATGTAATAAAATGTCAGCAGCACAGAAATAAAAACAAAGTATGGACTGGGACCAGATGGAAGTCCAACTGCATCAAGCTGCATCTGAATAAGCTTGAGTCATATGATAAAAATACTACCTTAGGCTTAGACATATACCTAGTGCTTTTGTAGTTGGCCCAGGTAGGCCTGGATACTCCTACTACATACCCTTACCTACCTCCACGGCCACCACACCTGTATCTGATTACCCTGCACCTCCCTATCTCACCTGTCTCACCTGTGGGCTAACCCTGTGAAGGCTGCATAGTGCTTTAATATGTTGTACCCTCATGATGCAGGATTTCAGTCCTGATTTCAGAATCTACTCACCAGGGCAGTAGGGCTGCATTCATGCATCATGTCGACCCAGTAGTGTATCAACCCCATAGGGTTGGCATCTGGCATGATGCTTGAGTGCCTAACTGACCAGGGTTGCATTCATGCATCATGACGACAAAGGGCAAGCTGCATTAAAGCACTATGTTCCCTCACAGGTTTGGTGTAGATACAAACACCTGGCTACCATTCCCACACCACTGACTCACAGAACCCACCTTCAATCCATCAGATGTTTTTACCCTCCACCTTCTCTAAAATACATCAACGTGTTCTCTATAAACGCTAATAGTCTGTCCCCATGGTTACCATACCCTATCCCATGGTTACCATTCCGGCTCCCACAGTTACCACACCTTTCATTGTAAATAATTTGAAATAAATTAAGTAAAAGTCTTCTAAGATATAAAATAAAATTCTAGATTTCCATGTATACATTGACGACATATTTTAACATCAAAATGGCAGTGTTCTATGGTTTTAATACATTCTCCCTCCCCTTACACAGACAGAGCTCATATCACCTTAACGCACCTTTGGGTTAGTTTTTCCTTCAGCACCCAGGGTAACTGTAAGCTTGTAGCCGTGGTTACGTGATGGGACTGAGAGGTGGGTTGTGTGCCCGGTGAGAGGGAGGTGTTGGTCTGTAGCTGCCCACATCTGGAGACTGCTGATGTTTACCAGATACTCAGATACCTCTCTGACGCCCTAATCTTTTATTTATTCATTTTCTACAAAGATATGTTCCCTTCCACATTCCTGATTCAGCACGACTCGACACCAGGAGTCAATCATGCCTTTATATAGGGTTGTAACGGGTTGCCCTGTTCTGGCAGCCATCTTGTCCCCCCGCAGATGTTGCTGTTCCCCCGCAGATCTTTCGCAAATAGTATGAGTGAGGCGCCAGTCTGTAGAAACCAGTGTTAAAGGTTGGCTGCATGTTTAATTCATGTCTCTGCCGCTGCACTTGCTATACCGTGGCACTGCAGTCAACATAGTCCTTCCTTATATACCACCCCCACCCCCTCCATGTGACCTTATCACCCTTAAATACACCCTACATCTTGTGCTTGCACCAGAACGCCTTATTACCAGCTCCCCATTATTCATCAATACCCACAAACACACCTTACAGTTCTGTCCCTGCTCCTGCCGCCTACCCTGCCTCTGCCCCCGATCTAGCTTCATCATAAAAACTGTTTCATCCCTTGCTACCTGTACGAGCCGGATCCTGTATCAAAGCCAGAACTGGGATGTATTACTGATTGTCAGGGTATGGACCTGTGTGTGTGAGGTGTTCAAAGGGACTGGGCGATAATGAGTACAGTGAGCGACAATAGGGAGGAGATTGCAAACCACCAGTGACAATGCACATATAGCACAGTCAGATATTGCTGCACCTAAACCCAATACAGACCCTCATAGATCACCACACACTCATCAAATATACATAGAAACTGACATACTGTGTTCACAGTCGGTTCTGTGTATGCTATATAAGGTGCATGGTGAGACTTTTGGCCGTGGTAGTAATGCTCAGTCTCATATCGGGTTATTATATATAACATTCCGGCCGGGCTAGTCCCCCGACAATGATTATGAAAATCAATTGCGATCACCGTGTTCGGGTCAATGACCTATGCTCGCAAATAGCCCATCATGAATATATCCATGATAGGATATTCAACCTTACTATATAGCTCTCTGTGGGCTGTATCTCTGAGGACTGCACTGAGGACTCCCTCCAGATTTGACCTGAGCCCACCTTCATACATAACTAAGCATGTACTGGAGGAGCAGCCCTTACTGTGTGAGTGAGTGGTGAGACATGGGTTCTCCTAATACCAAGTACTACAGAGTGCTTGTTTACACAGCCATAAGGCCTGTTTACATTGATGTTTACATAACATTATACAGCACAAAAAGAAACTACAAGGAAAAAGGGGAAAGCTCTCAGAAACAGTGTCTGACCTTAGCTGTGCCTGTGTACATCTGTAGGGTACATCAGCAGGAGGTCAGAGGTCAGAGGGGTCAGGGGGCCTGGTCTGCATCTTACACTACCATGAACCATCGCGGGAGGGTGGGGCACCAGTCTGATACCAGCCATTTAACTGGTACACGCTGCTGCTCGTTTGTAAGGTCCAGCATCATTGCAGCCATTTTTTTAGAATTCCTAGGCCGAAGTGATGCTGTTAGACCACTGGATCTTTGACCAAAACTGGTAACCATATTGCCTCAAATCCTAGCTGTCTTTTACAATACAACTAGTTGTGAAGTTCAGTACTTGCTACAAAATAGCTCTGGTACAATCAGGGCCCTCACATAGTTTTTGGAGGAGATTGCAGGAGGGTCTGACTGTGGGGTAGGAGGTATATATATGCACTAAGTGTAGAGGTCCCCAGTCTGAGGCCCCTTGGTGAGCAGAGTGCTGGGTCTGGTACCCGAGGTGTGGGGGAGGTGTGAAGGGAGGTGTGAGAGGTGACTGGGTGTGAGTGAGAGGTGGCTGAGTTAGTAAGGGATGTGGAGGCTGGCCAGCTCCAGGGTGTGAGGCCTCTAGGGTTGTAGATGGCTGAGGGGTATGTGGGGTGGGGGTGCAGATGGGTATTGACCAGGTACTGGGGGAGTGAGCTGACCCCTAATCTGACATTCCCCAGCACACCTCTCCTCTACTCACCCCTGTAACCTTCTTACCCTCCCACCCAGATAGCTCTACAATGTCCAGGCCCAAGGCCCATACTCTGTCAGTAGGTAGGATACCTATTCTGCTGATTTGAGCCTGGTCTGCTGTGTCAATGCATCGCTGGTATTTACTTGTTCGCATCATACTAGCCAGCATGATGCGCGAATGCAGCGCTGGAGAGCTGCTATATGTTGGTTAGGACAAAATTAACATAAAGTAGTGAGGCATCTGTACAGGGCATCTGTGCAGGGTTAAGACTTACTTCATACTACCATAGACTCCATACTACTATAGACACAGGCAACCCACCAGTAGTAACTCGACCCCACCAATAAGGGTATTACCAGCCCCAATAATAGAAACACTATCCAGGAATAGAAGCTGAATACTGGGTATCCTCTGTATCTCCATAACAACAGCTGGCAGATGTGGAGAGGGTTATACAAGGAAGCCTGCTAAATAAACACCAGACACCCCCCCCTCCCCCCACCTCCTCCCCTGAGGGCATCTCCCCTTCCTCTCCACACTGACCTCCTCAGCCCTCAGGCTACTTGGTGAGGCCCTCCACATCCTCCACATACCTACCAATACTAACCTTACCCCTTATAATCCACCTACCCACATTACCTACTCCTATACCAGACACAAGGCAGGCACAATTAGAGCCAGTTAAAATGGGACAAATAGGCAATACCAGCCCCCGCCGACACATCAAACACTCAGCATCAATAGGCACCTCCTCTAGTGTTACATCATCAATAGAACCAGACTCTCAGATTAAAATTTTGGAGACTCTCAGATTTAAATTTGCTGCATCTAAAGTGGGGATTTCACATTTTGTGCTCTAGGGTATGGAGTGGATGGCTGGGGTTGGATTGCTCTATGGCTTGTGGTTGAGGGTTTAGAGTGTGCCGAGACCCATCTGGAGAGGAACTAAAGGCCGGTACTAGAAAGGCATGAAGGGGAATCCCATTGGTTATTCCTCGCCACAGCCTCATATTGCATTAAAGCACCATGCTGCCCCTAAAGGGCTAATCTCAGTACAGAGGGTGTCAGGTAAATACCAAGACCTTCAGACATGAGAACTCTGTTTTGCATGTGGTACTAACAATATATTTGCTAAATGTCATTACCTGCAGAACTCCCTCAAAGATGTTGAGTTTGTTTTGTCAGGTGTTACCAATGAGCCTCTTTGGTGTCACTGACAGCAGATGGCCCTTGATGATGTTGGGAAGGAGCACAAAATAAACCCCAAATTAGAATGGGAGTGCTATTTACCACAGTGACAATAAATGTTACAAGGATGAAAATTTAATACACGTTCTTAGGGTAACCTTAAAGGCATTTTGTGTTGGTTACTCTTCCGCAACATTCCAATCCTGCATATTGGCTTACATTGTGCTGTTAGAGGGGAACGTGTGTGTGACTTTCTAACACTAATTCCCCATGTCTCAGGGCTGTACAAGCCTGGAGGAGCGCACAGGATGAGCCTAAATGTCCTACACACACAGAGGGGGGGGGGTGTTTAAAATTTCAGTTATTCCTCAGCTTATTTATCCCCAGCTGCCTCCAGGAAACCTGCAGGGGAAGGTCAAGGAGACCTCCCATCTCCTCCTGCAGCCCCTCCCCCTCCCCTCCTCCAGCCTCCTCCACGGCCCGCCCACCTCTCCAGGGTGGCCCTCAGGGGGGTAGGCAATGAAGCAATGGGTGGGGATGGGGGGGGGGGGGGTGGGGGTTCGGATGGATCATGTAAAGTTCAGACTGTGTTTTAGTTATTTTGCAGAATATTTCTCGCAGAATATGGTGCGTGCCATTAATTCCCACTAAATCTGTGGCATTTCCATTCAGGCTCTGTCCTTCCCAGCAAATGTGAGCAATTTTTCCCAGTAAATCCCAAAGCTACCCAAGCTATTAGGTTGCAGCTAGACAAGATGGTTAGGTTAGTAGGACAAGAGGCTACTGGATAGGGCTGGTGGTGGGTGGTGGGGTGGGGAGGTCGGGGGGGGGGGGGGGGTAATGGCAGCCGTGTACCCCCTGGAGGCAGGCAGACATGTCTGTGGTACCTGATACCTGACCAGGTAATGACCACTCACTCCTCCTGAACCAACCCCCCCCCCTCCCACCACACATAGAGCCACAGGTTAACACTTTAGGGGCTGCATAGGGCTTTAATGAGCATCATGCCTATTTTTGGGAAGGGTATCAACCCCGTAGGTTCAGCATGATGATTGAATCCATTTATCTAGCATGGCGATAGAAAGCATAATCAGCCATGATGCATAAGTTATCATGCTGTTTTTGAAGGGTTAATCTCCACAGAATGTTTCACTGCATCCTCTCCCCATATTCACATCCCCTTTTGTGGCTGCCGACTCTACTGATCCCCCTCTCCTCTCTCAGCCTCATAAGATACATCCACTATACTCCCACACTGATCTCAAGTATTATCCCTAGAGCCTGCCTAAGACCACTATGGTCCCCTCATTTCCCTAAGTTCCCTGTAGCCAGTCTTTATGGCTCTGCTGCATAGCATTGTCACCGGTGTACCACTGTTCTGGTGTGAGTAGTATAGCGAGTTGGCCCTTTATAGCTGGTGCATACACTCACAGAACGGTACTGCAGGCGGTTATACTTTTATGCATTATACCCATTGTAATCTAAAGCTGGAAGGTGTTAAAAATGCAGTTAATTAGAAGCCAATTATCTTTTACTTTGCTACCCTGTGTGAGCAGAATGTTAATGGTGTCTCTTAGACTGCCTTGTCATTACGGACCTGAATAGACTTAAAATTATAGAGAGAAGAGCTGGGGATTCACTCCTTTTCAGCTTGCACTTCATTGCAGTTTGTATCTATCATTAACCTATGCATTGAATTGATAATGTTTCCTGTAAGAAGACATTTAGTGGCCGATAGATCCCCTTAAATGCTGTTCATTATTAAAGGGCTGCGTGGTAGACTAGAAGGGCCTATAGAGGCTGTGTTGAGGAGGTGTTTCCTGCAGAACGCGGTAACAAAGGGTTGTCTAATTGGGCTGTATCCGCTCACCTTTAGACAGGTAGAAGCACACTACCACATCCTCCTCACCTGTAGCCCGGGCTGCCCGGTGTGTGGGTGTACTGCTCGATGAGCTGCTCTATGAGCTGCTCAGAGGAAGAGGAAGTCAGACTACTAGACTGTGTTAAAGCGGAGATGCAATGTTTATTAGTTTATGGTAAAGGTTAGCCGGAATTTGGTAGATTCACAAAAAAAAACCCGGAAAAGTAAGTGACCGGGAATGAACATCTGAGATCTTTGTGTAGTATGTCAGTGGTATTATTTTTTTGTGCGTTTATCACAATAGGTTTAATCTCTTCAGGCATGTTAAACAGTGAGACACCACCACAGTGTGTTGGTGTTGGTAAAGTGTCTATTAGGCCAAAAAAAAAAAGAAGGTTTGTTTCCAGTCACCCGACCGGGTCTAACAGAGCAAGATTGGCAAGATTTTTTTTTTTTTTTTTTTTTTGGAGGCTAAAATTGAGATTTTACTGCTCATAAATCGCACAATTATTAAGGATTTTAGAGCAAAAATTGTAAAATTTCCCCAAATGCATAACCAGAACACCAGGCAAGGGGTAAAATCTTGGGGGGCTAAACCCGACCCCTTTTGGAATATAAAAAAAATAAATTCAAATGATATTTTGTTCATGCATAAGGGGCTTATTCCTTTTTTTTTACGATTTTTAGATATCCACGAGAATATGTACACAGCGAATATTTATGCAGTCTTGAATTAAATAGCCAATTTTCGGAAAGCCGCAAATTTTTATACCAGTGAAAAAGTTTTTTTTTAGCAAATTCGCGAAAATGTATACACGCAAAAATATCTACATTTACAGTGCTGTATATTATACATTAATCAAGGGCAGATCCAACGCGGGGGGGGGGGCATGAGGGTCTGGATATTGATATTTTGCATAGAAAAACACATGTCCCATTTGAAAATTTCTTCAGATTTTTCTGATGATATTTAGAGCCACCTCGAGTCAAGAATAACCTGCACCTCGCCCATAACCCGCACCTCGACTTTGTGAGAACCCTATAACCCGCACAGGGGGTCGAAAATCGGCACGCGCGGGCCCTTTGAAGCATAGTAACGCACAGGCGTTTTGTCTCAAAACAGGCTAAATTTCTTTGAACCCCCCAAGAGGGGTCTAAAATGTTTACACCCCCCCTGGTCAAGGTGTCCAAATTTGTTGATCCCCCCAAACCCGTCCCATCCTTAGAACTGTGCTATTTACTCCCAAAACTAAATCACCCTATAACGAGAGCTACATACAGGCCTTCTGGGAAAGTAAACAAAAAAAAAAAAAAAAAAAAAAAAAATCCGACCGGCCGGGTCTATGCCCTGGGGGCATGTTACTGGAAACAAACCTTTTTTTTTTTTGGCCTTAGCTGGTCAGAAGCCTGTCACCATGAGCTGCTCTGTGAGCTGCTCTTTGTGAAGACAAAGGTGCGACACGGGACCTACTGACCTGAGCTGCTCCCCAACTCACCTCCCCCCGACCACAGGTCTGTGACATTTACTCCCCACAGTCACAGGGTGGGCAGGGGAGGGGGAGGAGGGATGGGAGGGGGGTTTCTTTGATGTTGTCTGGCTTTGTGTGCTGATAGAACCCTTTAAGGACCTGATAGTGCATTAAGATTCAAGTTCATTTGCAGCACAGCCGAGTGACTCCCCTGCATTGCATTGGTGCATCATGCCATTACCTCAGTTGGCATGATGCATTCATGCAGCACCCTGGCGAGTAATTTTATCGAGGCTGCATTCATGTATCAAGAGCTTGGTGCTATAAAGCATTTATGCATACCTTAAAGGGTTAAGGGAACAAAGACAGAAAGTTCACGGGACGTGTGGGTACTTGCGGGTTACGTGGTCGGTACGTGTTGGGTCGGTGCGGGTCATTTATCTTGTACAGAAACCATGTAATTGATAGTGAGTTCCGTACTAGCCGATTCAAGCCTTTACATTTGATCATCACATATGCATGTGAAGCGCAAAGCTATTTGAAATGCTAAAATCCTTTCAGCAAGTTATTCAGCCATTCACATTTAGTTTTAGAATTATACTTCGGAGTGCAATTTAGTGACTAATTTGTTCAAAATCGAAAACTCGATAGTTTTATAGTCCATAAAGAAATAAGCTCAATTCAACTACACATATTGTAATAAAATCTATTTGCTTTTGGTTAATATGAATACTTGATGTTAGAATCGTCTCTCCCAGTGCCTTACTGACACCATGTTAATACAGTACGTGCCACTTTCCTGCATGTTATCATGTCACCTCCCGTCCCAGCTGACTCCCACATTCTCTCATTTCGCGTGCAGCCAGGAATTAATTCCCAGCCGCCAGTACAGAAAATATCCCGGCCGCGGCGGCATGTTGTGTTGTTAGTGGTGTTTTAAGTGTATATTTAACCCAGAACATGTTACGGCTCTGGGAAAAGGCTTCTTCTTCCCGTCTCTAAATGCCAGTCTGCTGTCAGGAAGATATAAGAACTGAGTCTGTTGTTGGGAAGGGAGGAAGATGGAGGCTAGTACTGCCCTTTAAACATCATGTAATGACTACTCTTTGTGGACAGGACTAGTGGATGGCGCAGCAATTTTGATCTAATAACCTCTGTAATGTCACTCTTAATGCTCCTTTTGCAGGCATGCACCGATTTGTTTTACTAAATTTTCAGGAGGTATCATGGAGAGATTTACTTATTTTTACTTGAAGATTTCCTATAGACCTTCCCACTATATATGGGACTCAAACTTAAAGTTTCCCCTGTATGTCTTGAAGAGTCATTGATATTTTTGCACCCCCTCAACCTACAATAGTGATCCAGGTATCAGGTTAAAGCTAAAGTAAAAAGCTAAATAATTCAGGCATTGTCACTCCCATATTATGAAAATCATGTGACCAGTTGCCATGGAAACCATGACAATTTTTTCTAAAATTTGGGTTTTTTATCTACCTTTCATCACTCTGACTGCCATTACAGGATAACCAATCCTACTGTGCACATGGGAAGCTCACAGATTGGGTAAAACTAAATTCCACTTCTTTTGAGCCTATTTTAATAACCCTAGCACCCTTACTTTGGAAATTATGAACCTCTAAACAGATTTTCAGAATGAGGCAAAACAAGCTTTATGCCTGCCATTGGACAGAATACATGAGAAGCTCTTGAACCGTTATGCTCAGAGACCCTATAGTAGGTGCAAACCCAAGCTTGTAGTTCGAGCTACAATCTTAATGGGGGGGGGACTAGTGGGGAGGTTAGTTGGGCCTTGTTTTGGCAGCCAAAATTAAGGTTTTGTCATCCCACTGTGTTCTACTATAGGGAATCTGACCATTAGGTCTACGAAACAGGCTTCCAAGAGTTAAGTGGTGCCTTCTTGCAAAAACCGCTAAAAACTAATTGTTATATTTTGCCTTATAACTAAAGCAATATTAGCCCATTTTTTCAACTTAAAACAGTTTAAGAAAGCCAATACAGTCTGTAATATAACTCCAAGCCCTGTGTTTGATACTTATAGTTTTAATAATCTGTTGGGGCACATATGATGCTTCAGTTAGTTACAAATCTGATAGCATAGAGGCCTGTGAAGGTCAAAATAACCCCCATTTTGGGCTGTTCCACCCCCATTTGAGGCTGTTCCAATCACCCACTTAGCTTTTAAAATCAGAATTTGTCCACATTTTTAATCAATTATGCTCAGAAATGATGTGCAAGGCTTCTACTGCATGATCAAAAAAGAAATGACTGGTAAAAATACATTCAAACTGATAATTCCTTTCAGTGAATACACCTTGACTGTTGAATCCCATATATGGTGGGAACATCTATAGTCTGTTTTCTCTAAAGATATGAAACCCAAGCATGGAAGTCAGAGGAATTCAATTAACTGATTTTAAAACTTTAGCAAAGGGAGAAGCATCATCGGGCCAGGGAATGGTACTGTGAAGAGAGATTCCCCCACCACCAGGACCTCTCCCTGCGTGTTTATGGGAGCAGGGAGGGAGGGGGCAGCAGGGCGACCACCAGGACATGTTGACCTTTCCTCCAGTAGCCTTTCTACTGCTCCTGTGGGCTGCCACCTCCTCCAGTACCAGGAGGAGGAAGCTGAGTGAATGAGGAACCAGCCTCCCCTCAGCCCTCCTCCTCTTATCCTGCCGGTGCCTTAACCCGTTCAGGACAGCATGCTGCCTCTAGATAGCTGTTGCCTTACCCCTTTGAGGCCAGCATGATGCCTCCACACTTCATATTCAGACTGTTGCCACCATAACCCTTTGAGAACAACATGATACCTCAAGGCTGAATGTCGAACGCACCAGGACCACATTCATGCACCATGAAGACAAAATGACATACAGTCGACCCTTTCTTCCTCAAATTTGGAAAATGCCAGGAAAAAATGAGAGGAAGCAAATTATCCGAGGAATTAAGTCCAAATATAATGGAAATTATAAGGGAAATTTCCAGGGAAGTGTCTGAGGAGGTGAGGGATCCGAGGAAGTAAATATTCGAGGTAGTGAGGGTCGACTGTACATAGATTAGTGCATACACACTGTGACACACTAAGCTGCATTAATGTACTCTGCTGACCTTAGAGGGTTAGCCCTGTAGCAGCGTCCTGTGAGGCTGCTGCCACCTTTCTGGCTGGTTGTGTTTTCATCTTGGACCTCCTCCATTATAGCCATGATTATAGCAGAAACCACCACCACCACAGCAGCAACAGGCTGCACCGACTTGCACACGTCTCTGCTTGATATCCTATTTTGGATATTAATTCCTTTCTCAAAAGTTGATGGCCTGAATGTTGATATTTAAAACTCGAACCTATCCCTATTAACCAACCATGTTAAATCGCTCAATATCAGTGCGGCCCCTTACGCAATCTTTCTCAGCTGAGGACTGGGGCCAACTTACACATTCGGTTAACTCATTAATCAGTAGCCCATTTAAATGTCTGAAAGTCAAGAGTCGACTCTTGAATAGCAGGCAAACAGAGTAATTAAAATTGACATAACCAAGAGTATTTAGCAAGTCTACTGACACCAGCTGAAGCATTAGGCCTACCACAAGCCTGAGGTGGTTCTGGGCTAGGACGTCCCTGTGTGGTCTGTTTGCTACCTCAGAATGCTCCTTACATGGTAACACAAAAAACTAACATTGTAGGCGTTTTCAGCAGCGCCAAAAAAGGACAGTGTTACCAGAGTGAGTGGGAGACGATAAAAACATGTTACAGGAATTGTTGCCATTCTTGGTCATCTTCTTGAACAGAGTGGGCATTAAAGTAGGAAAAGTAAAATGGAAAAGGCAGTGATTAATTTGGGTTTTTGACTATTGTTTCATTAAACAGTGCCAACTGTAAATAATAAAAGCAGTTGGGTACAGAGGCATTGTGAGGACAAAGTGTCTCCTGCCATGGTCTACCCCCTCCCCTATCTGCACCCTTTATGTATACCAACACTTGTCACTCACCTCCCCTATCAGTATGCAGCACAGGGAGGCCTCAGCTGCTGCCAGTGTGGGCTGAATGGTCCTTCTGTTCTACAGTATATATAGGGTACATACAGGTTGTATACTGCAGTCTCTAAGGCTGGGTGAAAGGGGTACAAGAGATATACAAGCAGCTCCTCCCTGCTCTTTTCATCAAAGGCATAACTGACTAACCTATAGTTAACTCGTGACTTTATACTAGGACATTAGATTGAAAGCGAAGCTACCTCAATATTTCCTAGAATCTATCTATCACATGATACAGGTATTATTATTACACGTTTTATATGTAAGGTTTTTAAGAAGTGCTGAAGAAAACATGAACATATTATCTCTCTTGACCTTCCCCTGTTGATGGACAAACCCATATGGATAAGAATGAAACTATTTCTAACTTAGCCAATATTTATAAGCAAAGTCTGCCTCGTTATTTTGGGGAATCTACTGCATGATACAGGTGTCACAAGCTATTAAAATATTATATTACGAGTTTTATATTTATGGTATATGGAAAAATAGAAACATATTACCTTTCCTGACCTTACTCTAATGTTATCGTGGTTAGAAAAATAACATAGACTAACATGGGCAAGAAGGAAGCCATTGAGTTAGATGCAGATTACAAGTTGGTCCAACTCTAACGGGTTAGAACCATGAGCAGTTCCTTCCTGTTCCTGTTGTGCTAACTGACTTAACAACCCCTTAAGGGCTGCATAGCGCGTTGATGTGTTTATACTTGATCGTCATGATACACTAATGCATCAATTAATTCACTAGTATTACATTCAAACATCATACTGGCCCTTCTGATTTCGGGAATCTGTCCACATTGTAGGGTCGACATGATGCTTGCGTGCGGCCCTGGAGAGTTATTTTTCCAGGGCTTCATTGATGCATCATGATGATAGAAGGCTTAATGCACAGTGGCCCTTAGAGGGTTAACCCCCCCCCCCCCCCCCCCCTACACCCACCCACCTCCAGGTGTGGCCTGAGGGGTTGTACTCTGCTGTAAGTGGGGCTGGGGGTAATTACAGATTGGTGCCGTCTGAACTGATGATTCACTCCTGCCGCTGCATGTGTCAGGCCTTCATTTAATTTACCCCCCACAGGAGGACCGAGCAATTCACTGAGCAGTAGAAAGAGCAGCCCTAAGAGCAGCTCAGGGACAGACACATCGGGATGGAGAGTGAACAGTTAAGACTGGGGGAGCAACTGAAAGAGCAGTAGCTGAGGATGAGGGCAGCAGCTGTGGGTGAGGGCAGCAGCTGTGGGTGAGGGCAGCAGATGTGGGTGAGGGCAGCAGATGTGGGTGAGGGCAGCAGCTGAGGGTGAGGGCAGCAGCTGTGGGTGAGGACAGCATTTGAGGATGAGGTCAGCAGCTCAGGATGAGGGCATCAGCTCAGGATGAGAGGAGAACAACTGATAATGGGTTAGCAGCTAAGGATGAGGGAAGCAGCTGATGGGAAGGTACAGGGGGTACAGGGTGGGGAGCAGCTGGAAGAAGACGAGGGAGCAGCTCAGGTAGAGAATACTTCAATTGAGAATACCTGAGTTGATCGTTAAGGATGTTCAGCCTCTATGAATGGTGCTAATGTTCAGACAGTGAGTGCAGTCTCGACACATATGTGCTCAGCCACCAGTCTGTATATATATCAATGAACTCTCAACATGGGTAATTGTAACTGCAGCAGCTCCTTAAACATACAAAAGCTAAATGTATAAATCAATAATAATAAGAGTACAACTGATGGACAAGTTGTATCAGAATGGGAGAAAACGGCGAAATGAGATGCTGATATGTTCTGATGGGTAGCTTGTAAGTAGTTAATTAAAGTAAATAACATAGTCCTGGAAACCATTAGATTGATTGCCTCAGAGGACTTAATCCCCCCCCCCCCTGTCAGTATTCATCTCTGTGATATTGAGATGTACTGTGATGGTGTGTGTGTGTGGGGGGGGGGGGGGGTCTTGGATAATTTAAATCTACCTGCCCTGGAAACCTAAAGCCATCTTAAACCGGAATCAGATAGGCATGCAACCTCCAACCCCAGATCAAAGGTTGCCTTGGTAACCATGGGTGGGTGGGTTTGTTGGTGGGTGGGTGGAGGATGGCCAGGGAGCAACAGAACGATGGTGATAGAGGTAGAAATGCAGGGTAGAATGGGAGGGAAATGCATATGGAAGGAATGAAATAGGGAGGAATGGTAGTCTTGGCGTAAGGAGTAAGGGAGATGCATGGGTTTGGAGGTGGGGATGAAGGCGACCCTTATGAGTAAAGGGTCTTCGTGTCAGGGACCAGTCAAGGCCGTGCCAGCCTCCTGGTCCCCTTCCCAGGCTATGTCAGCTAACCCTTTAACCCTTTAAGGACCACATAGTACTTAAATGCATTATGCCTTTTATTGCCATGATGCATAATGCAGCCCTGGTAAGAAACTTATGCCAGTCATACTGGGTTCCCCAAGGGTCATGATGATGCATGAATGCAGCACTGGCGAGTTACTCACCAAGACTGCATTAATCATGACGACAAAGGGTTCAGTGGAGGGGTGCTTGAAGGACAAGCTGGAGAACACTGCTGGTGATGACTGGTACTAGTGGTATGAAGAGGGTTAGAAGCAGAATAAAGGTTTCAGATGTGAGAGGGGGGGGGGGGGGGTGACATGGGCCTAGTGCAGTGTGAGTAATCCCCCCGGCTTAAGACGCCCCGTGCTAATTCAATAACGGGTCTCCAGTTCCTTTACCCCCCCCCCCCTTCAGTACCCCCCCCCCCCCACACACACACACACATTCAGCCACCAGTAATGGAATACCTGTCTAGCCCAGACTTGAACCCAAAACAAGGCAAGGGGCCTCAGACCTGCAGCGCCATTTTATACGAGCAATTCCCGACGGAAGGGACGTCATCCCACTGTCACCCTCTTCCTACAATACACCGGAGAAAAAAATGCATTGCAGTTTGGAGAAATAACCGGTAACCCCGCGCTGTCTGATGGGTAGCAGCATCTAAGATGGCGCTGGTACTGTATAGGCCCTCCCTACAGATAGGGGCAGCACGGTGAGTCCCCACACTGGCATGTGCCTGCTGGTACAGTAAGTGAATCTCTCCCACCTGAGTTACACCCAGCCCCTACACCACCCCTCAGCGGAGCACCATTAGTATAATTATCACTCACTTCCATTTTGTCAAGTTGTCCTCTCAAACTCAAAAACTACTTTATCCTAACGTCTTACAGCTCCCAGTGTTTATTCAGCACTCCAGGCGGGGAGGGTTAACATGAAGTGAGGGCCCCGGGTAGCATTAAGGGCGGCATCCGGGGACCAGCTGATCCAGAACGATGGGATCCGGGGCGGGGTGGGAAGTGGGATAATTAGAGGTGACGGCAGGGTCGGCTCTGTGTGTTTGAAGCTGGGGGAGAGAGGAGCAGCTCAGCCGTCTGAACAACTGCTCTGATCTGGTGTATGAGCTGGTCTCTGGGCAGGTTCATGACCTGTTGTGTAAACTGTGCTGGTCTATCAACCGATAAACTGTAAGGGGGGTCTATGAATCGTTGAGTGAGTCGGTCTACCAACTGGTATATCCTTAGCACTGCCATAGCGTACCAATGAGGGGAGTAAAAAGGGCCCTCCAAAAGCCAGGATTTTGCGTTTGCATTGGAAACAATACGCTATGGCAGGGCCCCTCCAGAAAGTACTGGCAGTCCTAAGGATATATGTATGCGCCCTCAAATCCTGCCCTGTTATTGGTCAATCAAAAATACCAGTTTCTAAGAATTTCTGGTTAAGGCCTTGCATGAGCTGCTCAGTGAGCTGCTCCGTGAAACACTCCCCAAACGCTGCATGTGCTCACCGTGGTGTGCGTCTCCACTTACCCCCTACATAAAGACTGCATTATGGCACAGGACAATTCCCCATTATGTCAATGGCAAATTAACACCCTCCGCCTCCCGCCAATCGCCACCTTGTCTTTTTGGGTCCTAAGAAACTCCCCATTGAGAAAAAAGCCAGGGTTAAGGAGAATAAAGGTAGGAAGTGATGGGGAAGGAAAAACTGGAGGAATAAGGAGAGGGACAGGAGGGGGAAAGAAAAGTCACCGTTAGGTGCCTGCACATCAGCACACGGCCATAAATGGAGCACAACTCTGGGGTTTTTACATCAAAGCCCAGGTTCTGTGGTGGGTGGCGCTGGTACCGTAATGCCTCATTTAAGCGCCAGGTATCCAAAAAGCACTGATCTTGAATGAGCGCTGGGGTACAGGGCTATTGAAATGACTATTAAGCACCAAAACCTGTATCTTGAAAAAACGCCTGTTTTATATGAGCGCCGGGGGTACAGTCGTTTTAACATGTAGAACCACCCGGGCGCATAACAGAGCCATTACGGTAATTGCAGGAGGACGCTCGGGTCTAAATTTGAACTGGCTTCCTGTGAGCAGCGTGAAAGCCATTAAAGGAGGCAGTGGTAGTTTACATGGACAGGCTGGGAGTGGGGAAGGCTTTTAAGACAATGGGAGTGGTGAGTGTTAGAGCGGCACATGGAGCACATCAAAGGGACTCCTGCCGTCTGGGTGTCCTACTGGTACAGAGTGCCAAGTCAGATAAAAACACGTATACGTGAGATATAGCCATGGGTCAGGTCAGGCAGTCCCTCCCAGCTAGAGGTACACATACTACAATGATACCAGGCTCATCCTGGGAGGGTTTCAAACGGCACCTTCTGGACGTGATTGTATTGTAGCACTGTAACATTTACTTACTTAGTTCAAGTAAGAAATCATTCACGGAATGCTTCTTTCCCCTCAATATCTGGAAAATTCAATACCTCGGATCCATCGCTTCTGCAGACAGTGGCCCTTGCAACTGCCCCTCTGTGTTGAATTGTATTTGGACGTTATGCTTGCCTTTATATCCAATTATTTGCATCCTTAGACATATCTACATGCATTCTCCAAATGCTAAGTAGTGATGGCTGACCCATGCTGTAGCTGCTGTTGTACACCCCCCATCCCCCCCCCCCCAAAAAAAAAAAACACCAAAAGAAAACAAAAAAAAACCCACAGCCCTGTCTGCCCCGCCCCCACTAGTGACGTCCTACACAGTAATATTTAATAAAGCTGTGGCCGGCCTCTGAAGTTAAAGTGGATAACGATGTAGCAGCAGTGTGTACGCACGGGTTTTACTGGTGCAGAAGTCCGGGAGCACTCAGTACGACGCATATCCCCCTGTGACCGTGCTGCACTTTCTGCATCAAACTTTTAGAATTTCTAACAGGTTTCTTATTTGATAATGAGAAAAATCTAAATTGAAATTACCTGCTAGCACCTTTTTTTGGGTAGTCCATGTATGAGCTATACTGTCTTGTTATATTCCCCTGTCATTCCCCATGGGTTGAGGTACTTTGAATGTCACATAGCGATCTAATCACTAATGCATTATGCCCATTATCGTCACAAGTCATGAATACAAGCAACCCTGGTGAATAATTCACCAGGTTTGCATGCAAGCATTGTGCTCATCCGATCGTTTTGACACATTCCCAAAAGGTCGGCATGATGCATGAATGCACACTGGCGAGTTACTCCCAGGGCATTTCACACTTTAGAGCAGCATGCGGCCCTGTGGGGCCCTTATCCCTCAAACGAGCCCTTAACCCTCAAACAAGTATCTGTTTGAGGGTTAAGGGCACACCACGGGCCCTTATCCCTCAAATATGGCGTTAAAGCACAAACGGCCTTATCCCTCAAACGGCCTTAACCCTCAAACGGCCTTAACCCTCAAACGGCCTTAACCCTCAAACGGCCTTATCCCTCAAACGGCCTTTACCACAACTCTTCCACCACATCATATAAAGCGTTTGAGGGATAAGGGCAAGTTGATATTTTAGACCAGTTAGGTATATAGGATCACTATATAGTGTTTGAGGCATAAGGGCAACTTAATATGTTGGACTAGTTAGGAATATTAGAGCACTATATGTGACATGATCTGGGAAAAGAGACCTTAGTGCACCCTGCAATAAGGTCCCTTTTCGCAGATCGTGTCACATATAGTGTTTGAGGGATAAGGGCAAGTTGATATTTTAGGCCAGTTAGGTGTATAGGATCACTATAATTTTATAGTGTTTGAGGCATAAGGGCAAGTTAATATGTTGGACTAGTTAGGAATATTAGATCACTATATAGTGTTTGAGGGATAAGGGCAGATTAGTCTTTTAGTACAAATAGGTATATTAGATGACTATGTAGTGTTTGAGGCGTAAGGGCAAGTTGATATTTTGGACTAGTTAGCTATTTAAGATCACTATGTAGCGTTTGAGGGATAAGGGCAAGTTGATATTTTAGGCCACTTAGGTATATAGGATCATTATATATAGCATTTGAGGGATAAGGGCAAGTTGATATTTTAGGCCACTTAGGTATAAAGGATCATTATATAGCGTTTGAGGCATAAAGGCAGGTTGATTCACAGGTGGAACTAGGTGTAAAGCTCACTTGAATAGTGTTTGAGGGATAAGGGCAGATTATTCCTTTAGTACAGTTAGGTATATTAGATCACTATAAAGCGTTTGAGGGATAAGGGCAAGTTGATATTTTAGACTAGTTAGGTATATAGGATCACTATATAGTGTTTGAGGCATAAGGGCAAGTTAAATTGTTGGACTAGTTAGGAAAATTAGAGCACTATATAGTGTTTGAGGGATAAGGGCAGATTATTCTTTAAATACAAATAGGTATATTAGATGACTATGTAGTGTTTGAGGCGTAAGGGTAAGTTGATATTTTGGACTAGTTAGCTATATAAGATCACTATGTAGTGTTTGAGGGATAAGGGCAAGTTGATATTTAAGGCCACTTAGGTATATAGGATCATTAGATATAGCGTTTGAGGGATAAGGGCAAGTTGATATTTTAGGCCAGTTAGGTATATAGGATCACTATATAGCGTTTGAGGGATAAGGGCAAGTTGATATTTTAGGCCGGTTAGGTACAAAGGAGTGTTATATAGCATTTAAGGGATGAGGGCAAGTTGATATTTTAGGCCAGTTAGTGTATTGGATCGCTATATAGCGTTTGAGGGATAAGGGCAAATGGATAATTTAGACTAGTAAGGTATATTGTATCACTATATAGCGTTTGAGGGATAAGGGCAAGTTGATATTTTAGACCAGTTAGGTATATAGGATCACAATATAGTGTTTGAGGCATAAGGGCAACTTAATATGTTGGACTAGTTAGGTATATTAGATCACTATAAAGCATTTGAGGGATAAGGGCAAGTTGATATTTTAGACTAGTTAGGTATATAGGATCACTATATTGTGGACAGTCGAGGGAAAAGGGTCCTCCAAAGGATAAACTCAATTATAAAATTGAGGTCATCAGCTTTCCAGAGATATATTTCATTAGCAGGTACCACTTCTAGTTTTTGAGAACTGGCTCCTTGAATATGTGTGGGCACTGCCCAATCTCAAATGGCAATAAGCTCTATCTTACTTTGTTTTAGAGATATCTCTATCTAATTAGCATAATTACAAAAATTCCCAAATATCCAAACTTTTTCAAACATTTTGTTACAGCTTTTAATCTTAAAATGGGATTTAAACTCCGTTTTCAGCATAAAAATCTTTGTGGGGCTTCTAATCATTAATTTCTTGAAAAATTCAATTTAGAATGAAAATTATGTTTCCATGGCAACCAACAAGTACATAACACCAATTTAGGCCCAAAAACGTTCTTTTTACATTCCAAATATGGAAGGTTTTCACTAAAGTTGGAATTTTCTAAAGTGGCTTATTGTATTCTCCATCAAAAAGTAGTATAGAACACTTTTTATGATATTTTGAACATTGTTGGCTATATGGAGCCCCCTGGTGGCCAAAGTTGGAACTAAAAATCCCCCGCGGAGGTCCCTTTTCCTTTGTTGATCCACATATAGTGTTTGAGGCATAAGGGTAAGTTAAATTGTTGGACTAGTTAGGAATATTAGAGCACTATATAGTGTTTGAGGGATAAGGGCAGATTAGTCTTTAAATACAAATAGGTATATTAGATGACTATGTAGTGTTTGAGGCGTAAGGGCAAGTTGATATTTTGGACTAGTTAGCTATATAAGATCACTATGTAGCGTTTGAGGGATAAGGGCAAGTTAATATTTTAGGCCAGTTAGGTATATAGGATCACTATATAGCGTTTGAGGGATAAGGGCAAGATGATATTTTAGGCCACTTAGGTATATAGGATCATTATATAGCGTTTGAGGGATAAGGGCAGGTTGATATTTCAGGCCGGTTAGGTACAAAGGACTGTTAAATAGCGTTTGAGGGATAAGGGCAAGTTTACATTTTAGGCCAGTTAGTGTATGGGATCGCTATATAGCGTTTGAGGGATAAGGGCAAATGGATAATTTAGACTAGAAAGGTACATTGTATCACTATATAGCGTTTGAGGGATAAAAGCAAGTTGATATTCTAGACCAGTTAGGTATATAGGATCACTATATAGTGTTTGAGGCATAAGGGCAACTTAATATGTTGGACTAGTTGGGAATATAAGATCATTATATAGCGTTTGAGGGATAAGGGCAAGTTGATATTTTAGGCCACTTAGGTTTATAGGATCATTATATATAGCGTTTGAGGGATAAGGGCAAGTTGATATTTTAGGCCACTTAGGTATATAGGATCATTATATAGCGTTTGAGGGATAAGGGCAAGTTAATATTTTAGGCCAGTTAGGTATATAGGATCACTTTTAAAGCGTTTGAGGGATAAGGGCAAGTTGATATTTTAGGCCGGTTAGGTACAAAGGACTGTTATATAGCGTTTGAGGGATAAGGGCAAGTTTGTATTTTAGGCCAGTTAGTGTATGGAATCGCTTTATATAGCGTTTGAGGGATAAGGGCAAATGGATAATTTAGACTAGTAAGGTATATTGTTTCACTATATAGCGTTTGAGGGATAAGGGCAAGTTGATATTTTAGACCAGTTAGGTATATAGGATCACAATATAGTGTTTGAGGCATAAGGGCAACTTAATATGTTGGACTAGTTAGGAATATTAGAGAACTATATAGTGTTTGAGGGATAAGGGCAAGTTGATATTTTAGGCAAGTTAGGTGTATAGGATTACTATATATATTGTTTGAGGCATAAGGGCAAGTTGATATGTTGGACTAGTTAGGAATATTAGAGCACTATAGTGTTTGAGGGATAAGGGCAGATTAGTCTTTTAGTACAAATAGGTATATTAGATGACTATGTAGTGTTTGAGGCGTAAGGGCAAGTTGATATTTTGGACTAGTTAGCTATATAAGATCATTATATAGCGTTTGAGGGATAAGGGCAAGTTGATATTTTAGGCCACTTAGGTATATAGGATCATTATATAGCTTTTGAGGGATAAGGGCAAGTTAATATTTTAGGCCAGTTAGGTATATAGGATCACTATATAGCGTTTGAGGGATAAGGGCAAGTTGATATTTTAGGCCAGTTAGGTATATAGGATCATTATATATAGCGTTTGAGGGATAAGGACAAGTTGATATTTTAGGCCACTTAGGTATATAGGATCATTATAATATATTATAGCGTTTGAGGGATAAGGGCAAGTTAATATTTAAGGCCAGTTAGGTATATAGGATCACTATATAGCCTTTGAGGGATAAGGGCAAGTGAATATTTTAGGCAAGTCAGTGTATGGGATCACTACATAGCGTTTGAGGGATAAGGGCAAATGGATATTTTAGGGTAGTTAGGTATATTGTATCAATATAAAGTGATCCTAAATATGTAACTTGCCTGAAACATCAACTTGCCCTTATCCCTCAAATGCTATATAGTAATCCTATTGACCTACCTTACCTGAAATATCAACCTGCCCTTATCCCTCAAACGCTATATAGTTCCTACATACCTAAATTGCCTGAAACATCAACCTGCCCTTATCCCTCAAACGATATATAGTGATCCTACATACCTAAATTCCTTGAAACATCAACTTGCCCTTATCCCTCAAACGCTATATAGTGATCTTATATACCTAACTGGCATATAACATCAGCTTGCCCTTATCCCTCAAACCCTATATAGTGATCCTACATACCTAAATTGCCTGAAACATCATCTTGCCCTTATCCCTCAAACGCTATAAAGTAAGCCTATATACCTAACTCATCTGAAATATCAACCTGCCCTTATCCCTCAAACGCTATATAGTGATCCTACATACCTAAATTGCCTGAAATATCATCTTGCCCTTATCCCTCAAACGCTATATAGTAATCCTATATACCTACCTTATCTGAAATATCAACCTGCCCTCATCCCTCAAACGCTATATAGTGTTCCTACGTACCTTAATTGCCTGAAACATCAACTTGCCCTTATCCATCAAACGCTATATAGTGATCCTACATACATAAATTGCCTGTAACATCAACTTGCCCTTATCCCTCAAACCCTATATAGTAATCCTATACCTACCTTACCTGAAAAATCAACCTGCCCTTATCCCTCAAACGCTATATAGTGTTCCTAAGTACCTAAATTGCCTGAAACATCAACTTGCCCTTATCCCTCAAACGCTATGTAGTAATCCTATATACCTACCTTACCTGAAATATCAACCTGCCCTTATCCCTCAAACGCTATATAGTGATCCTACATACCTAAATTGCTTGAAACATCAACTTGCCCTCATCCCTCAAACGCTATATAGTGATCCTACATACATAAATTGCCTAAAACATCAACTTGCCCTTATCCCTCAAACGCTATATAGTGTTCCTAAGTACCTAAATTGCCTGAAACATCAATTTGCCCTTATCCCTCAAACGCTATATAGTAATCCTATATACCTACCTTACATGAAATATCAACTTGCCCTTATCCCTCAAACGCTATATATAGTGTTCCTACGTACCTAAATTGCCTAAAACATAAACTTGCCCTTATCCCTCAAACGCTATATAGTGATCCTACATACCTAAATTGCCTGTAACATCAACTTGCCCTTATCCCTCAAACGCTATATAGTAATCCTATATACCTACCTTACCTGAAAAATCAACCTGCCCTTATCCCTCAAACGCTATATAGTGTTCCTAAGTACCTAAATTGCCTGAAACATCAACTTGCCCTTATCCCTCAAACCCTATATAGTATTCCTATATACCTACCTTACCTGAAATATCAACCTGCCCTTATCCCTCAAACGCTATATAGTGATCCTACATACCTAAATTCCTTGAAACATCAACTTGCCCTTATCCCTCAAACGCTATATAGTGATCTTATATACCTAACTGGCAAATAACATCAGCTTGCCCTTATGCCTCAAACCCCATATAGTTGTCCTATATACATAGCTTACCGGAAATACCAACCTGCCCTTATCCCTCAAACGCTATATAGTAAGCTTATACATCTAGTACCACCTGTGTATCAGTGCGCCCTTATCCCTCAAACCCTATAGTCATCTAACATGCATAACTTGCTTTAAACATCAATTCGCCCTTATCCCTCAAACGCTATATAGTTTGTGGGTTAAGGCTGTTTGAGGGATAAGGCCGTTTGAGGGATAAGGCTGTTTGAGGGATAAGGCCGTTTGTGGGTTAAGGCCGTTTGAGGGATAAGGCCGTTTGAGGGATAAGGCCGTTTGTGCTTTAACGCCATATTTGAGGGATAAGGGCCCGTGGTGAGCCCTTATCCCTCAAACGGTTACTCGTTTGAGGGTTAAGGGCTCGTTTGAGGGATAAGGGCCCAACAGGCCCTCAAAGGGTTAATGTGTGTAATGTGCAGAGTAGTGTAGTGTAGATGGGGTGTAGGAGGAGGAGGTACTTAGACCAGATTCCTACACGTCTATCCCAATACCCCAGAGTGTGTCTGCAGTGTGTTCTATGAGTGTATGTAGGTGTGTAGTAGGGGAGGCTGAGAGGTGCTGAGATGCCTCCATGTCCATGTCAATAAGTGGAGGTGTGGTGCAGCCCTGGAGCAGCAGTAGAGCAGGGTACAGGAGGAGGTCCTGCCTTACTACGCCATGTGGGTCACGTAGTAACCACCTACACCTGGTAATGGGATACTGGAGTATGTGTAACGACTAACGAGCAGGGGTGATGACATATCGGGATATACAGTGTTTATAGGGTTAAATGAATTTGTATCATCTGAAGCTCCTCTACATTAATTGCTATGAAAATCATCTTGAATCATTCATAATAAGAAACTCTGGCAAGATAAAGTGTTGAGCTTTATAGCCTCTACGTTGGAGAGTAGCTCTGTGAATGGAGCAGTAGCTGTAACCTGCTCTGTATTAACTCAGACAGCAGGGTTTGACCTTATCTGACCTTATCTCTGACCTTGATCTAACTTTGGTGTGACCTTGACCCGACCTGGTCAGACAGGTACCGGAAGTACTCACAGACCGGAAGCACTAAACTGACCGTAGCGCCCTGTGGCGGAACGGACATGAGGCGGTGCCTGGTGGGTAGCCGTGGTGTATTCTGGGTAGACGCTGGGTAGACGCTGGTCTGTGATCAGCCAATGACAGGATTGTCTAACATCACGTGGGGTCCTACCCTGGTGGCATACCTGCGGGTTAGTTAGTAACCTACTACAGGTTAAACCGACCTAAACACCCAAAGGTTGCTTCTAATGGAGCATATCTCCTACTACCTGGTAATCCTAATCGATATAAGGTGGAAATGGCAACAGGGGTAGAAGGGGAGTGTCCAGAGGGGTGGTCATGAGAGGGGGGGGGGGATTGGACTGGATACATAGACAGTAAAGGACAGGAGAACAATCTACAGTGGCGAAGGGTTGCTGCAGGAAAGCGTGGAGACAGAAAAGCATTACCGTAGAAGCAAGCAACGTTGCCCCACAATTAAGTCTGGAGATGTGGGGAGGTAGATTGAGCTCCTACATCAAGGCGTGTTGGCATCAGGTGCCCCATGAGTACAGCTGGTAGCGGTAACTCAGCATTATGATGAAGCAGGGGGAGGGGAGGGGTGCAGGGGCAATATATGGGGTATGAGGGGTGGCAGCGATGAGCTGTGACCAATGGATTCTACATGTATCAGCCTGAGTGTGTCTATTGGTAATCCATTATTAGACACCATTAATCTCAGATATGAGACCTGGAGGATGATACAGCCACCCTCACCTGATAGCTCAGGCACCTCTGTTATCGATGGGAGATACCAGCTGGGAGCTGGGGATGCTATCAAGTATAATATAGGGAGGGCACGGGGATATACGGTGGGAATCAAGTTTAACCAGTTTAGGGGAGAATGGTGTTTTACTACCTTGGTTGTATGTTGATTGTTGCTATGGTGAATGAATGCAGCCCTGGTGAGTAACTCGTCAGGACTGACCCTGCCGAGTTGATGCACCCCCTGAAGGGTCGGTATGATCCACAAAACAAATGAACATGATACCTTTAGGCATTATGCGGTCCTTAGAGGGTTATGTTACCGGTGTGCACCAAGTCAGGTACAGATTCGCGGGGGTGGAGGGTAGATATGGAGGTAGACTGTAGGTGTAAGGTTCATGGCCCTGGCAGCACTGGGACATGCACGTAGACACACATGTGGCCGTCTGATAAAACAGCCATGAAACATGGCCTCAGTCTCATGTAAGGGGTACTACATGTGTTGACTGGCCACTCACAGAAACACGCTCTACTGGACATAAAGTCAGCTATAAAGATCTGACTCCTGACCCTGGTTAGAGGTGCCATGGGATGGTGCAGTGGATATGGATATTGATAAAAGTGTCAGAATGTACTCAGAAATGGAGAAGTTAAACTCCAGTGACGATAGCTGTGCGTCATACAGGCCTAAGGAAGGGTCTTGTTCAAGTAACTCGACCATACCAATCTTTTTGGTCCTGCCCTAAAGTTGTATATACATTTCTAGGGTCAAAAATGATGAATTATCTGTAGAGTTTAATATGCCAAGTCACTCTGAAAAATAATAATGTACTAATAGATACCATATTTTCTAGGCTATGTTAGGCGAGCACAACACATGTACCTCTCACACAGTTAACCAATGTTCCATCAGTTACTAGTAGTCCGCTACCAGCAACATCTACACGACAGCAACAAGGGGAATGTTGATGTTGGCGGAAACAGACAAAATACAGCATCCATCAACACCAAGAATAGACATTGAGTCAACACCAAGTGTGAATGTGTCCTAATATCAACACCAAGTGTGGTTGAGTTGTGTCTGCCTGCTTCCCCCTGTCTGCCTCATGTTTAACCTACAAACACTGCTCCTACAATAACTCATCAGGTCCCACTCCTGATGAGTTCCTGCTCTGGGTAATGGGGCACATGGCAGCCATGCAGGAGCTGCTCGGGAGCTGCTCAACAAGACGCAAGCTCAAGCTTTAGTTAACAATAGTGCTTTGATGTGATAGGCCCTTGGTCGGCATGATGCATGAATGCAGCTCTGGCGAGTAACTCGCCAGTGCTGCATTCAAGCATCAGGCCGACCCTACAGGGTTGATTGGCAGTTGATAGACTCCTGAAGGCACCAATGCAGCTCTCGCCAGTAGACTGGCACCTCAGTCAGTTTGTCTACACAAGACATAATGAGGCAATACAATATGTGCAGGAGGCATTGGGTGGAATAACAGGTTTAGTGTCTTGAGGGTGCAGCATTAGGCATTATGCGGTCCTTAGAGGGTTATGGTAGCGGTGTGCACCACGTCAGGTACAGACTCGCGGGGGTGGAGGGTAGATATGGAGGTAGACTGTAGGTGTAAGGTTCACAGCCCTGGCAGTACTGGGACATGCACGTAGACACACATGTGGCCGTCTGATAAAACAGCCATGAAACATGGCCTCAGTCTCATGTAAGGGGTACTACATGTGTTGACTGGCCACTCACAGAAACACGCTCTACTGGACATAAAGTCAGCTATAAAGATCTGACTCCTGACCCTGGTTAGAGGTGCCATGGGATGGTGCAGTGGATATGGATATTGATAAAAGTGTCAGAATGTACTCAGAAATGGAGAAGTTAAACTCCAGTGACGATAGCTGTGCGTCATACAGGCCTAAGGAAGGGTCTTGTTCAAGTAACTCGACCATACCAATCTTTTTGGTCCTGCCCTAAAGTTGTATATACATTTCTAGGGTCAAAAATGATGAATTATCTGTAGAGTTTAATATGCCAAGTCACTCTGAAAAATAATAATGTACTAATAGATACCATATTTTCTAGGCTATGTTAGGCGAGCACAACACATGTACCTCTCACACAGTTAACCAATGTTCCATCAGTTACTAGTAGTCCGCTACCAGCAACATCTACACGACAGCAACAAGGGGAATGTTGATGTTGGCGGAAACAGACAAAATACAGCATCCATCAACACCAAGAATAGACATTGTGTCAACATCAAGTCTGAATGTGTCCTAATATCAACACCAAGTGTGGTTGAGTAGTGTCTGCCTGCTTCCCCCTGCCTCATGTTTAACCTACAAACACTGCTCCTACACTAACTCATCAGTTCCCACTCCTGATGAGTTCCTGCTCTGGGTAATGGGGCACATGGCGGCCATGCAGGAGCTGCTCGGGAGCTGCTCAACAAGACGCAAGCTCAAGCTTTAGTTAACACTTTAAAGACCACATAGTGCTTTGATGTGATAGGCCCTTGGTCGCCATGATGCATGAATGCAGCTCTGGCGAGTAACTCGCCAGAGCTGCATTCATGCATCAGACCGACCCTACAGGGTTGATTGGCAGTTGATAGACTCCTGAAGGGTCCGCATAAGGCACCAATGCAGCTCTGGCCAGTAGACTGGCGCCTCAGTCAGTTTGTCTACACAAGACATAATGAGGCAATACAATATGTGCAGGAGGCATTGGGTGGAATAACAGGTTTAGTGTCTGAGGGTGCAGCTTGTAGCCTCACATCACAGCCTCCTATAGTGTAAGGTGTAGAGCGGGTGTAGTGAGGGGTGCTGGAGGATACCGTGATTATCGGTTATTGATCAGATCCTCCCACCACCCCGCGGGGTAATCGGGGGTAACGGCGGGATACAAAGTAATTTGTGAATTCACTCAGCGGACAAACTGTACACACAGCATCCCCCCATCAGCATCAGTAGGCACGGGGGCCCCTGCCTCTTCTACTTCACATCTCACTCCTATAGAGGAATAAAAAGGGGCACTACAACGCCATGGCAGCAGTAGAAGTGGCGGAGAAGGGAACTAGAATTTCACTGGTGTTTTTGCTGGTTCTGTAGACTTACGACTTAGCGCGGCTACTCGTGAGAATGGGGTGTTAATGTGGGGGAACAAGCACTCAAATCAGTATACAAGGGGACAAGATGGCAATTCTTAGGGGACAAGATGGCTGCCCTTATGGTGTGACCTGCTAGAGTGCTATATAGTGATTGTATGTATAATAAATGAGCCTCTTCTCCCCTCAGTGCCAGGCTTCTGTAGGGCTGACTATGTACAGGAAGGCATCACCTGGTACCTCCTCCAACCCCCTCTCTATACTGGACCTTCATCCAGCCTCTACCCCAGCTACCCTCAGGCAGTACATGCACATTAAACTTTATATTTAATCAGTAGATTTTATCTCAATGGGATTTTCTAATGGTCTGCTGGGTGGGTAACATGCTTAACTACGGCACTGAGCACACGGGGAAGACTTAAAGTGATGAGATAGAAGTAAACCGTTTACACCACATTGTACTGGGGAGTAGAGGATGGCACATGCATAATATAATGGGGACACTATTAAAATGGCTTCAGTCAGAGCCAACTGCCCTGTAGCTGATCAGTGTGCACCTGGTGGGAGATCCCTGCACTAAAGCTGCACCGAGATGCCTGTTTTACATCAGAATATCATGCAAGGTTACAATTACCTCTGAATCAGCCCGACCAGGTGTCTGATAGCCACATTAAGAGGAAAGGGGTCACAATGAAAGCCTATACATCAAAAACGCTACAGTAGTAGTCTGGGCTTAGTCATCTTCACATTCTCATATAAATCGCCATCTAGATCTTTAATAACATTTGCATAGCACTCAATCACTGCTACGGTTGCCACACACACATTTGCGAGCAATTCGCCCAAAAAGACCCCATTGGAATTTAGCAACCCCAAAATCCCCTCCCCACTCCTACCCTTTTCCCTTCAGCCCTACCCTCTTCAACACATACCCTGGTGTCCCTACCCATGTAGCTACCACCCACTAGCCTGCAGCAGAGAATTAGCTGCGCCAATATTGACACACACCAATCTGGGCTGGCATTGATCGGTTTGGGCGGCAAAACCTGATGTCGTCTGCTCCTCACCCACTAAATGTCGTCTGCTTCACTCTGAGCCTGGAAGCTGCAGCTGAACCCTCCTTCTCCCCATGTACTGTAAGGGTAAATATTTTTGCGTGCATACATTTTCGCAAACTTGCTAAGAAGTACAATTTTATGTGTATTTAAATTAGCGAATTTTGAAATATGCTAGTTGTATTTACTACACTAGATAGATATTCACACTGTAGGCCTACATATTTTCACGGGTTTTAATATCAGTGATATTCGTGAAAACGTGTACAGCGCGAAATAAAATCCGTTTACATTATCTACACTTGTGTCTACCCCTTCCTCCAGATTTCCTGTTCTTCTTCTTTACTAAATCTCTCCTTTAATCCCCATACCTCTACTCCATTCCTCTCAGACTAGAGGTGTGTTTTGTTGGATTATGCTTTGCATTTTTATTGGGATTACCGCAACCCTTTATAATGTGGGAGCGACTGCGAAACCAAATATCTGAGTTACCATCAGGACCCTTATCTAATAGCCGAAGTAGTCCGGGCTGGAGTTCCTCTTAACCCTACCCCTTTCCTCCCTCGGTGTGTCGCTCGTTAGGATTAGAATTGATTCTGTCAGTGTTAATTGTGGATACAGTCAGACGCCGGTTACCATGGCAAACAGGCTTAGTCCCACTACCGTTATAGCCACAGTTGATGGTGCCCTAATGAAGACAAATTATATAAAAGACAACCCCTCTGATGGTAGCCATCAAGTGCTGACTCTATTTAGGAGTTGTGAGGGGATTCTCAGTTGTATTGATTAAAGGCTTGTTCACTGCCTTTGATCTTAGAAGTTCGAGTCAATAACTTTGTATTTGTCTTTATTGTTTGTGTGTAAGCAATAGTAAATATTTGTATACTTTTCTTTGAACTGCCCATGAATTGTGCCATGTACTCTGGTATTCATTTTTAGTTTTATTTAAGAATAATGGACCTGATTAAAAGAGTGCGTGAAATCTTATTTGTTGTTGCCATAGTTACCAAATATATCGCCCATAGTAACCAATATATGTTTGTTTATTTGCAGGTAAGTGTGACCTTGATGTGGCTACATTCTCTATACTAGTAGTACCCTGATATGTACACTACACAACACCTACCACCACGTGAGTACCTACATACTGAAATCAGTTACACCCATAACCAAATATTTTATATTAAAAGAGAAAAAAACATAGCCACTTTATATATTTACACATTGAATTCCTTTACCTAATAAACTGTGCACCTGAATATTTCACATGTTGCCGGTCCAGATTCATTTTTTTCTTTAGCCTGGCTGCCATAAAGCACATTTTTTTGTACATTTATCAAAATTAGTCCAGGCTGTATTCATGTAGAAGAATGTAGCCAAAGATGTTGCAGCCAGCCATGCCTGACCAGCAGTTGCAGTATTCTGAATCAAACTGGTGTGTGGACTTTAGAACACCCAGGGTGTGAGTAGCATCATACTGAAGTAATAACCTCCAATAACCACCTACATTCACACCTCCACATTGGCAAAATACTGAGCATATTAAACCCAGCCCCTCCGCGTGATCCGCACAGTGTGAACACCAAGGCCAACCACCCAAATAAATGGGATAACTCAATCCACCACCAACAGCAGCAGAGTAAACGCTGAAAAATGAGCAGCGCGGAAAAAATATCAACTCAATTCTCTGTAAAGTCCTTGATTCATGACCATGTCCTGCTGATGTGGTTATTTTGCTGAACTCAGCAATTTCAGTTTTACTGAAGAGGCTGGTAATAAAACTAGTGGGAAATAATGACAATGCAATTTGGAACTGAAGGATTAATCCTGTGGCTGAGTAAAGAGAGACATTGTCTGGTCTATACTGAGTGTGTGCGCAGCCTGCGGGTCGCTTACACCACTCTATTTAGTGCATTCAGCGGTTACATGCTACCTATTGTAGCCTAATGAAAGAGCGCGCAGAATAAACTGTACCACATCAAACATTGATGGTCCTCTCCCCGGACGGGTTATTGTGTGTACACGTGGACCGTGTACATGTAGATTGGACACAACTCATATTTTAGTCATGTGGTTAATTGGAAGGTGGTCGGCTACAATGGGCGTGGTCGATTAAATAGATAGCCTCCACTAGGGGCAGATAGCCTCGAACAGGAAGCAGATAGCCTAAGACTGGGACCAGATAGCCTAGAACAGGGAGCGGATATCCTCGAACAGCTCAGGAGCGCACAGCTTTAAATAGGGACAAGATAGCCTCAAACTGGGGACAGATAACCTCAAACTGCAGGTGAATAGTCTCAAACAGGAGGTAGATATCCTGCAATTGGGAGCAGATAGCCTCAGACAGTCTGCGGAAGGAGATGGGTCCAAATGGGGACCATATATTCCTGAACAGGGAGCCAATACCCTTGAGCAGACAGGCCTTCCAATATGGTATAGCCACATCAACAAGTAGTGACCAGATCACATTACAGTATAGGTTCTGAAACTGCCCAGTCACAGACCTAAGTAGCCCTAACCCAGTCAGTATTGCAGGGATGAAAGTCTTCAAGTTTTTCCCTGAAATCAAGTTTTTTTTAAATCAAAAAAATATAATCAGGATTAGGATATTTTTGATAATTACTCAATATAAACTCAAACAAATTTATTTTGTTTGTGTAATCCTATGATAATACAGCAGAATCATCACTGGTTCATCCTCAGTGGTCCTACCCAAACACAGACAGGCTACACCACACTGATCTCAGTGTCAAGTTTTTCTCAGCCAATTTCAAGTTAACTTGAGAAACCTTGAAGCCCTCTCTCTCCTCTATAGTCCTATGCATTTACACTCTTCACATGAGGCTTAGCCACTGAAATTAAGGTGCTATGCATGGAGAGTGTATGGACAGATTTCTCATTCTCCTCAGCAGGAGATAACGTCCATGATCACATGGACATGACAAATGCTTCTCCTCAGCAGGAGATGACGTCCAAGAGAATATAGACATGACAAATCCTGCTGCACAGCACTAGATATATGTGTCTATAGATGCATAAACATTCATATGCTCTGTAATGTAGTTATGAGGTATGTTATATCTTCAAGTTTTTTTGACATAGTCGATTTTCATCCCTGGTATTGATGTCTCATACTCATGTCTCAGTTCCTGTCTGTAGTGCACTGCTACCAAGAGCTACTCACACTGAGCAGCACATGGAGCAGCTCATAGACACCCTCAAACAGGGGACAGTGCCTCTTGTATAGGATATAGTTGGGTTCAAGCTTCATGGCTGGCTTTGTATATATCTGAAGAACATGCAGAAAAAGCTAACCTTTAGCAAAATATAGCAAATATGATTTAAATGCAATTGCCTCTGGATATATTCAGAATAGGTTCCTGTGGGGATAGCTATGACTGATTTATCCAGCCCCCAGTGCTGATATGATAAAACTGCTGTTATGCTGCCGTTGGTGGTGGGTCTACAGCCTCTAGGCCTGCACCCTCACACACAAACCCCACTCCCTCATCTCTCTCACATACACACACGGCTCTGCACACATGGATTGATGGCCATACGATAGCCGGCCCTGGTCAGTCCCTGCTCATGCCGACCCTGGAGGAGGCTGCAGGCTGTGTGTGGTATACATAGGCACTGGTAGGTCTGTGTGTGTGTGGGTGGGTGGGGGGAGGGGGGTACCAGCTGGTGCACTGCAGCCTACAGGCAGGCAGGGGTAGAGAGACCTAGCCTGGAGGAGGTCTCTGACATGCTATGGTGACTGGTCAAGGGCAGGGGTATTCATGGTAGGGGACAAACAGAATATAGCATTGTTTCGAGAAGCTGAAATGGCCAAAACATCTGTAAACCTATATGATATATAATTCCAGAACCAAAGAAAGAAAAATGCCACCTGGATATGCCCTTTCCCTTCCCTTATTCACTACAGCAATGTCCACCTCAGGGAATCAGCTTGTAGGAAAACCCTGCTCCCCAGAGATACCCTTATACCAGATGAGCCTGCTGCCCTGAGGGGGTCCTCCCTTGGACATCTGGATCCACCTCCACACAACCTGATCCTATTTCAACCCCAGTCACCCCCCCCCCCCCACACACACACACACCCGGTACCTGTGGCTACCTTGATGGGTTTCAATACGTGCTGTTAGAGGGGTCAGGGGGTGCTGTGGTGGACTGTGTCATAGGGGTCAGATCCCCCCCCCCCCACTCCCCCAGACAGCAGGTAGGTAGCCCCCAGGTGGGACCAGAGACATGAGGGTTCCTCCTCCAGTTACCTGAGTACCTACCCCCACCCCCTCCCCCTGCCTCCTTACTCCAGTGTCAGACCCAATTACTGCCCATGGCTGCAGCCGGAGGGGGGGGGTAAGTCAGTTATAGGAGCCAACAGGAGCAAGTAACCCCCCACCTACACACATACATACACATCCATCCCTTCCCTCCTACTCCTGCACAGACCTCTTGGTCAACGAGCATACTCAGGTCATTCTTGCTTCACTGTACCTTTACAGACGATGAACTAAAATTGCAAAACATTGTGGGTACACCACACAATAGAATGTCATCTCCACAGGAAATCCCCACTAAGATGGCTGTCTAGACTGTATATGCCATCACGTAAAGCCTGAATGGTGAGCCACTAACCTCTAGATCCCTGACCCCAGAGGTGACCTTGGAGCTGGTGTGGAGGTCATGTAGGCAGGATCAGGGGTCAGCGGGGTGAAGGTCAGCCTGAAGGTGAGTGGAGGAGGGTGTTGACTGGAGGTACAGAAATCAGGGCCTGAATCACAAATTAGCACTAGACCAAATACCAGTCTTGGACTGCAGCCAGCGGCGGGGGGGGGGGGGTGAGGTGGAGACTATCAAGGCAGCAGCTGGGGGTATCCCATGCACTAGTCACGGTGAAAACAACAGCTGTACATCCCTGCAAACACAGGGGAAAGTATCTGAGAAAGGAGAAAGAAAGAAGCAATAGGGAAATATAGAAATAGGGAAAAATAAAAAGACACTATACTATGTAAGAGGTCTGCTTTATGACTCAATGTAAGGCTCACATGCTAAATGAGGCATCCCAGGTTTGACCTACAAATGCCTTCTAGGAATGAGCTTCTGGTCTTACAGGAAGTAATGACTAGACCACAGAACAGGGACGCATTCCTAGATGGTGTAGGGAAAGCCCCTGCCCTAAAGGGTTGCCAAGGTGGTAGCAGGGCAGCCATGTTCTGGGAGAGAGATAGGTAAGGCATGGTTGGTACAGGGAGGAGTGGTAAGGGTTGGATGAGGAAATAGTGTGGCTGTCAGATAAGGGTTAGACCAGATTAAGTGCCAACTTGATTAAAGACTGGGGTGCACCACAACCATTTTGTGCTGGGTTCAGCAGGACCCTGACCTAGTACTGGGAGAGGTCCAGGCCTGGCAATTCTATGCATCTACTATAAGACCCCGGAGCAGGACCCTTACCTAGTACAAGGAGGGGTCCAGGCCTGACTTGTAGGTAGGGCCTAGATGGGTCTGTGGTGGGTTCAGCAAGGTCATGCTGGCTATCAGCCTGGGTGGTGTCGTGTAACATGCCCAGTACACAAACACAATTTACACAGGAATCTGGTAAAAATAGACCCCTGCACCTTCTTCCGACCCACCACCCCACCCACCAAGGTATGGTCACCACATGAGGCATTGCAGAGAGGAGCAGCGCATAAAGCTACTCAGAGAACAGCTCATGGAGCAGCTCACAACTGCTCCTGAGTCAGTGTACAACATGGCCAAACAGCATGAGGGTCTCCTGTTACAAATTGGTGTGTGTATGGTTATCCAGTTTGTGGGTATTAGGCATGTAGCCTTTAGTAGCTGGGTTTAACCTTTACTTGTACCTATTGGGTGGTAACCACATGCGTTTCAAGGTATAAAAACTGTGCTGTTGTTGGTCTCTTGGTCAGTCAGGGCTTGATAGTCCGTCCTTGGATCCGACCTGTTCTGGCTTTAACAGTCTTATACATTTGCATTGAAATATGCTTTTATAATCTGTCAGATTTGAGCTGGATAACCTTTTGCCTGCAACGGCACTGGTCGGACTATCAAGGCCTGACTTACTGGCAAAGTGACACTATCTCTGCCTGACGTCAGTATAAGTAGACAAGTTCTACCTGGCGTCTGTTTCAGGTCTTCTCCCAGACATTGCTGAAAGCAGACAGTGTGAAGCATACGTCGTGTGGAGAAGCCCCTCGCAGTGTGATATATACAGGTGCGACTGTCTGAGCCGTCAGCAGCATGTTTGCTACAGCCACATTTTCTTCTTCTCATCATGGTATATCTATCTTCAGACGTCAGCTAGGGGTGGCACAAGGTGTCATGTTAGTATTTTGTTACATTGCACCAAACATAGCGCATTGGTGCATCATACCGACTCTTTATGAGTGTAGCAGTCCCAGAGGGTCGGCATGATGCATGAATGAAGCCATGGCGAATAACTCTACCATGCTGTATCCTTGAACCATGAAGACAAAAAAGGCATTGTGCATTAAAGCACTACGCTGCTCTTAAATAGTTAGCCATCAGACTGTAGGCAATTTGGCTCTATAAGCCTTCTCCCCATCCCAACTCACCCTATATATTTCTGAGGTAAGCCTTATACAGTACATGTAGATTTAAGCTCCCAGGGCTGCCTGCATGTAGGTCTGGGCTGCAGTAGTTGTTGGTAACTCCTGATTAGTTTACACATTGTAGAGGAACCTCTATAAGCCTTCTCCCCAGACATGTATATGTCTGGACTATCTACTATGGGATATGTCGAAGTATTCAGGTACCAACTATACTTCTGTCTGACCCAGGACCTGTAATTAGTTTCTCTGGGCATTGATGAGCCTAAAGGCACCTGACATAAACTACCTGGGGGCTGTGAGGTGAGGGTGACGGTAAACTGTAGGTGGTTGGATTAGGATATGACAAAAGGGATAGATGGAGTGATGGTAGTATGTTGAGGTGAGTGTTATAGAGCTTTGGTACTGGTGGGAGCTGTTGAGCTGGCTGGCTGCTGTGTGTTTTTATCCGTGCATGGCGTGGGACATCACCGGCTGGCAGACTGCAGGCTTGGCTGTATGTGGGTTTTAGCCTGTTTAGAGCTTGGCAAGCTGGGATCTGGCTGTTAAATGCCTATAATATGAAGGTAATGATGTGGATTGCATGAGGACCTCGGCGGCTGGCAGGGCACCCATCAGCGGCCAGGTAAACATTGACCGTGTACCTAACAGACCTCGAGGCTGTGTGCTGGACAACATAAGGCACAGATAGACACGGGACATGCAATCAGGGTCCTATGTGAAGGGTACAGGGCCAGCCTATAGTCTGTACCAGGGAGGGTGGCACAGTTAATATGGGACATGCAATCAGGGTCCTATGTGAAGGGTACAGGGCCAGCCTATAGTCTGTACCAGGGAGGGTGGCACAGTTAATATGGGACATGCAATCAGGGTCCTATGTGAAGGGTACAGGGCCAGCCTATAGTCTGTACCAGGGAGGGTGGCACAGTTAATATGGGACATGCAATCAGGGTCCTATGTGAAGGGTACAGGGCCAGCCTATAGTCTGTACCAGGGAGGGTGGCACAGTTAATATGGGACATGCAATCAGGGTCCTATGTGAAGGGTACAGGGCCAGCCTATAGTCTGTACCAGGGAGGGTGGCACAGTTAATATGGGACATGCAATCAGGGTCCTGTGTGAAGGGTACAGGGCCAGCCTATAGTCTGTACTACAGTTAGGCAATCGAGCGAATTTCCATGGGCTTCCTTCCCCTTGCCGATTCGTCAAATGGCCAGCGTAATCCCAGAATGCACTGCTCCAAGTGAATTGTAGCCAGTTAGCCATGGTCAGGATTATCATGTATTTTTGATGGTTGTATCAAGAAGGTCATTTATGTAATAGATACAAGTGTCAGAAAGACACACAAAAAAACATCAACAAGGGGAGTAAGTGTGACGAGCATGTGGGAGTGAACTTATTTCCAGTCTACACTAAGTGCTGTATAAGGCTGCTTCCAGTTCCCACTACTGGATAGCGGCCAGTTAGAGAGGCAGACAACCAGTGAGTATGGCACCCTACCATAATGCTGCTACTGCTGTACAGTGCACAATGCCAAC
Organism: Harmothoe impar; assembly: GCA_947462335.1. NCBI lineage: Eukaryota > Metazoa > Annelida > Polychaeta > Phyllodocida > Polynoidae > Harmothoe > Harmothoe impar. The sequence continues at coordinate 83,781,747 of OX381705.1, forward strand.
TCAGCCCCTCCACATCCCCAGTACCACTCCATCACCCCCAGCCTCACTCACTGACTCAGTACTGCTGGCTTTGTTGGCTCCATCTGTGGAAGTACCACACAGTGTTACTGCTACCCTTCACACAAGTAAGGATGAAAACTAGGAGGAAGGGAAGTAGCATAAAAATGAATAAAATAACATCCATTTGCTTTGTTAGCTCCTTCTGATGCTACTCACTGTAAATATATGGGAAAAGATGACAATGGCCAAAAAGAGGGAAAGCCAGAAAATAAAAAAGTGCAGCATAGGAGGATTGTAGGTTGTGTGTTTGGCTGCCTATAATACAGGGTGCTACTGTTACTGTGTGGAGGTGCTACTGTTACTAAGTTCCCCTGTGGTCTGTGTTGTCAATGGGTAGTGGCCTCTATAGCTGCTGCACAGGGGACAGTGTAGGCCATTGTCAACCTGCTCTTTGAGATGGTAGAAGTGGAAGGATGGAGGAGAGCTGTGAAGTGGTAGTTGTTTCCTATAGGGCACTAGTGGGGTACTCTCTGCAGGCAGACATCTTGTTTCCAGAAGGGAATTGTTGTTCTGAGGATTTGGGCAGGTTAGTGTAACAAACTGGTACAAGCGAACATGAAGCCCACATTTTATAATCGAACTTTGCCTTAGGTCAAAAAAATAGAAGGTTTGTTTCAGGTAACATGGGAGAAAAATGTAGGGTCGGTAGGTCGGATTTTTAAAACTTTTAAATTTTTTTTTTTAACATGAAAGTACTACCCAACTTTTTTTGAACCCCCTAAAATTGACCAAAAAAGGGTAAAAATATGAAAATTTCTTCTTAATTGCATAAAAAACGTAGGGTCGGCCCTGTTTTCATAGGGTCAGTCGGATGACCTGAAGCAAACCTTTTTTTTTTGGCCTTATCCTGGTAAACTCGTTTTCCTTCACAATTAAACTTAACAACTTAGTCTCTGATGCTATCTGTAATAACGGCGTATTTACCATCAATCAAATGGCTGTAAAATTGAGAATTGAGGAGAAATGTGCATCCCCTTTTTTAAGGGGCACAGATACGGCATACAAGAATCCCACCAAAAACAGCGAGGATGCTGAGATTGATATCTACTTGATACTTCTTTTTTTCTCGCTTCATATGATGCTAAATCATTTCTCCTCTAATACTTTCTGTCAGTTTAGTGCACTTACCCATCCTAGCTCGATGAGAGCCAATGTACCGTAGCTGCAAGTCTTTGACAGGCAGAGCACAATTCCATTACTTGTCCCATGTATTAGCAAAACAATAGTCATATAAATGACTCATGATTGCATCAAAGGCATATCTAGAAGTATAGGTATGACACTGGGAGATGAGGGTGTCCCTTTCCCATTACACCAGAGCTGTTTTAGTATTTGTAACTCAGTTTGGTCCCCATAACAGAAACATCCACCTTATATCATCACACACTAACCAGGTTTCCTCCCCAGCAGCACGAAGGGCTCTATCTACCCAATCCTTCTCACCCTGTGCTATACATAATAGGCACTTTAAAACACCCTTACACAGTGAGAGCCAAGCACACACTGCATAATTGGGGCAGAATGAGGTAAGGTGTTAGACACTATGTATGGCTGGTGTGAGGCACCTCGTTTGTCTCCGAGTTACAGCTCAGCTGAGGTTAGATACAGTCGGGGAGCAACTCCCCTGGCCCCATCAACCCCCTTTTTTATTCAATTACCACTTCTGGAATTAGCTCGCTGCCTATCGCCCTCTGCCATCTTGTGCCAATTACCAACAACTCGCGCCTGTTGGCCCTTTCCATTATTCACAGCGGTACATATTTTACATGGTTGATGGTCTAGATCAATGACATAAAGTCAATGAAGAATATCACAGGATGAGGATTGCTTCAAGCTTTACTGATAAGGGGGGATTCATTTCAACACCCGTAGTGTAGAATGGCATCGTCTAAATACTTCTGAACTAGATACAAGATTTAATCTTGAAACCCAGAGGCTTTTGTGCTACAGCGAAACAATCTGAATCAAATATGACCACCACAGGCACCCCGAGGAGGAGAGAATGTTACATTGTGCTATGTTTAACCCTTCAAGGATGGCATGTCGCTAAAATAAGACATTTGTGGTCATGATGCACTAATGCCGCCTTGGCGAGTGACTCGCCGCTGCCACATTGGTGCATCATGCCGACCCTTTGGAAGTGTCTCAATCCCAGAGCTGCATTCATGCATCATGACCACCAATGGCATGATGCATTGAGGCATTACACTGCCCTTAGAGGGTTAATCAGAGCAGCCCTAGTGGTGCCCCCTGGTGATGGCTGAGTAATAGTGGGGGATGTAGGCACTGCGGCGACAGATATGACTCCCGGGTCTTTATCATTGACTCCCAATACAGACGCTACTGTAGAAGCCACATGGCTTCCTCAGTGGCTTCCCTGATTTACTCACTTGCTGCTCCTTCTCGGTTCCTCCTATATCCGTTGAAGTCTCATGGTTGCAGTCCCTCGCTCTCCGTCGATTTTCATTCATCCCCTTACGCTGTCCAATGGTGGCTTCTCTCTGTCCATTAACTGCTTTTCTTTTGTACCTGGTCCCCCCCCCCCTTTTCCTCTCCGTTTCCTCTGCATCTGTCCCTTATAAGCTATTTAGTTCCCTTCCCTTTACCCACAGTCCCTCACACAGTTTCTTCCTTGTCTGTAACTTGGTTGCCGCTATACATTTTCTGCTGCGTCAGTACTTCAGCCTTTCGTTATGCCGTCTCCTGTCCATCCCGCACTCAGTTTCCCTGGACATGGCCCGCTCCCTTTACTCTGGCTGATTGGTTCAGCTCAACCCTACCCCCTGCCAACCCAAATCAAACACTGCCCAGCCCACCTCCCCATTTACCAAATTGTTGTCCCGTCTCCCATGCTGCTTTTATTACCCCGCGGGCCCTACCCGATCCCCACACACCAACTCGATCCCCATACACCAACCCGATCCCCATACACTATAACTTAACACCCGATGGCTTCTCGCCTTTTCATTGGTCATGGCTTCCCCGCTGGCTTCCCCCGTGCCCCTGACCACAGTGCGGAGTGACCACTGACCGGGGCCTACAGAGACTGGTCACCACTCAGTGCCATAAGGGGAGGTGGTGTATTGAATTCTGACGACCGGCTGGAAGATTGGACCGGCTTACTTTACACCCCCCATTTGTAAGTGATCACAAAGCACTGACCCTACGTGTTGGACCCTGGTGTGCGCAGGGCGTAAGGTCAACACACCCCATACCCCCATTTCTGCCCTCCTCCCACCAACCACCCCTTGCCCTCCTTGACCACCGGTTGCCATGGCAAACAGCAGGCCCAGTTGGACAGCGCACCGATCACTATTATTGACCGCTCTCACCTTTTTCTCTGGCTGTCCTCATTTTTTCCCTTAGTGCTTGGTGGGTATTGGTAAAAGTGTGACACAGTGTATCAGAGCACGCTGGGCTGCTGGCAGGTGGTAGTGGGTGGAGGTTGTGAGAGGGGGGGGGGGGGGGGTTAATGGGGCTGACATCTAGTTTACTCCCCACCCACTAGGGGGAGCTCCTCACACCTGTAGCTGGCCTCATACTGGGAAGGACTCATGAGATACTGATAGAGTATATTTATCCAATTCATCAGATACCTTTTATTATCAATACAACCTCTTTAATAATGGGAAGGAATATCTATTCTAAAACATTCATAAGTCTTTGTTAATAATCACATCATATATTAGCTAATATTGACCGTATTGTTTGCTCTTTCATCTTCATTTTGGTATTCGAGGATTTAAAAATGAGTGATGATACAAACATGGCAAAGTATCAAACTTTAAATTCTCTTTCATAAAGGCCATAACCAACATATGAACATTCCTGGCATTATAGTGGGCTATGCCACTGACTGGTATCCTAACACAGCCCCTATAACCATAACTCTAGAGGCAGCCTACCATTGTGTGGCAGCTCTATACCCCTGCTACATCAACACTGCCCACAGTGTGTGTGATTACACCTGTGCAGCATCAAGGGGGGCTTGTCATTGTGTGGAATGCCATGAGGCACGATCCATAACCAATATCATACAACAAACACCATGTAGCCATTGTGCTACCCCACCTACCCTCCTCACTCAGTAGGATTTACTGGTGCCTGCTTTAATATCACAACCATTGCCCTGTTACAGTTATTTCATGTTGAATTTGGCTTTTGAATAGGCCATATACTTTAGGCTGTTTAGGGATTCTGTGTGTCAGTAAATAAATTTAGGGATTCTGTGTGTCAGTATATAAATTTGCAGGCTAGACTTTAGAATATACAAAGCTAATTAACTCTTTACAAAGTAATAGTAATTCCCCTGAGGCCCAATGGGAAAGTAGCCATTTGTCTGTCTGCACATAGTTTATATATCCTGCCCCTGGGTCTCTGTTTACTAGTTTATAGCAGTTTTCTTTGTTTAGGGGGAGATACTTTCTCTTTGTTGGTTTTCCTAAGGTGATTTCAGAGTTTGTAGTAAGGCTAAGAGGTTTTTTCTCCCCTCCCCTGGCTGCTCCTTGCCTGCCCCTGGCTGATGGACATGTGACAGGAGTTGGGATAAAGCCAGGTGAGGTATGTGGGATCCTGTTGCCAGAGGGAGGCAGGTCCACAGGACTCTATAGGGAAGAAGCAGGTCGGACAGGTAGACCCTGCAACTTTCAGAATCCTCACGCAGTTTAACACATGCAGGACTGACCTAATCACTGCTTACTGTACCATCAAGGCAAAGCGTGGTTTCAGAAGAGTGTTGGTTTTGTATAAGGGTTTTGGTTTTAAAATAGCTCTTAAGCACTATCTTCTATAAGCGTCTGTCTTGCAGGTAAAGCCACCTCGATAGTACAATATTAGCTGTAACAATCGAGTACTAAGCCGCATGTATACAAAAGCAATTTGGCAAAGAAGTAGTAGTTCTCTGAGTATGGGACTATTAGATAAGGGTTAGGAGGCAGGATAACTCCGCTCCACAGACAGGGAGATACAGCCTAGGGCAGAGAGTAGTTGGTGGCAGAGTAACAGAAGTAAATGTGTGGAGATTGGCTATTGGATTGTGATACAGCTGTTTGTGTGGGTGTAAGTGGAGCCTGATTCTGTTACAGACAGGCAGTGTGACACTAACCCCCTGCCTGCTCCCCCCAGCTGTCCGCCTGATAGCGCCTGATAAGTCCCTTTGACACTGAGTACCGACAGGTAGCGGTAATATCCTTTAGGTAACGTCAATATCCTTTAACCGGGATCATTTGGCGCCTCAGGGGATAACCTCTGATGGGAGCTTGGTGCTTTCCTCCACTATTCCCTCTGTCATCATCACTGAGGGACCTGATCCAAGATGGGTTTCTGCTGAGAATATCTGATGAAGAATTCTTACATGTCCCACAGGACTCTCTGGATTGTTGTCAAATGCAACCTGTGGCAGTGCAGTAGAGGCAGTGGTGCTGAAAAATAGGTCTAGAAGGGGTTAGCAACTTAAGTTGTCACCAGAGAGACTTGTTGATGATATTCAGTCGAGAGGTAGAATGTCAAATGGTCATGTCTGATTGGACTACACCCTCAGAAAAGTGAGAGCCATTGTCGCTAAAACTACCCTCACCTGAGAGTCAAGCAGTGTCTGACCCTCAGGTGAGGGTAGTTTTAGCGACAATGACTCTCACTTTTCTGTGTGTGTAGGTGCCGATGAGGTACTATATAGGAGTGTAGGCGTAGGAGTAAGGATAGCACTCTCATGTGTCTCCTCAGAATACTGCATGTCCTACAGCTCCAAATGGATGGCAATCTGTGTTATGCGTTAGCGCTAAAGTGGGAGATTGCGATATGTGATATTTGGACAGCTTTATTGCTGAAATTCCTGCATCAGCAATTTCTCGCCAATAACTCTTGCGTACACATCGGTCCACAGCTGGCTTGTTGTTCATGGCTGCCTGAGAACGAGCCTGGAGAGAAAAAATAATGCTAGTTCTTGAGCAGTGTTGGGATTAGATACGCTGTTAGGGCACCCCTGGGTGAATCAATAGCCTTTATGAGAGTTCTGCATGCAGGGGTCTCTACCTACACATGTCCCAGAATATACAGCTACGAATCACTCCCAGATAATGCGATTGGCTTTTTCAGCGGCTGCCGCTCATAGCAATAGCGTCAAATGTCAGTACAACTATTTCTCAATAGGATCAATAGAAATTGCCCCCTATGGGGGCTCTTTTATTTTACAACTCATATGCCAGACTCCCCACCCACTACTAACATACAAGGCCTAGACTGTGTCAGAGTAAATTTTGAAAAGAGATCCCGTCGCGAGATTCCCAACCTGCTGGGGAAAGTCATACCACTTATAGCTTCATCCACAATGCCTTGCAGTTCGTCGCAGTTTCCAACAGTCCTACTATTAGATTTGCTTCAGGGACCAAATGAACAGGTTATGGACCCTTACCTCGTTGTGGCAGGACTACAACAAGGTTCAGAGCTAGGGGTGTTGGTGGCAGGTAATGTGTCCGGCAGGAAGGTGATTGGTGGGTGTGGTGGTGGTGGGTGGCTGACAAACTCTGCTGATGTCTGTATGTAGCAGTGGTAGGAGGGTGGTGGGTGTGATGGATCACTGTATTGGATGAACATACAGAGAATAATAAATAGACTTTCTTTTCTTGAACTGAAAGGTGTGTCTGTTCAATGGAGAGCATCTGGTGATTTTTGGGCAGGAACATGCCATGGGTGTGCAAGTTGATAGATTGGACCAATACAAAAATGGAGTTGAAAACAATTCAGATATAGATGAATAAGGCCTTGCAAAGAACGTGAAGGGTAATTTACAATGGATTTATAGGGATCGGAGGCAATTACTCAGGTTCTCCTATATGATGACGATGCAGAAACATATCCCAGAATTGTGGAGGTCATTGTCCACATATGTATCCATATATGGATTCTGTAGAGTAGATATAGATCATATAGATATTGTCAATGGATGATATCTGAGACTTGCCGGTGACACGGGAGACTGCAAAGTCCAATATGGCTGTCCCAGACACTGATTACTTGTAGAAGGAGGGGATCACTGTGCACCACCAGCATAGTATACTTTCTTTTTACATTATGTTTATAGTCAATACATTGGGATTTTGCCATCCCTTTAGACAGAGAGAGGTATATGTTGTTATATGATAGGTGCAAACCTATTATGTAGTACACATATATCACCAGACACATTATTCCATGAGGATGTGGATGGAATAATGATGGACCATCGGGATACAAATCCCCCATAGTAAATATAGATATCACCAGTCTGAAATAGATCTATATGATATAAGTCAATGATGATAAAGATACATATACAACCGGCCGGATGTAGGTATTATCAGTGGGTGGGAGGCTGTGCTCGGGGTGGGTGGTGGACGGGGTGGCGGGTGATGGTGTCATCACCTTGGTGAGGTGTGAGGCAGGCAGACAGGTGTGTACAGGTAAGGGACACCCCTCATAGTGTAACACCTGTCTACACCCCTACCTGCAACCCTAACCTGAACCCTGTCACACCTCTATATAGACCCCATGTACCTGGGTGTACCAGGGGTGGGGAGTGAGAGAGGGGATTCATACAGGATTATCTCAAGGCTAGTGCAAACCAACACCATCTGATTAAACCCTTGAGGAACAACATTTTTAACATACAGATATGGAATTTTGTCTTCAAAATCATATATCAGTTATATATTTATGCTTCATTTTTATGCTCAGGCCAAAAGAAAAAGGTTTGTTTCAGGTCACCCGACCGACCCAATGAAAACAGGGCCGACCCTACGTTTTTTTATGCAATTTTGAAGAAATGTTTTTACCCTTTTTTGGTTAATTTTAGGGGGTTCTAAAAAGTTGGGTAGTACTTTTATGTTAAAAAAAAAGAAAGAATCCGACCTACCGACCCTACATTTTTCTCCCATGTTACCCGAAACAAACCCTTTTTTTTGGCCTCATGAACATAGACATCCAAGGCTTTCAAATTCTGGGAATGGATTTTTTTTGATTTTGCAGTGTGTATTTATTTCATAAAATGATATTTCAAAATACAACAACAATCAAAAATGATATGTGGATAGATTCTGCATAGCCTATATATAAGCAATTAACAGTAAGCAGTGGGATGATAACAGGAATAGGGCAATACAAGCCCAGGGCTGTCCTTACAAACAGGGCCGTCTATCTGACACCACTATTGGCCGCTCTGAAAGCACTCGGCAGCTAACGTGTTAGTCCCTCCCAGGTGAAGCCACGCTCGCACAGGGACTCCCGTTACACCAATATGAATGTAGCCTATTCTAAAAGGTAGCCTATTCATGGGTGTAGGGATAGCAGCAGCATAGAGGATGGGAATGAAAGCTGAATAAAAGCTTAAAGATTAGAAAGGAAAAGTGGGAGGGAGCTCAAGTTGGAAAGGTAGGAGGAGAAGAGAAGAATAAGAGAAGCTTTACTCAAGATATGGTGAATCAGTGGCTTACCAAATGGAAGAAAGATTTGTTTGAGGAGATGTGTCAGGATATAACTCAGTAAGGTTAGCACGAGTTTTGCAAGGCTTACCATTGTTCATGTTCATCATTATGCACCAATGCCGGTCACTCGCCAGCATTGTATTGGTGTATCATGGTGTTCCTTTAGGAGTGTTTCAACCCTGCAGGGTTTGTATAATACATGAGGAAAGTACCATAGGACTGCATTCATGCATCATGCCAACAGTAAGGGGTTAATGTAGACAGCAGCACGGATTAGCTGGACAATGCTGGTACAGCTGCTGGTTAACACTATAGACTGGGAGAGGAGGCTGGATTTATTTTTTAGGTTGTGGGGGGGGGGGGGGCTGCATGAGAGGTGTTATGGATGGGCGCCTGTTGTTGTTTGGCTGATGCTGCACCACTGGTCATCCATCTCCAGCCCTGTAAGGGCTACATAGTGCTTTAATGCATCATACCCTATAGGGTCGGCATGATGCATGTATGAATGCAGCCCTGGCGGGTAACTCGCAAGAGCTGCATTCAAGCATCATGCCGACCATCCGATGTTGATGCACTCCTGAAGGGTCAGTATGATGATGTATAAATGCAGCCCTGGTGAGTAGACTCGTCAGAGATACCCTCATGCATCCAGACGACAAAGGGCATAGCACATTAAAGCACTATGCTGTCCTTAAAGGGGTTAGCCTGTGAGAGCATTGCTCATCTACATGATGTGTGTGTGTGTGTGGGGGGGGGGGGGGGGCTTGTTAACGGCAGGTCGGCCCTGACAGCTTGTACAACATCCTCCTCCCACACGACAAACACATCCACACAAGGCATACGTCTACTCCACTGGAGGGTCTGGGTGGGAGCTGTAACTTATATACAGTGTTGTAGCTACAAGGCGGCCGGAATAGTTAATCTTAACAATCATGTCCTACCTTTTGTGTACTAGGCAGTGGCATCTCTACAGCACGTTAAAACAATTTGCGGGTAGACTTGAACAATTGAACAAATGGAAACAAATCAAATGTCTGGTTCATCAAAAACTGTCTACCAGAATGACAACGTTCAGTCTCAAAAGCTGGTCACACCCATTAAGCGTTAACCCTCAGTCTGCACTTTACTTAGAGTATTACAGAAATGGCTGTACACATTCCTCCCCTGCCCCGTTGTCCAACATGCTGTGACCATTTGTACATTCCTGTCCCGTTATAGCCCCTGAGTGCGGGTCCAGGTGAGGTGATTATATGTGGAAGTGCATGTTGCCATACCGGCATGATGACAGCGCCTGGTTAGCACGTCCATTTAGTCATGTCCACTAACTATAACGGCCTCCAGAGCTGCTGAGTACCGAGGTTAACGTTGGAGAGCACCCCTTCCCCCTCCACTCCGGACAATTTTAGAAATCTGGACATAAATCAGTGCACTTTGGTATAGCAATAGCAATCTGAGTTAACTATACACATCTTTACTCGCCTACCAAATCGCTTACCAAAGCCTAAAATGTGAAATAGGGATCAATAGGTTATTATCTGGAAATTGGGGTATAACTATAAGATACTTTGCCCCCCCCCTCGATGTTTAGGGTTAGGGGCGCCCTCCCCTGTCTGGACACTGTTGTAGCCCAGTACTCATTAGCTCCGTGTGCCTCACCTTGAGCAGCTCATGATGTGGGAATGTTAGCCGGGAGCTGCTCGTCACCGGGAGCTGCTCGCCGCCTGCCACATCAAGGGCCGCAAGGTGCCGCAGCTGACGGACGAGATGGGATCCAGATAGGGGGAGCAGGCTGAGCAGGGGCCGGGGGGGGGGGCACCTGGGGGTATGTTCTGGTCCCTCTTAGGGCAACCCGCTATGACGTCATTACAATCAACTCTAGATGTTTCGACTATGGGTACTACAAAATGAATTATAGCGTATTTGATTTTGCTGATCTTGTCGGCATAAATACAGATAAGACAGATATACGGTAGCTATTTTGGGCGTTCATTAATGTTTATTTAGTAAAGAAAAAGAAGTCAGTGTCTAACTTAATTTAGTGACATTCAAAGATATGAGAACTTACAAGAATAAGGCACGAATATTATTTGACATCCCATCTGTGAGTGCTCAGCGTTGGTAGGGAATTCCCTGCTTTCACGATGGCCGCCATCGTGCCGTAACAGACTCCAGCCACAGCCCCTGGGTTTGTGTGTATAGGATCACAGATGTACACAGATAGGAAGTGAGTGGTAACAGTTAACTCAGGGTAACTCAGGGGCTTCATGAAATGTGTGGGGCAGGATGAAAGAAAGGGAAAAGAAACCCAATACTGGGGGGTTTAGTGGCATTTATTTACACAGAGGTGTGAGCAGTATTGGGGTATTTTGTTGGTGATTTGTTTGAGTGGCTGTATTTATTGAGTCATTCCCTCAACTGCTTTAGCCCTTTTTGTGCAGCATTGTGCTTGAATGTACTATGCCCTTTCTCGGCATAATGGTCGGTCGCAAGTGCTGCATTCAACCATCATGTCGATCATCTCGGTATGATACACTCTCAAAGGCTCGGTATGATGCATGAATGCATCATTATGACAGAAGGCATAACACAATAAAGTACTTTGTATCCCTTGATGGATTAAATTCCTTTAAAATTGACTGAATCCGAAACAGATGTAACTGCAGTGTTCAGTCAGTTGTCGGTGTGGCTTCAGGTATTCAGCTGGGATTGTTGTACTCCGATCCAAAATCAGAAAAACGACCCACAGGAAATGCTTACTCAGTGCTGGAATCAGTCCGTAGTGTTTGGAAACAGTTGTCAGTTTTACCAAACCTTCCCATGCATTTTCTGCTAAAAAGAAACATTTAAAAAGGAAACGTTGGAAAAGGAATAAAAAGGACATTATTTTGTCCATGGCGGCACCACCATCTGCCCATTTCTACAACTGGGTGAACTGAACACAGAAAGAACCAACATAAACAAGAAAAAACTGCCAAAATAACAACAAAAGGTCGTCAAAAACACCAGAAAACAACACCTGTTGGTGACGTGGGGAGCCAGCATGTGGAGATTTGTTTATCTCTACTTTTTATTATTTGAGGGGGGTAGTTGTTTTTGGCGGGTGTACTTTGCGTGATTTCATCCTGTGTTGTCATTGTGACATTTAGATGGCACCCCTCTCCCCCTCCTCCAGTATATTCCTCCTGTACACCCCTCCCCTGCCTGTATACTGCCATGTCTGACAGGCACACTGACTAGCTGCCAAACTCCTCTGTGGTTGTTGGAAACCCCAAAGTCTCACTCTCACTGGAGACTATCCAGGAATTGATTAGTCCCTGAAATCAAATTCATTCAGCTGCCTTGTTTCGGAGGCTGCAGGGCTCATTGGGGAAGATGATGTATGACTTGGCACTTTATCATCAGAAATCCCTTTGTTTCCAGCCAATTCATGTTGGCTCAATTTGGAAACCACCGAACGCTATTGTTTTCCTTCACAGAGAAAGACCAAACAAATTTAGTATAAGACGATTATATTACCAGATTAAACAATTACCGGGTCTTACAATGGTTGGAATTGATTCAAACTATTTCTCGAGCACCGTACGTTTAACGGGGCTGCTTTTCCATTCTTCTCACCAAAAATACTCTTCAGTGATCTGTGTGATTATGAGTTTTATTTTTGTTGTTGAGTGACCTAAATAAACACAATGGTAGTAACATGTAAGGTGTGAAAAATGTGGATCCTAACAGCCAGCTGGTCCCTGTTAGGGGAGTGGGGGTTAACCATTTAAGGGCCACTTACTGCCTTAATGCAGTATGTCATTTGAGGTCATATTGCTTGAACGCGACCCTGGCGAGTAACGCACTTATGCTGTATTCAAGCATCATTCCTACCTTTCGGTAATGTATCAATCCTGTAGGGTCGGCATGATGCTTCGATGCAGCCTCATGACGATGAAGGTTATGGTGTATTAAAGCGGTATGCGGCACTTAAAGGGTTACTGCTATATAAGTGCAGCAGCTGTGATACCTCCATGTAACAACTGCCGTGCTGACCAGGTGGTCATTACAGGCACAGGAATGCTGCATGCTTTAATTTAATGTCACTATTATGACCTAATATCCTTACCAGAGTGAACCATAATACTCCATTAATGAATCTGTACTCTCCTATTATACCTTTACAAAACGGTATATATACATCTAAATCAGCAGTAGACTAACTTCACAGCATCTAAATCAATCAATACCTATATGACATGATATGTTACCATTGTATTCATGTATTGTTTCCTCTCTGGTTTTAGGTGAGTGTTCTGCAGTCCTATGTACAACTCCTACCTAGAGTCAGCCAGGTTTGTCGACATCTTCAGGTTTAATGTACCAGGATTTCTACTGGACGAAAGCAGAGAGCTCTGCATGGTTCCCCGCGAAGCAACCTTGACGCTATCGTTACGCTGTTGTGACAAAGTTTGATTTTTTTTTTACCAGAATGAGCCAATGAGATGAGCTGTGTATTACGGCACTATCAATTCGAAGAAGAGCGTTTCGCATTAGTATTTCTTTCAGTGGCTGATCTGACACTTTGGCATTTGTATCCTACATCTCGTAGATAAACACAGATTAACACACAGCAACTCCTGATAAAACCACAACACTACAAGTGCCTAAAAACCTGTACAGTTTACGACTTACAAGCTACAGTCGTATCCAGCTTAGCCCTGCAGACACAGATACATCTCCTTACACCCCAGGCCTCCCTCGTGTATAGAGGACGTTTTATTGTTGTTATTGGCCATAACTCAGCTAGATAAAAACCCATCCCTCTGTACACCACTCTACATGCCTTCCTGGCAACCAGATATGTCCCAGGTCATGGCCTCTACCCCAGGGTACCAGCCCAGGTGCAGTGCCTCATGCCTCAAAAAGTGGGCAGGGAAAAAGGGCCACTCATTATTATTCAGGCTTAAGTCAATGTGACAGGGATCTGTACAAGCTTCAGGACTAGGATCCGGTCGTTGGTCAGTTGGTTAGATATTGCCTGCAAGATTTTGATATGGTGTGGTAGGACAACTCTATAATGATACTCTGTAGATTAATCCTGATATAAAGATACAAAACCATAAACTACAGTATGCCAGTATGGGTGTGACCGTGGCCCTTAGAACAAGCATTCCCTCAACACTTGGAATTTGCCTGTTTGGTTAAATTCAGGCTCATCACCAGCTGGTAACAGTTGGACAACTTGTCTAATACCTGTACACCTCTGTATCTAAACAGCCCACCTGGGATAAGACCGATAGCTGCCAGGCTTAGAGAGCCTGGACTGGAGAGCCTGACTGTTATCAGTGCTAGTCCAATGACCACAGGGTGCCATGGATAAAAGTATGACAAGGTGTCTAAATACCTAGACATCTCAGAACCCCTGTACCTCACATCAACCCTTGTCTACCCTAGACAGCAGGGGCAGGAGGTCGGTAGGGGCCTCCAGGGCTGGAGATGTGAGCAGGTATTTAGACACCAAACAGCTCACAGAAGGGGGGGGGGTGGATAGGAAGCAGGTCAGTTTAGAGCCAGATGACAACAACCTCCAGCACCCACACCTTTAACTTTATACCGTCCTGTGCAGATTGATCCCCCCCCCACACACACACACTGTATACTGCTCGAAGTTAATGTAGTTAAGCAGTAGAATATACTGTAGCTTTACAGTATAAACTACAGTATTAGTCTACATGGGAAGTAGAATAAACCGTTGGTTTACAGTATAAAAGAAGGCATTTTGGTTTCACTATTTACAGGTATTCAGGTAGGGCATCAAAGCTTCCTCATGTAACAGGTCATCTGCAAGTTTTATCTACCTACAAACACAGACAGTTAAAACTCCACCAACTGCAGCTCAAGGCAATACTAGACGTGTCCAAAGCTCTGGATCTACTATATGTGTTGATAAATGTATAGTATACATTCAAATGATATTTCAAACTGTGATGAATGAGTAGATGATTGCCACTAGTGCCATTCCCTTGGGAGGCCACTCCCATCTTAGTCTTGACTTCGATATCAGAGTGTTGTTACATTACATTAACTATACTCTACAGCATTCAATTTAAAATCCACATTCTCCCCTCTGCAGTAAGTATCATAGTTTACAAGCATCATTGAGAAACTTTAGCAAGTCTACATGAGTAGCTAAGGGAAACTTGACTTGTTGTATTCACAACTGCAGCCTCTGAACATGAAAAGGGGCGTGTAAAAAGTAGGCAGCCTGCTGTGCAGCTATTGAGCAGCTGATTCAGTCATTACTGAGGGCCTGATGTGGCGAATAACACAACTCTGACAAGGGACACAACCACAATACAGCAATCTGACCCTGTCTGGGGTGAAGAGACTGAGGGGAGCTGGGGGAGGGAGAGAAGGTGGGGAGAGTCATCGAGGAGGGGGATAAATGTAGAAATTACATTTCTCTTCTTTATGACTATCGAATGGGACAACTTCTCAGTCTGTATATTTCTACCCAGGTACTAAGGCAATATCACGAGGAGAGGAGAATAGTCAGCTGCAGGGTGCCCCTCGGACTCGCTCTGCATGTGTTCGTGATTTAGTGGTTTAATATGTGAAATATGGGAGGACAGTCTATCTACCAGGTCTGTTCCCTTTTTGGTGATGGGCGAGGGAATAGGTATTCGGCCCTTTCCTGTGTCTGATATGTACATCTATTGTATATATTTATATCTTTATTCAGAGTTGTACAAGAGTGCTATGGTATGCATTTCGAAATATCAGAAGGTGTCACTCGAGATCACTCTCTGTATTCTTCTACATGCTGATGATATGATACCTTAGTACATTTATATATCAGTCCTCTAGCTGTCCACCCTAGAAGATGCCCCTGTACAGGCATCTTTCTGTGGCTTTCTGCGCAGTATTCTTTAAACTATACACAGCCTACAGTAATCCAGATCCACATGTCCATAAACATCAGCATGTTCTGTGGCTGTACGATTTTAGACCACCCATATTCAGGTTTCTTTGAATCGGCCATGACTCCCTGCTGTTACTGGCACATATCTGAATAACATGTAATAAAGTAGTCATAAAGGAACCACAAGCAGAGGTCATATTGCCAATATAAGATGCAATTACCAGCAGGTAGATGCATGAATAGCCCTGCCGTAATGTAGGTGTTAGTCTACCTGGCTGACCTCTACCTGAGATGACCTTGGTGGTGGTGACCTTGTGTGACCTTGGTGTTGTAAGGAGGTGGCAGCACCAACAGTCAACTGTTGTGGTCCTACAACTGTCACCAACAAGACATGTGTCACCAGTACACACTCAGCCTAGTAGAAGACACTCCTTTATCAGATACAGCTTTACACCTTTAAGGATTGCATAATGCTTTAATGGACTTAGCCTATGACCTTCTGTTGCTATGGTGTATGAATGCAGCGCTGCATCATACCGGCTTTACATAGCTGATACACTTCTGAAAGGTCAGCAAGATGCACCGATGCAATGCCTGACCCTTAAGTGAGGCATTGCATTGGCATCATGCCGTCCTGAAAGTGTTATACAAGCTGTCAACGACATGACCTAATTCATCAGCTACACACTTCACCTACAAGTTGACATGTGGCTTTAGACATGACATGATTGAATCAGGGATCCATGACAGACCTCAGCAGCTTCACACACACACCACCTACCACCCACACCTCACACTGGTACCTAGTGCTCAATCTGTCAGAGAGTTCACTTCTGTCAATACTTCTATACTAGGGTGCAGAATTGAGACAGTACTAGTTCTACCTACTAGTTCCTCACAGTACTGAATTCATGGCATTAAAGCACTATGCGGACCACAACTTGGCATCTTGTTACTGATTCTCAGGCCTACGCAGAAACACTGTTCTAGAATTTTCTAGAATGAATTGTGTTTATCGTTGGTCATCTTACCTAAACCTGAGCCCATCCAATTGTCAAGGACGCACAAAACAACCTGTTCGGGTGTGACGTTGTTAGAGGGTGGTGGGGGGGGGGGGCTATATGTATCATTGCACATGTATGTGACAGATACACTTACACATGGTGAGGTCAGGATCTGTGTGTGTGGGGGGGGGGGATCCACACTGCTGTCACCCCCCCCCCCCCCCCACGACTATTGACACGACTAGTGAGACACCTGGCGGCCAACTCGTACATGACTCTCACCCACTGAAACTGTTACATACAACCTCACACAGATGCCACCTTTGCTACCTTTTCGCAGGAGTTTCAACATTAAATAATGCTGATTTGTTGCAAAATGTTCATTAAATAGCATGAAATGTCCTGCATCGTCTCGAGCAAGGAGTGGCATCTCTGTTATTCTGAGTGCTAGCCCAGTGCTGGGCGTCTAGCTTCAGAGCAGACTGAGATTCAGTATTCTGTAAATGTACAGTATTCATGACATAATATCTGTCTAAGGCTGGACGGTGATACTCCAGTATTTAGAGTGGAGATATTTGTATTCAGTGAGAGTATATAGTATTCATGATGTAAGGTGGGGGTAGGACAGCATACATCTACACATAGTTGTGGTATATATTCAAGTGTTTAGAGTTCGAGTTTTGTATTCAGTGAGAGTAGAAGGTATACTTGGTGTAAGGGAACCTCATGCAGCCATCTTGTGTGAGCAGCATGGTGATGGGTTATGTCAGACAGGTAGGGAGTGGTAGATATGTATGTAGACCTATTCAACAGTTGGACCCCCCCCTCCCCCCTACAGTCTAGTATACATATCTAGTATACATATATATTCCTCATACTATAGCTTGCAGTACTATAGATGTGGGTGAGGTCAGACATACTGGTCCATACAATGCTATATGGTATGGTAGCAGGGGGCCTGGCCTGGAACTCTGTCTTGAGATACCAAGTGGCAGCAAGATCGATACCATTCTCTCTGTATGTATAGCCACTGACGGCTATTGTATCTAGCCCAACTCCTTGCTTTAGTCCAGCACTATGACTGTACTGGACGAGTGGTGCCTCTGCTGGAGGCCTGAACTAAGACTACTTTGGTGCCTCAATGACTGCCTTAGCATGTAGAGGCCACAGGTGGGTGGCATGTGTCCATGCTGCCTGTATGGACGGTCTAAGATGGTGCCCCATATGTGTGCTGATGTACACGGCTGCAGGTGTTCAGGGGCCCAGGGTATCAACACATCATGGTTGTTGACAGGGTTCTAACGGGTCATACAGTTTTCATGCGGAAAAGGTTGTTAGGGAAAGTCAGGGAATCTAGTTAACTTTGCCAAAAGTCTGGGAAAACGAAAATAAGAAGAGTTATATATACCACAGAACCTACGAGTGGCGTGGGGTCAAGTTTCTGGCATTCTAGTATATGGTCTGGAAAAGTTACAAAAGTTTAGGAATTTCAATCTGAGATGATTTTGGGTAACCTCTCTAGATCTATTTATAATTTCACATAAGAGAATAAAACTCGGTGTTGATATTCAGACCCCTCTCTTCTATCCTAGTCCCTTATATCAGACTGTCTGCTAGCAGCTGGGGTGTGGAGGGGGGGGGGGGTTGTCCAAGGTCAAGTATCTGCCGTCAGACAGTGTGCTCCCTCCTCAGTGTGTGGTGTTTGCTGCCTTCAACTCAAATACACAGTCTAAGGTTAAACTACAGCCTGGTCCAGACTACTGCCACAACGAGGTATGGGTCCTGGTGCTACCTAGTCCTGACCAGACTACTGCCACAACAAGGTATGGGTCCTTGTGCTACCTAGTCCTGACCAGACTGCTGCCATAACTAGGTAAGGGTCCTGGTAATACCTAGTCCTGACCAGACCCCTGCCATAACTAGGTAAGGGTCCTGGTAGTACCTAGTCCTGACCAGACGGCTGCCATATATAACTAGGTAAGGGTCCTGGTGGTACCTAGTCCTGACCAGACTCCTGCCATAACTAGGTAAGGGTCCTGGTGGTACCTAGTCCTGCACAGCCTCCTGCCAGCCACAACTAGGTAAGGGCTCTGGTGGTACCTAGTCCTAACCAGACTGCTGCCATAACTAGGTGAAGGTCCTGGTGGTACCTTACCATGCACAGCCCCCTATCACAATTAGGTAAAGGTACTAGTGGTACCTAGTCCTGCGCAGACCCCTGCCGCAATTAGGGAGGGGTCATGCTCTTGAAAGTGACCATTGCCTTGTTCTGCTGGTAGCAACCCTGAATTCGCAGCTGTGGGTGCCTAGCCTGGACTACATACTAAAATTTGATGTGTGCAGAGCAAACTGTGGTCTGACATCTCTACCGTAGGGAATCTCCAACAGAATGGCCACAGCACGGTCTGAAATCATTGTACATATGTTCCAACCATATCGCCTTGTCGCCTGAATGGTGGGCTCTCTAGTCTGTTCAAACTAAGACTCTGTTGGACGGTTTGGTCGGATATGAGATGGCAGTGAGGGGGGGGGGGGTTAGACTGAGAGGCCAGGGCCCCCCTCAGTGTTAGCTATAAGTCAATATTGTGTGTTGTGGAGGTCTGGGTGTGTGTGTGTTCACTTCTTACAGGTGTCTTCTCACCACTCCAGAACCCCCCCCCCCCCCCCTACAGACACACTCCTTAACATTTACCTGACCCCTTCACTCCTACCACTGGATATTTACCTTTACACTTGGTGGTTGAATATTGTGATAACATGGAGCTGGTGGACCTGCCAACTCCTTCTCCAATACCAATGTGAACGCAGCCACCCTTGTATAGGCCTACCTCTATGTTACAGTCTTCTATGACTCCCTACTATGTCTTAAAACCCAATACTACTACCAGTCGCAAGGATTACCTCTCCACTTGTTGCATGAATTTTGGGACAATATATGCTAGAAATCTGACCGTGCCACACCCTCCTTCATATATGAAACCCAGACCCAGTATCTACACTGAGGATTTCACATTGAACATGATGATTGAATACATGTATTATAGTAACATGAGGGTCTAACCCCAACCTCCATCATAGGCATGCCCCGCTATATCAATATGAACCCCCTCCCCCAGCTACCCCCATGTACCTGTGTGAACAGGTGGTGGTATCATTCATCATAGTGACAGTAAGAATTTACATACTGCCCTGCTGTCATGGGTTATGGTGTTATCATGAGTTATAGGTGGTGG
The DNA here is from genome assembly GCA_947462335.1 of Harmothoe impar. NCBI lineage: Eukaryota > Metazoa > Annelida > Polychaeta > Phyllodocida > Polynoidae > Harmothoe > Harmothoe impar. The sequence goes on from OX381705.1 coordinate 83,801,404, forward strand.
TGCTCTCCCACTCTCAAACAGATATAATAATGGAAAACATGATGAGGGGGTGGGACAGCTATGTTAACAATCATTTTGAAATCAATCTGAAAGTCTACAAAAACTTGAGTTACAATAAGCACAATGTTCTGTTTTAATTCTCTGGTAAAGAAAAGAAGAAATTATTAGAAGAGATGTGTTATTGACATATTGAGCCAACTTAAAACAATGTTAAAGGTGTCTACAAATGTTACCACACTTTTTTCCGCTTTAGAATTGCTCAATAATCAATCGAGTGGAGCAGTAGCTGTGAACAACAGCCATCTATAATATACAGATAAAAATAAGATAAAAGTAAAGTGGCAGTAATCCTAGGTACATTACAGTACCTCACCAAACATGCCATATCTTGTTCCCGGTGTTAACAGTTAAACCCATTTACATCAGAATGGTTTAGGACCCTATTACCTTCCTATCTGTCAGCAATCTTAAAATGGGATTGGCCGAGCACAGTTAGCCCTCTCTCTAACACTATACACACAGACTGACTCCACCAGGCCGGTAATGTGCTGGTAAGGGTGATTAAGGGGTGTTAAATTCAGGTCTGGGGCTTACTGCAGATAGGCCAGGTAGATAGGGAAAGGTAGCCATTAATGTGATCAAACCTGCCTTCTGGTAGTAGATAGCTCAGGTAGATTAGACAGAGGTTTTAATGCGATCAGACCTGTATGGGTCTGGGCTCTTAATGCCTGCATTATAGGTGGTCTACACTGGACACATTATATTGTAGACATTAACACTGTTAACTACTGAATTCAATTTGTTCATGAATGCAAAATAACACAGTGTTTACCATAGCAAAATCTAAGTACACCCATCCACGTTCACGCAGAGATGCCATTTTCCCTACATTTTCGATGGGATTTCTGAAGCAAATCAGATTAATTTGCTATTTCATTGTTCTGCAATTACTAGTGCTGGTCTCAGGTAACCGGCAGGACACAAGTAACTTTAGCCCGAACTCTCCCCTATGCCTTTGTGTTTTTGACTCTGTAGTTACCAGTGCCTTTCTGCCCGAGTTGGCTTATGTCACCACAAAGTCAGCTAGATCGGACGAAGCTGGTGTTACAGCCTGTCTGAGCCCCCAATGCGGGCTGATGTAGCCGGTGTAGATGGTAGATACAGCAAACTGCTGTTAATGTGTATAAACCTGTGTTTGGGTGCGTACTGCATGGAGATAGCCTCGCTGATAAGACGGGAAAGCTGATGTTAATGCCTTTAATACCTGACTCTAGGTAGCCGCTGATTATAGATAGGACAACAGGCTGTGTTAATGCCATCAAACTTTACCCTATCACATGTACCCTTTAAGGGCCGCATAGTTCATTAATGAACTATGTCTATCAATGCAGCCCTGACGAGTTAATCTATTCTGATGAGTTCCCTGCTGGAATATTAGGTCCATTTGAAATAACAGATATGTTTTTGCAGTATTTTGCTGCCACCTTTATTGTTCTTCACATAACCATAGTTCAGCACCATGAAACCAAATACTGACCAGCCCCCATACTCTAGACAAGACGCCTTTGGTAATGCACAGTTTATAGATTGGCGATCTGCTTTGTTCAATAGGATTTGTTAGGTAGGGAAAGGCAGGATCAGATACAAAGATCAGATAGCCACACAAGATGTTGGTAACTGTTGGGAGGTGGCTATAATACTAGCTACAGGCCCTCCCAGGTGGAAATACACCTCCCGATATGAATCTAGCACCCTGACTATTGTGGCTGGTGGTCTGCTAAAGGTGGTGACTAATAAAGTACCCAGTGGGACTCAGTGAGGCGGACTTAACCAACCTCTATCAGATCTGACACCCAGCCAACACTGCCAACAGGAGCTTTGTTTTGAGGGGAACATGTCTGAATTTAAAGGCATAAATGGGCAGCGGTTTCCACATTGATATCCAACTGACAATGTCTAGCTTTCTTTTTAACTTGTTGTGGACTGATGAAAGCGGGGAGTTGGGCCTGATTTTGATGTACTAGTAAGTGCCAAGTAGACTTTCAGCTCCAGACCTCACTTTGTGTTGGTTGTGTGAGGCTGTGTACGGAGGGAGTCCTAGCCAGCCTTTGTCATTATTTTACCGTTGTGAAATACACCTGTTCTTACGCATCGGCAATAGCTTTATTATAAAGCCTATTATCATTTCCCATGACAATTTGAAGTTAGGCCTACCAATTTCTACCATTTCTTCTCTTAATCCTGTTTTCATATATTTGGGATTGGATTGGACTGGATTTGAGATTAGTATGCACAAAAAGATTTGAGAGAGAAAAACTTAATTATCTTGCAAAGACCCATTCTGAGCATCATATAGATCTGTTTAAGAGATCAGCTGGATGACAAAGAGAAGAAACAAAAGGGGAAAGTCACACTGCCTTTGAGGATGAATGAGCTCGAGTTTCCAAGGAATTCCACCAAGGTTAAGAAGTGTAGGAGTGTGTGAATGTATTTGTCCATGAGGTGAGGAGGGGTCTGGGGAGTAGGGATTACATGACTTGGTCGTTGGACATGACCTCATGTTTTTACGTGACCTAGTGTTTTACAGTGAGCAGTGGGCAGCTAGGTTACTGTCACTGTGTTAGTTCTACAATATATTTCACTCAGACAGGTAAAAAATGACTTGGGCAGCAGAAACTATAGGGGTCTCCCAAGTTTACATCCTGCCATGATTCTGTTTGTGTTACCTCTGCCAGGATACTCTCCAAAACCAGATAAGGGTCTTGCCAGTGTCGCAACCCTTTTGTCACTTATGAACGGGTGACTTTCCCTTATAAAGTTTTGAATACTTTAGCCTTAGCAGAATGATCATGAACTGGTTTATCAGGAGATTCATAAGGGGATTCGCCCTCAAATACCGTATTGGATTGCAAGTATTTGGTGTCATATTTGTGTTCGTGTCAGTTGAACCTCATGAAAGGTGTAGAAACTCATCAACAATTTCTCTGATAAGTCACCCCTTCTTTCAGTCTAAAGTTTTTCAAAGCAATATGACATCAAAAGGCTAGCATTATTTCCACAAGGAATCTCCAAGAAAATGGCCACAATACTGGCTAGACCTACATGCCAGCAGCAGACCCTGGAGGTACATAACCCACCCTGTGGCCTGTTTTATAGGGTGAGGTATGGGGAGGGTAGAGTCAGTTGACAACACACTTACAGGGTCCCGCCCCTGGTGGCCGCCCTCACGTCTACAATATACATCAAAGTACCAGCAACCAGCTAACCGCTTTAACATTACAGCCTATGGGGAGGTTACGCTGGTTCCAGCCTCTTCCTGCAAGTGTACTATCCCAGTTTTATCTCGGCGCCTTTTTACAGTCAGCCCGGAGTGGTTATCTCGTAAATGATTTTCTTTTCTGAACACTTCTTCTTCCAAAAAGAGGATTCACTTTTGCAGCCATTACTCAGCTAGATGACTGCCTCCCCTCCTTCTCCCCATCTCCAGATCCCTCAGGGCCCATATTTCAATGGCTCCTTTTTATATAAGCGTACATAGAGAGACAACAACCCCCTCCTTTCATCCCAGACACAAATTACATATAATACTATGTTATATCGAGTAGGCAATAAGATGAAAAGCGGCAAAATGGTGAAAGATGGAATTAGGAAGTTATGGTGTAAAGAGATACCCGTATGTAGGCCCCCTACAGGCCTCAATAACACCCCAGCATGGGCTATTATCTCCTGGTTAACCATTTAAGGGCTGCATATTGCTTTAATGAAACATGCTCTTTGTTGTCATGGTGCATGAATGCAGCCCTGGTGAGTAACTTGCCAGTGTTATGAATTGATACATCAGGCGCTGACACACTCTCCGTTAGATGGCATGATGTATGAATGCAGCCCTGGCGAGTAGACTGCAATCGTAGATCAAAACAACGAAGGGCATTGCGCATTAAAGCACTAAGCAGTCCCTAAAGGGTTAAGTATCCATATCAAGCAGCTCCCCGGGGGGACGCAGGGGTAAAAAATAACTCAATTGCTGTTATTGAAGACATTGATCCCAGGCTCAGGGATATTGGCGGGTGCAGGGGAGCGGCTGCGCCAATTGCACCCGAAGAAAACACTGCGCAGTCAAGTTTTAACTTCTAATTTAAACCCAATTTCAAGGGATCTGAGTCGGTCGGCGGATCGAAGCGGAGGCCTGTGGTGGTGGGGTTTCTTCTCCGGTGGGTTTTTACACGGAGGGAAATGATCGGGACAGAATAAAGGAGATGTTTAGGCGCGGTGGGAGTCGGGTAATGGGGGGTAGTGGGGGTAATGGGGTACAAGAGACACAGCCGGGCGCCACCAATGCTACCATTACAGCAGCGGGTAATACTGGGGTAAAAGAGGGACAGGGTCCCTACATGAAGCCCTACATGGTTTTGTAGAATAGGGCTCTATGGTCATGGATCTTGACTGAAAGTAAAACAAATTGTGAGGAAACGCAGGGAGTAAGGAGAGCGCAATGAAAGCAGAGAGGGAGGAGATTAAAAGAAGTTAGGTAGCTACATGTAGTTAGGGAAGTATTTGTATTAGGGACTGGGCATTGTCCACCAAAGGAGAGGGGCTGGATGAAAAGGAGCTGACTGGGACTAATAGGTCAGATTAGTGAGAGGCACTGGTAGGGAAGTGAGCCTTCCCCCGGGGTGTATACTGGGGTCGGTGATGACTTGGGAAGGGGAGTATGGCCAGCATGGAAATACTCTATGGCCAGGAAATACAATAGGTTTGGTGGAGGGTGGGGTTGGGGGCTTGGAGAAAAACTGGTATTATGAGAGGGCACTGGGAGATGCATAGAATAGATGAGGCGGGATATTGGGGTGGGATTGGGGCTGGGGCTGGGATGGGAAGACAATGTGAGAACTAGATGCTGGAAATAGGATATGGCCTGCATCGGGAATGAGAGGGTGGAGGGACTAACCCTTTAAGGACTACACAGTGCTTTAATGCATTATGACCTTTGGCGTTATGGCAGCCCTGGTGGGTAAACTCACATGGGCTGCATGAATGCATCATGCCGAACCCATGAAGTTGACAAATTCTTAAGGGGTCGTCATGATGCATTCATGCAGCCCTGGCGAGTTTCTCAGCAGAGCTGCACTCATGTATGATGACCACAAAGGACGTAGCACATGAAAGCACCATGCGGCCCGTAGAGTGCTAAGGGCACTCGGCATAGATTATGGGGCTTTTTGAGAGGAGGGCTGGAAGTTTGTATGATGAGAGGCATGTGTTTTTGGGGAGTGGTGCTGGGATGGCTATTGTCAGTCCTACGTGGACCCCTTCCACACTGAGGTAAGGTCCTGCAGGCACTAGCCATGCTGGTAATGGTCCCAACCGTACACAGTGGGCTTGATGGAAATCAGCGAAAATTGTAAAACATTATGGGATGAAATGACAATCACTTTTCATGACAAAGCTGCCACTTTTCCTACTTTGCAATCATTTCTTCTTAATTCTTTGCTTGAGTTCATTTCCTACAGAAAATTGACCAAGAATGCAGAATTTCCTATTTCTTTTTTGACCTAAAAATGTCCAACAGAATTGTCACAGTGTAGTTTAGACCTTACAGGCCAGTAGCAGAGGCTTGGTGTGACTAGGTACCCACTAGGTGGGGTTATGGTGTAGAGGGGAGGGGGAGGGTGTGACAGATACATATTAGATGACATGGAGGGGGACAATAGCCCCAAGACGGCAGGAGGCAGGGTAACAATGGTAACGCCCGGGGAGCTGTTTGCCGCCGGGTCAGGGGTCACGGCGTACGCCACGCACCAAGCGGCGTGCGCCGGAAACAAAAGCGGCCAGAGATAATAGAGGCAGTTAATCTCTATAGGATACCATAAGGAGGTGGGGGGTTGCTCTGTTATACCATAACTCACTGTGGTAGGGCCACAGTGCCCTGTGATTATAAAGGTCTCTGGGACAGAAGAATGGAAGGACTAGAAGATGAGGGGTTAGGAAGTATAGGCCAAAATAGCCATGTGTAAGTAGTATAGGAAAACAGCAAAATAGAAATACATTTTTGCACAATGATGCCACTTTTTATTCTCTTGCTGGGTTTTCTGCATTTCTGCCGGAATTTCTGTACTAAATTAGGTTAATTCCATTTAAAAAGATCGCCAAGTATAAGTGTTCCTTCATGTTATCAACCAGTGAGTGGGAAATCTGGACATATTAGCAGCAACAACAAAGACAATGGGCATAAAAGAAGATAAACTGCATCCGTGACAGAAGTTTTCACTGAGTGATCTGCTCACAATGAACTCAGCAGTTCTCCCACCATCAAAGCAGACCTCACCCCCGCCTCATCAACCCCGTCACACTAATAACAACTACCCCCCCCCCCCCCACACACACACAGGACATAGAACAGATCCTGGTGTAAATCATCCATGCAGAGTGCTATGGCGCCAGTCCACACCCCCACCCAAACACACACACCCTACCCTCTACCATACCCCTCCAGTGTACCCATAGCCACACTATGAGTTTGAACACTGCAGCCCTTTACTCTACCCAATCAATAAGCTAGTCCTCCCCTGAAGTAGTTCCAGTGCTCGTTTAATAGGGAGGACATTGGGAGGCGGGGGGGGGGGGGGGTAGGGGGTCACTCCCTGATTTAAGGTATCCAGCAGTGATTGGCTTTTAATCACGTTTACTGTCAGAGAAGTGGGAGGGGAGCAGGACATTTCTTAAACGCGTTGGAAAATCCAGTGTTACAGGTTTTACACAAATTACCGAGCATGTCAGCCGAGCAAAAAGTGAGAGTTTTTGTTTTAGGATTTGAAATAATGAATCCATGTTCACATGTACAAATTACCCTGCATGATGCCAAGCTAAAAACGAGGTGAAAATTCCCAGGGTACTCCTACAATTACATCCCCAAGCCATTACACATTTTGTGAACATCCTCTGAGGGAATTGAAAAGATTCAGTATTTCAGTTGACATCCGAGAAAATTGTAAGCAATGTATTTCAGCCCTGCTTGACTTGGTTTGTAAACAAAATAAAGTAAATACTAGTTCATTGTGTGACAGAGATAATACTTTTCCTACTTTTACAGGAATTCCTAATTATTTTTCTGGAATTTCTGTATTTGGTTGACTTGATTCTCTGGCTAAAATTACCAGAATTTCTGTATGTAGATGAGAACTGTCAAATTTTAAATTTAGTTTGTGGTTATAGTGCCAGTGGTGGGTGGAGACCCGGGGTGGGGGCTGGGGTGAGTGATGACCTTAGCTGTCCATTAATTGTGGCAGAGTCTGAGAGGACTGAGTGGGTGGGGAGGCTGCATAATAACAATAATTACTACCCCCCCCCCCCCCACCCCCCACCCCTCCCTTTCCTATCAGCCTCAGGGAACGGTCATTATTTAAATACAGGACAAATACTCTCGGAGGTTGGGAAATTCATCGATCCCCCTGCAAGATGTTGAAAGATGACCACTCCCTAAACTTCAGTACATCAGCAGACAGGTGATCGGTCACCCCCCCCCCCCCCCAACTTACCCACACACATACACACACACCTTCCTCAAACACAAATAGAACCTGGCACATCCCATACTCGTGTGACAAAGGTTGACTAGGAAAATGCAAAATGACTTATTTCACGAGGTTGGCCCTTTGGACATATCTCACAGGGCAATGTTCTGGTGGTTCTACACCCCCATACATACACCTCTGCCATGCTGTTATGGTTGGGCTGCTTATAGTGGTTGGTTTACTGTTAACATCAACACCACTTATATTCCACACTGTTGGTAAAGGTCTCAGCTTATAGCTGAAGCCCAAAGTCACATAGACCCAAACTGAGACAAGTCACCTAGAGGCCGGCCTGGGGGTCAGTTCTACCACTGTACCACAGACTATAGCTGCAAGCAGTACTCAGGGAGGGACAACACCAGCAACGTGTTTACACGTGGTATTAACACAGGGTATTAACACATGGCACTGCACTGCAGGTTTGGTTGTGGGTAAATTGGTATTGCAATGGGATAGAAATGTATAGGGTTTAGGACTCGGATTTATATATTATGCAAAAAGAGAGCATGTTAAGTTTGGGTGGGGGGGGGGGGGCAGGGGGTGGTGTGCTTGTCGGTAAGGCATATTATCTCCTATCTGTGGTGGATATGGGGTATACATGCTGGTATTAGAACAAGATAACGCAGGTTTGTGAGGTGGGGGAGAAGGTGGGTTGGTGCCTTGGGGGAGGCCTGGCCGGGTTAAGAGAACAGGTCCACAAGTGTAGGAGTGAAGGACAAGGTAAGGCTCTTAGTGCATCATGTGTCAACCCCCCCCCCCCCAAACACACACACCCTCACCACTGTACTGTATTTATGCCTAGAGTAAGGTGGGGGGGGGGTGCCCCTGGGATACCCTGCTATTATCTGAGGATCTGAAGAGAAAAGCTCTGGTAACCCCAAATGTGGAAATGTATATCCTAGTGAGATTCCTTTCTGGTAGCCATACATGATATTTATGGCGCTGTCTATAAGCTTTGCCAGTGGTTATGTTTACCGCAGGAGCTCTGTGTGAAAATGCATTATGAAGGGTGCACCGATTTGAGAGAAAGAGGTGTGTGTGGGAGGGGGGGGGGAGGGGGGTGTTTTAGTGAGGGATATGGTGCCCTGTATGGCCACACTACAGAAACACCTTTTACATTATGTCAACATAAGTCACAGAAATCTGGTGGACCTTTTCCTAGAAAGGCTCAACAAGGGATAAATTAGGTCAGAGCTCTCAAAAGGTCAAAAGGCATGTTCCTCTTTGTTAAAGTCAATGTGTATGTAGGAGGCCATACTGTGTGACCTACACCACTCAACCCTATGTCTGCAGGGCTTCAGGAGAACAAACTGCAACTTGTTGTTAGTTGGGATATCAGGGAGCACAGGTAAACAAGGGGAAATCCTGTTTTTAGAAAGCATTCTGCAATGAAATCTTCATGAAACTGCAAAACAAGTGTGACATTTTTCGTGATTATGAAACAAAATGAAATATTTGTGTTCCAGACACCCAAAAGAGTTCAAAGAGGCTTAATGACAACTGATGACAAAAGCTGTTCAATTAAGATCATTGTGTCACATGTACTGGATGTCTTCCAAGAGTGCAGGTAGTGGCTTTGATGTAAAGAGACAGGATAAGCCATCTTAATTGAAGTCTGGGTGGGACTAAGTAGTGAGATCTTTCACCTCCAAGGACAATGGACACCAGAAACACCCAGGGCTTTTGTCACCAATAGAGTTTGTACACCTCATTTGGACAACCTACTCCTTAAGAGTCTGTATTGCCCTCAATTTCCCCATCCAAGACAGTATGGGACACACACTATACGCACAGGCCCGTTAATACTGTCTAATACCTATTGTCCCATCTCTGAACACAAATAGTGTTCAGGTCTGGTATTTTGGGAAGCTAAACGTGGATGGAACAGTAAGACCAACTAGGGGTGGGGGAGTGTTGATTGGCCTTTTACTATTTTGGATGATGACACTTTAACAAAAGATATTCTACTCCCAACAAACAACTTCTGTCTACCCCCCCCCCCTCCATCCTCCATCCTCCTTCTCCTCACCTCCGCCTCCCCTGCTACCCGCTACTTGGCGGCCGCTGGGTGGCGTTGTGTGGCGGTGAGAGGAGGAGGGAAGTGGTGTCCACATTCACACAGTGATCCTGGTGGGGCTCCTGTTGTTGTGTAAGTTGGCGTCAAAAGGACCTCAATAAGACCCACCAACCCCCTTAGCCACCAGCTCCCCCTGTAAGCCTACCCTACATCTAACCACCGTCCTCTAGCCGGTATTGTGGGTACTGGGCAGTGAAAGCAGTGTCCCCTGAGGAGGAGGAGGAGGAGGAGGAGGAGGAAGGGGGGGGGGCAGAGAGGGGCCTGTGGGGGGAGGTTGAATGCTATAAGGACCTCACTTAGGTCCCTCCTTACCGGCTGATACATCCCTAACTGTCCCTATAGACTTCCTCCCCGCCCTCAGCCCTACCCCTAACCCATAGTCAAACCTCCCAGCCAACAGCCAGCCAGTACCCAAAAGGGCCTTACAAAAAGGGCCTTACAAGAGGGGCTTTACAGTGTCAGGGACGGGAAGTGGACAGTGGAGAAGGGCATTTTGCATGTGTATTGTGTAGAAAATGTCCCTTGGTAGGGAGTCCCAGGCAGCGAGCAGAGCGTGTCCCCAGCGCTACCACTGCATGTATTGGTACACCATGGCCCTTACCTATGTCTAAGCACGGAGCCTGCACATCTCACTAAATGTGAAATCCGGGAGAAACTATGCATTCCCCATTCAAACAAAAGGCATGACAGTATCCTACACACTTGGGGGCACATTAAAATCGAACACCTGTTTTGAAAATTATTTTTAGTCCATAAATTATGGTTAAAATAGGGTTAGATTGTGCCATAAGACTGAGACAGAGCAATAAAATGAAAACAGGTGTCTTACCCACTTTTAGCCTACACATATTAGAACAGTATGCATGCATTACATTTGACCTAATTATTACCATCTCTCCCGGAAATTAGGCATAGTGATTGTTAGTTTAAAACAATTAATCCATTGAAGGGTAATACCCGAAAATATATCCCCCAAAAGACACTGAATAAACTTCTAATACGGTAGAATTATCAGGTTATATTCCATTCAGTTTCTTATTTATTGGAATTCAAACATCAGGGATTTTCACCTTTAAGGCTCATTGACTGCACACAGGTTGATTACCCCCTGTGCTACAGCATGTACAGGCGCTCACCATAGCCTAACTACTGGTGCCGCCTGTCTGCAGGCTATATATAGAGCAGCAAGGGTAAACGTGTAGAAACTTCTTGAACTTCAAATGGCTTTTATGCATTTACTTCTCAATCTATCATCATTCTGTTTTTTACTTTGGGTTAGTATGTGTCTTTTATATCAATACCACCTTTGAAATATTATGTATCATAATTTATCTATTTCCAATGGAACTCCCTACCCTTGGTAGACATGCTGATGGTGTTGTTGGGATCGGGTGGAGGTGGGTAATGGACATGTTGGCTGCGGCAGGATTCTTTCAGTTAACCATTTAAGGCCGGCATTATGCAGCACTGGTTCATTTCCATTTAATTGTCAGGACATTGGTAAATTCTGGCAGTGCCTATAATCACGGGATTTGGAGATAGCAGCAATGCCTTTTTACAGAAAGATCACAGGGGAGTACAATGGAGGTATTTCACTGACTCCTGACATGGCGGGGTGTGGGGTATCTGATATGGCGTATATAGACTGAGATGAAGCTAGTGGTGATATGCAGGTACCATTAGGCATACTGGGGAGGCAGGGATATGGGTGACTGATATAACTAACTCTGACTATATACTGTGTGTGTAGATGGCTGACAGATAGGACTACCTCTCACTATACTACTGCTAGGACTTGGTAGCTAGATGGGTGACTGATAGCCAGCTCTGCCTACACTAGTGAGCATCCAGGTGGCTATTATCCAGGTCCATCTAGATGATAGGTAGGTCTGTGTATGGCGGCTAATGGTAGGGTGAGGGGTGGTGGTGACAAGGGGACAGTTAGAGGGGGTGGGGGGGGGGGGGGGTGACGGAGCCTCAAGTGGTGGCCAGTGGTCAATACGGCTTTGTGGGTGGATCCTGAGGACAAGGCATTGATCCCACCTACTTACCTACCTCCCCCTCCCCCCACACAAACACACATACACCCCTAGACTAGGGTACAGGCTCGTCACTCACACACCAGGGTATGCATAGTGGCATGGGGCTACCATGGCCATTTTGTGGTAGATTTACCAACAGAGATGCATGTATTAAATTACATTCATTTAGCTATTAGAAATACTGAGATGTCCTGCATTATTGTCGACCCGTGGGTGTCAAGGAGGTGCCGTGAGGCCATTGGTCTTTCCAACCAATCAAGTTGCAATCCTGTATTCCTCACCCCCAATGCACCTGTTCAGTCAGTCATATTGCAGCCACCCTAGTGCCACCAGGACCCTTACCTGGTTGTGGAGGGACCTGGACAGGACCTCCCCATCAGCTGGTCCGGGTCCCACAGAGCCCAGGACACAGATTGTGGGTTGTATGGATCCCCCCGGGGTGTGAAGGACTCACCCTGGATACCTGCCCACCACCAGGAACCACAGAGACCCAGCTCCAGGGTATGGGACAGACAAGGGAAGTGGCTCAGATACCCGACAGGGATGACCCATCTGCTGACTTAAACTTGCAATGGCAGTATGTATGTAGCTCCCTCTACTATCTTGATGAAAAAAATCATAGGGCGATGGAGACCTGGATTCAAGCAGAAGAAATTCGCATCCTCACCATTGATTTATCACTTAAATATTGAATCAAAATAAGAGCGCATTCCCTATACTTTTTCTTAGAGGGGAATTGAATATTGAATAAAGATGATGACAGCATTCCCTATACTGTTTCTATAAAGGGAATTTCCCTTAAAAGAGGAAAACATATATATTTCTGGATGCCATCCCTTAATTCTGGACCTGATCATGTTGTCTCTGACCTGTATACTAGATACATCTATTTTGTGACCAAATACTGGGAGCAGGGGGCCGTCTAGTCTTGTTTGGATAGCTTCATCTGAGGTGGGTGGCCTTGACCTCTGCTGCAAGAGGTCACCGTGGGGTCAGCTGAAGGTCATGGGGTCAAGGTAATGAAGGTGACCCGTGCTCTAAATGTATCAGACTGTCGTTAGGGGGCAGTAGGGGTGTCAGGGGGTCGGGGGCACCTGGATGCCCCTAGATATTGGTTTATAATACCAGAGGTGTGGTGATGTGCCATATAAGGGAGTGGTAGGTCGGGGAGGGGTGGATGAGGGCTTATCATTTTTACATTAAGCCTCCAATTAGGCCTACTAGACGATCACTCACGGCAAATGGTAAGGCAAAGAGGAAATCACCGACTGTATATATCCTGGGTAGAGTATAACCCTGGGGTATAACCTGTATTGAAATTACACAATACTTTGGATATTTTCTCAATTTTAAAAGGATTTACCTGTTGGTATTGAGCTGTGTCTGGTACAACTAGGCCACATACGGAGAGCACAGTGTCATCAGCACGTCAGGTAGACTGGCGGTAGGAGTACGGTGCCTGTGGGCCCAGAGGGAGGGTGTGTTTGAGGTGTGGGTGACATCAAAGTAAAGTCTAGCTGATGTAATTACCCGTCCTGATCCCAGTTCAAAGATGTCAGCCCGCCCCAGGGAGACAACAGGGGCTGATACAGGACCACAATACCAGGTGTGTCAGGTGTATTACCTGGGAGAGTCTACTACTGTCTGTAATGAGGCACCATGGGGTTGGTGGAACCCCGTAAGGGTCACAAGACTCGCCAAGGGTTCATGCAACTTCAAGCGTCATCCCGATTCTTTGGGAATGTATCAACCCCGTAGGGTCGGCATCATGCTTGGAATTTTGAATGCAGCTCTGGCGGGTTACTCATCAGGACTGCATTCATACATTATGAAGACACAAGTTATAAACCATTAAAGCACGATGCGGCCCACAAGGGGGTAGAGAGTATCTCCCCCTGTCATGGGGTGTACCATGGGGTTTGTATAATAGGGCTTTACAACTATACGGTATACACATAACTAACATTCCCCAGGGGGCGCCACCCGTCCTGCTGCTGCTGCCCTAGGACATGTTCCCTGTGTTATGTGTGTGTGTGTGTGGGGGGGGGGGGTATTGTGTAACGAGGCTGTCATGGCGGTGGTAGTTCTGGTTATAGGTGTATTCAGGTGTAGAATAGTAACAGGGCAGGTGTGTAATAGACAGTATGTGTGTATGATGCTGGGTGTATAGTATGTAGCCGTAAATATAGCATGGTGTGTATTGGGCAGGTGATGGAGAGGTGAATAGGGACATTGATGAAGGCCTATTGTCACCCCCCCCCCCCCCCCACTGCTGTACTTGCAGGTTCCCCTCACACCCAACACCTACAGCATACATGTCTTTACACACATGTATACACAGGCCCCCGGACGGAGGTGTGCTTCTATTGTAGCACGGGATTAGCGATATGTGGCCAATGGATCCCAATCTGTACCCCCCCCCCCCCACCCTCACACGGCTACACCCTCACTCTAGCCTCAAACCCCTCACCCTCATACCACACCTCATGGCATTGTGTGGTCATGAGTAACTCTGCGGCACTGCATGAATGCATCATGCTGGAATGCATCAACCCTGCCGGGTAAGCATGACGTATAAATGAAGCACTTGGGAGTCACTCGCCAATGGTTCACCCATGCATCATAATGATGCAGTACAATCAGAAAAAAAGTATTAAAGCACTATTCTGCCCTTAAAGGGTTCACTACCCACTACACCCTACCCATCTCAGCTTTAAGTGGACACAATACCTGGTGTAGATAAGCCATCAGGTCCTCTTGGCGCACCTGGGGCCTGGGAATTTACTAACCCCTCCCCCTCACAATCTTCCACCAATCTCCCACCTGCCTAGCCACCCGGGTCTGGGCAGTGAAAGGTATAGGGGTTTACAATCTATGTAGGGGGTAGATCCAAATCAGCATTTCACACACTAGGGCTTAAACTGCTATTTAGATAGGTATAGGAGGAGGTGAAGAGAGAGGGAGAGGGGGTTGGGGCTAAGCTGGTCAGTGAAATCTCGAGTGGTTTACAATATAGCTCTAGTCCTTTAAGGGCAGCACGGTCTTTGAATACATTATGCTTTGTTCCCAAGAAAGGTAGGCATGATGCAAATCAACTCGCCAGGACTGCATTGATGCATCATGAGGACAAAAAAACACATTATGCGGAGTTAAGGGGCGACACGAAGGGATATCTTCAAATCAGCATTTCACACAAGGAAGGGTTCTACTTAGACGGCAGCGTGGGACTGAGAGGAGTGTAGACTGGTCAGTAGTGAAACTTGGACTGGTGTACAATACCCTGGGTGGGCAGCAAAGGGGAGGTGGGGGGCGGGGGTCTAGATCAGCCTTTGACGCCCTCCAGGGGCTTATACAGCTATACCTGGGTACAGCAGGGGGTGTTACAGTAGGCTGTAAGTGGACATCTGTGACGTGTAGCCCTCACAATGTACGACTAAATACAGCAGGAGGGGGTACGCTAAATACAGTTAGAGCTTTAAGGGTGGTGTCAATAAGCCAGATATGTATTGTGAGATTTGAGAGTAGGGGGTCTAAATTATCAGTCTACTATTATTAGTTTTAGGTTATGCTGAGGCATGCCCTTACAATAACATCCCCTTAACTCACTGCAATAACCCGCCCAACGATGGGATGGGAGCAGTGGTATATAAGTTGGGGGGGGGGGGTTGAAAAGAGAAGAGGGTAACGAGCCTCCCCATAGTATCTCAAACACAGCAAACATGGGATATAGTATTGTCACTACTCCACCAGGCCCCTTGTGTTAATGTTCAGGATGGTACAAAGACCATTTTGAATGGGGTCTTTCTATTGGATTCCTATCTTGTCACTGGAACTTCCAAGAAAAAATCATACTAGTTTTCTGTTAAAAGAACAGGGATCCTAAATCCGTCTACTTGTTGTCCACCAGGGACAATCTAATATTTTTTTGCAAGGCCAGCTGTTTCCATACAACACAACTATGTCTGATTGAGAAATGCAACAAGATGCCCCGAGTACCACTAGGACCCTTACCTCGTGGTAGAAAGGCAAGTGCATCATGGTCTGGGGTGCAGGGTAGAGATGAGTCTGAGGGTTGGAGGTGTGAGGAATGTGTCACACAGTCTAAGTAAACAGTTTACTGTCTCCATGGGGGGTCCCTGCTATACTCTGGGGTCCCGGGGTGTTGGACACTGTGACAATATGTATCTTAGACCCTAGATCCTGAATTCAAATGGTATTAACGGTTATTCCCTACTGTAACAGTTCTATTCCGTACCCTACTAAAGAAACCAGAATAGCTACATAGTGAATACACACGTCAGTTTCCTACGTAATCATACATAGTAATGTAAATGCAGTTTACTTTAAATGGGGGATTTGGGTAAAAGGCTGCTATTCTCATTTGAACCTATTCAAAAGGTAATGTGAGTTAAGCCTGGTTGAGGGGCCCTCTTTCAGGTTCCGTAGTCATCCTTTGGCAGTGGGCTTGGTTTGGTTTAGAAAGGACCAGAAAAGGCCAAGCAGAATGTGGCTATTTCAGCCGTCACTTTGAAGTTTCCCATGGTGGTATTAGCTCCATGTACATGGCTGAGTGGTTGTATAGAGGTATACAGGGGGACAGGGACAGATCATGTTGACAAGACATCACCCCCCCCCCCCCCCCCCACACACACACACACCCTCAGGGTATGTAGGCCTAATGGGGGCAGGGTATAATCCCTTGTAGTTGCATTGGGAGGTGGGAGAGGGAGGTTGAATGTTACTGTCGATCTTGAGTTGTGCTTGTATCTAAGTGATAGAGGTATTAGCCTACAGGTGTCGGGCATAGAGGGCAAAGGAAATTGGTTTGGGTGATGATAATCCTTACCTAACCTCAAGTACACCTATGGGCCTCTTTCCTCGGTATATTTAAAGGCCCCATATACCAAATATAGACCCATTTTATAATAAGTCAGGGAAGGCCAGCACGACACACCTCCAGGTGGTGGGAGACCCCCCGGAGAGCCTGGTACACTGCAGGTGTCGGCGTGTACCCCACACTGTTAGATCTACCTGTGCTGATTGGTCACCTGGAGGTCCCAGCAGGGGGTGGGTAGGGTGTGGGGCCTGCAGGTGGGCTACTGGAGGGGGGGGGGTGCTAGGGTATGTCACCACATATACCATATACCATATGTATTATCGAGCTGCTGCTCATGTCACACATTGCTATACATACAGGAGCCACAGACATTGTCTTTGTTTACAAGAATAATCACACACATTAAGCACGCTACATAATGTGTCTAAAGTGGCAATATACTCGTAGCCCTCTCCTTGCGGGACAGTATACCCCTATCATCCCTCCAGCACCAGTCCCCAGGGAGGCAGGGATATGGTGTAGGTATGTGTGTGTGGGGGGGGGGGGGGTGCCTCCTGGGGGTGAGGTAGAGGTATAGAAGCCCAGCTGCACGCCCCATTACCCCACCTAATGACCATAGCATCCCAGCACCAGTAGTAGCTGTAAAGAAACATCCTCACCCCCACCTCCCCATCCCCAGGTAACCGGTCTACAGCACTAAGCCTTCCCTCAGGTGTAAATACCAGCCTCCTATACAGGTGTAACCCTCCCTAAGGTAAACTATAGGACGCTGGTCACAATGACATCAAAACTGGCCTCAGGTGTTAAGTTTCACTCCCCCTACCCACCGTCACACCCACCCGCACCCACACACGCAGACGCACCCACACCCCAACTAGCCTGTCTGGATGATCAAATGATGCTACAGTAAAAGGTCCTGGTGGCTATTCTTGTATCTGACATGTAAGTTCCCCTCCCTACCCTTCTTCCTTTTCTGTGGTGCTGTACATCAACTGATTCCTCAAGTGTAAATCCTGTGGTTTAAATGTTACTTTGTGTAGGTCAGTGACAAGCATTAAATTGATCTTCATGCATTTATATGGCACAGGTGTCCAGATAGAGGGCCCTTGTGTCACTATTTAAAGTTACAACGTAAATGGGGGAGTTAAAAGGGGGAGAGGGAATTCAAGGGGCTCTCAACAAGTCAGCAAAGTAAGATGGATATTCATCCCAAAACAACCCGGTGTATTGGGGTATATAAATCTCCAGTCCTGAGGTATATCAATCATAAAATGGGGAGGTAAAAAGAATTTCACAAATAGAGGGAAAATGTGAGCTATTACATCCTGGATGGGCCTATGTCAAAGCTGGTTACGCCAATTACAACAACTACTGACATGAGGTGAGGGGGGCTGGGGGCAGGTAGATTAAGCCTTCCTGCAGATAAATGACAGAAGAGGTAGCTCAAATCTATAGGTAGACTCTGTATAAACGTTATAAACCCTTTAAGAACAAGATAGCACATGCAGTTTGATGACATTAACCCTTTAAACACAGCAGACTGCATGCACCTTCTGGGCATGATGCATGCATGCAGCAGCGGGCGACCGTACGGTTGATACACTCCAGAAGGGTTGACATGATACACTGATGCTGTGCTTAGAGGGTTAACAGGTAGAGGTAGGTAGTGGTCTGTGGCCCAGGTGTACAGCGTCCAGGTACCCTGGGGTGGGTGTGATAACTCATCCCCTACCTGGGGGTGCTGCTACATGATGTATGAAGTCTGCAGGTTGGCTGCTAGATTAAAGTATCTATGCTCTGAGGGCCACTTGTCATTTCTTTTTTATATATTTTTCTTGAATTTTCATATTTTTCTGGTTAATAATTTAATGTGGCCAGTTACCTGCAGGTAGCGGCATCTGGTGGGATATACAGACACTAATTAATGACGTAGTCACTGAGCTATCTGTTCGTGTATAATTAAGTAACCTTCACCTATGAAACATTATCCTTGTGGCTATTCTCATCCACAATGTCGAGGTCGCGGCAAACTGATTACTACTCGAACGTCAGGAGTATCATATCCCCCACACCCCTGACTTGTTGAAATGAATGTAGCAGAACAATTCAATTTGAGATTTCATATTTATAAACGACTTTCTTTAGAACTATAAATGGGGTCACTAAATGAATATAGTTTAAAAGTATTATACATATACATTACATGTAGAAATTATTTTAATCCATGAGTGGAGGTAGTATTATAAATGGGTGATCATTGAGTAGGGAGGGGCGTATTAGGTACGTACAGTACAGAGCAGGGAACCTTGAGGCATCATGCTGACCTTAGAGGGTTAGGGTTATAGGAGGTAAGCGGGTATGGGTACACCCTAAACACTGCAGGTACTGGAGGCAATTCCAGGGTCATCAGTTCCTTATCTCCCCCGCCCCAGGTACCAAACACTGCCCAGGTGGGGTGTGTACTGAGTGGGTACCCCTCACCTACAGGAGCACTGAGTACCTGAGATACTGCCTCTCAGGGGGCTAAACCTACCTTACTGACTGAGTGGATAACGCACCTCCCCACAAGAGTGTCAGAGATGCCACATGTCCTAATTTAATATAATTCCCTGCTTTCTCCCTGAGGTTCTAAATCAAGATATATCAATTTACTACAAAACTGACAAAATGTTTATAAGAAAATGAAAAAGAAAATGAGGAGATTTCGTACGTTTTGTTGACCAGGGAGTGGTGTCTCAGGCGTGTGGACTTTGGTATTGAGGCGCTAACTTATAGTTCAGAACTGAATACATGCAGGGAAGGCAGACCCCCTTGGGGGAGGGCGGTACAAGGTATTGGAATAAGATACAGGTGATTGGATGATGAGGCTACTGGAGGTGGGTACACCTCTCACCTGGTGTAAGGTGAGGGATAAGGTCAGAGGGCAGTCTCAGGTTACTGGATGGAGGTGGTCCACAGTCTCACAACTCCATCACCTTTTGCTACCGCAGAAAGGTAGGTCTTATACTACCGAGACAACCAACAAATTATTCAAAAATTGAGAAAATAACTATATTGTACTCATGAACATCTTGGGCATATTAGAACTATAAACTGCCTCACAAATTGAGTCATATTGTCATGGTAACGTACAGACGGAAGTATTGCAGACATGTGCTATTGTGCTGAGGCGTTGCCTCATGTGGGTGTGTTGGTGTAATATGCCAGGTCGTCTTACTGTGAAGCTGATACTGAGGTGACATAGAAACCTGCCACAAGACACCCTGATCTAGATGTACACATACTGAGAAGCCAATCTAGCCTTCTCTGTATTGGACTCATTTCTTATATTGGGGGATGGGTATTATCTAGAAGAAAAATCCAGATCAATTGCATAGGCCTATAAAAGGCAAACATTGAACCAGTTGTCAGTTACTTAAACACAGTTAACTCTTTTATGTAGGGTGAAACCATATTAATCAAGCTTTGCCTTGCTTTCGATAGGATGTTGCCAACTGAACTGGACTAGCTATTTCCAGTAAAAACTGATGCTGTGATATAGACCTGGCGCCAACCTTACTGTAAAGTAAGGTTTACGAGGAAAGGTTTGATATAATGTTACTTGTGGCATTACTGTTGAAAGGGTTGTATCTATAAAAGTCACAAATAAATGGTTGACCACTATAACCACAAACTATGTCCATACACACCTTTGTCCCCTCGGGGGGCTCTAGGCCCTAAACAACAAAGAGAATACGTGCTTTAGGTTACCGTGCACTAGTTCCGTTCCTAGCAAAATAGGGAAGCAAAATAGTTAAATATCTGGGTTCTTTTGAGGCCTAAATACTATAGAAAAAGAAAGAGAAATCGACCTCTACATACCAAGATTTTCAGAACCTGTAAACTGAAGCATCCCTTTTGTTTGGCCTTATGAACATCTCGGTGCACACAACAGGCATACAACCAGCGCCAGGAGTGTGGGGTCTGTATGGTTTATGGTGAGGACACAAAGGGGGCTGCTGTGGTTTATGGTAATGAGAGGGAAGATGTACCCTGCAGGGGGAGGAGCAGAGTTATGAAGGAAGGAGGAGTGACTACATCTCCCTGTGTCAGTGAATAAACTACAGCTGGGTCCAGTCACTACTAACCAGGATGCCGGTCCAAATGTTGGTGCACCAACGCAGTGCTCAGCAGCAAGTAACTCGCCGGTGCTGCATTGCCAGGGCTGCATTGTTCATGTAGTGCTTTAATTCTGTTGGCATGATGCATGAATGCAGCACTGGTCAGCTACTAAAGGGCATAATGCAATGAAGCATTACACTGCCCTCTAAGGGCTTAACCAGGTCTAGGTGCCCCAGGCGACTCATATACCTGAACTCAGTAAGAACAAAGGGGTCATAATACCCCCCCCCCCCCAGCTCTAATTTATACCACTCGTCTAATCATGATCTTAAGGATTGCGAGGAAAAGAGCGAGTGAGATATGTGTGACTTTACCGGGACTTCGCATATTCGTTTGTATACTGTTGAACTTGAAGTATATTACTTGAAGATGCGGTCCACTGCTCGAATGTCCAAGGAAAATGTCATACTGAAAAATTAGCAGATTTTTACAATACATTGTATAATCTCAGTCACATTTCTATAACATACACCTCCATTGACCACGTATGATTAGTGATATTGTTGCTATATCATGTACAATGTGTTACATGTGTTACAATACTAATGTCATGTTCCTCTTGTATTGTAGGTGAGTGTTCCGCTGTCCTGTTACATCATATCAGAGTTAGACAGGTTTGTACATCAGGGCCCTGGCCACCAGAAGACTTCTCCAGCCTACAACAGGTTAACTCAGCCAAAACGTCCCCCATCCCCTGTCTCTACCACTTTCACACAGCCTGGGTCCATAGATATGGCAATGTAATACTATTAAGTATAGCGTCCTCTGTTACATTCCCATAGCCATGTAACCGCGTGTAACTGTATCCACAAGGCCCTGTAATTCCAGCTCCCTGTGAACTGTATTAGAGGTGTTATAAAGGTGTGTCACAGGTGGAGGTAAAGGTGGGGTATTAGGGAGTGGTCATTTTTTAACAACAGGGGGGGGTCGGTGGATTTTCACGCGAGCGGGTCAGAATTTTTCTGGTCCCCCCCGCGAGAGGGGTAGAAACTTTTTTGGTCCCCCCCTCCAGGCAGGTTGAAATTGAGCGCGGCCGACCCCTTTGAGCTATAGTAACGCGCGGGCTTTTCCGCTAAATAGGGGTGTAATTTTTTTGGTCCCCCCCTCAAGAGGGGTCCAAATTTTTTTGGTCCCCCCCCTTCAAGGGGTCCAAATTTTTTTGGTCCCCCCCCCAAATCCACCAACCCCCCCCTGTTGTTAAAAAATGACCACTCCCTTAGGTGTGTTACCTGTATACACCTGTATACACCTGTAATTACCACACCTGACATGCTGCCCTCCCCTCCAGGGGGTCTGTGTTAGATGTGTATTAACCCTTTGTTGTTAGGTAACGGGGTGTATCTACCCTGTAGAGGGTGACCAGAGCTGAAGTATCAGATGTGACAGGGTGTGAGGATATAGTCTTACTGTGGAAATGCAGAAGGAGAGTGGAATAATAAGTTCATTTGCCATACATTTTTGAAAGTTAACAATGAGTATTGGCAATTGAATATGGCCATGAGTCCATTATGACAGCTAAGAATACTTGATAAATCAAGAACTGAAATGGGATTGCCTTAAGGATCACGCCATGCACAATATGCCCAGGATGTCGCCATGGTTACAGAGACCCTTCCCTAATTAATTCCCCGTAACTGGAGTCTTCCTGGACCTTACAACACACGTACAAGAATGCATTATTATGAAACAAGAAGATGAAAGTATTAAGTTATTGTGAAGTTATTTAAAGTAAGACAATCCATAGTCTTTAGTTACAGCAACATGAGAGCACCTGACACAGAGGGTAGTAATATTACACAAGCATCTCGTAAAAACACAGAACCAATTAGCTGCTTCTAAATAACAGAGAACAGGATACAAACAATGACTACTGCAGTCCTTTAGCCCTTTAAGGGTCGCATACTGCTTCAATGAATTAGACCCTTTATCTTAATGAAGCACGAATGCCGCCTTGTTGAGTGTTTCCACGACTGCATTCAAGCATCGTGCTGACCATACAGGGTTGGTACACTCCCAAGGGGCGGGTATGATGCATGAATGCAGCACTGGCGAGCTGCATTCCAGCATCATGATGACTAAGGGCATAATGAATTAAAGCACTGTGCATCTCTTAAAGGGTTAACATCAGATGCTGGGCAGCCGTGTCAGATTTTCATTAGCTCCCTGCTAATTAGTAACTTTGAAAGAAAATCACCAACTACAGAGAAAAATTACCTCCTCTCAGTGAAAAATTACCCTCTTAAAGAAACTGGAATTAGTTATCAAGATGCAGGCGTTGTGATTGGTGTCAGCGCAGCAATGGAGTAGAAGGGCGACTCTTAGTTTGCTTTAAATACAAGAATCCAGCAGCCACCCCCTCCCTACAACCTCCCTAATTAAGGAAAAGGCAAATTGAAATTTCTTTTAATTATGGGGGATTTGTAGCAAAAAGGGTTAGTGTACACAGGAAGGATTGCTGACATTTGGAGATTAATTAAAAACGTGAGACTTGGGACTCAGATGTCCCAGATTAAGGGGGTATAAAGGGAGTCAGTGTTTAGAAATATAAACAGACTGGGGTAAATCAATACAAACACTGTGTACTGCTAATATTTACCGCCTCTATCTCTGGGATGGGGAGGATATTGGGACGGTGTGTGGAGGGTGTGAGGGGTGGGGTGTAAACATGCAGTCTTTGATATGCTGAGGGAACTGGGTCAGGAGATGTCTGCTGTGTGCAGCATGTAGGGAAGGTGTGGGAGGAGGCGGCATAGAACCAGTCTACTACTGCACCATCCACACACCAAGGTGTGCTGCTGATGTATAGGGGCTAGATATGGACTCAGAACTGTCAGCCTCAGATGTCTACAAGTTTTCAGATGATTGAGGATGGTATTTTATTATAGGAGTCCCTCAAGAAAATTCTCAGATTTTGGGCCGATACCCAAAATAGCATGTCTACATGATTCCTAATCAGCTCTACTTAGCAGTGACACCTTGTCCGAAATTTGCAATAACAGTTTCCTGATTCTTTATGAACTGTAACTGGCTGCTTACACTGTCCTGGCAGGGAATCATCCCTGTCTCCAGTATGTACAGCCACAGAAAAATAATGGTCCGTGTACCCTCTCATAGAGTATCCTTTCTGCTTGGTTGCCCATATATAGCTTCATTGGCAACACAGACCCAGTGGTCGCTCTAGTACCAGGACCCTTACTTGTACAAGGGGCTAGGACCAATGTTAGTTGCTCTTTGCTAGGGCTAAGAACGAGTAGGAAATGGTTATGATGCACAATGGTAGGAGGGATGGGGGAGGGGACAGGAGAGATGGATAAAAAGGTGTGACAGCCACACTGCTGATTAAATGTCAACCTTGACGGTGAGGTGTCGGGTGTGGGGAGTAGGGGGAGGGAATCAAAAACTGACACTGTGGACAAAAAGAGGCCCTTTCAGGTTCTAGCTGTTCAAAGACAAGGCATTGGGGGGGGGGGGGGGGGGTGGGTAAGAACCCAGTTTATGGTGACTCTATACTTAGACCTACTTACCATGCACAGACAGCACTACAGTGTTGCGTGCTGTGGGTTGGGGGTTGGAATGAGGATGCCTGTTTTCATGCATCACACCAACCATTCAGGGATGAATCATTCGGCATGATGCTTGAGTGCAGTTTGCAGCTCTTAAATAGCTAAACTATGGCATCATGACTTCACTGTGGCTTCCTTAAGTAAGTATATTCTGACAAAAGGTAATGCACTAGTAAATGTCTAACATGGCTTCCCTTTTAAGTTGTCCTCTATTGCCACACTACCAATGAGATAATGTCACCCGATGCATAATGGCTTCCACTGTGGCTTCCCCGTACATTATTCAAGGTAAAACAGCATTCTTGTAATTCCCTTTTATGACTTAATATCGCCTGCCCTGAACTGCTATTTGCTCAATTTCACACTGGCGTCACATGACGGTGATTCTATGCAGCACCATACTGGCTTCTTCAGCTCTTGTGACGTTCTCCCATTCAGCCATTCACTCACGTAACTCTAATTCCTTGTGTGGCTTCTATTCTTCCACTGCCATCTGCACAATTTCACACTGGCTTCCCGTGCTGTGATACCCTATTGAGGCGGTAGCGGCACACTGGCTTCCCGCCTGGCTTCCCGCCCTACACGACTAAAGCCCCCAGTGGGGCCGGCTGGGCACTGGTCACGTGGGAGGCTGCCGATAGGGCCCCTTGTGGCCCGGTGATTGATGGGGGAAGTGACAATCGTGTAAACCCTACTTCCACGTCTCAATTGGGTCTTTCCTGCCCCTAACCACGCACGTCAAGGTTTAGGGAGTCGGGGTGGGGTCGGTAAGGCGGGGGGGGGGGGGGGTAGAGGTGGGGCAGGGTGGGGTGTTTTGCCAGTCTCTACAGAACAGGCCTAGTTTAATAGTCTGTGAATTACATTTTAAAAGGCAGGGAATTTTCTGGCTGAGGAAGGATGTAAATAAAGCCTTGTATTATGTAGAGAAATCAGCCCAAGTCAGTGTAACTATAGCTTGGTGAGGTCTGAATGCAGAATGAGAACTAGATTTATCAGAGGATCCCAACAACCACCACTCTTCCCAACATACCTACCTAACATAACCTACCTAAGCAGCCCCCTGCTACCACTGTTACCAGATGGCACCTCCCCACCCCAACCTCCCCACCCTTAGCCATGTCAGCCCTTGTCCCTCCACCCACCCGTGTGGTCCTTCTGAGCAGCAGGCGGCAGGACATTGATTCTCAATGGCCCCCGATGACCCTCCTCAGCAGCTCGCGAATAGCTCACCACTAACAGGAGCTCCTCCCCCCCCCCCAAGCCATGAGCAGCTCAGTGCAACAGCTGTCTGTCTCACTGTCACCTTGTAGGTAGTCCTGTGTGCACTCTTTCTGCAACTAGATCATATAAGGGTCCTGATGTTTCCTAAGTCTTCCTTGTACTCCTGTCACAACCAGGTAAGTGTCTTGATGATACACCCTCAGAAAAGTGAGAGTTATTGTCGCTAAAACTACCCTCACCTGAGAGTCAGGCAGTGCCTGACTCTCAGGTGAGGGTAGTTTTAGCGACAATAACTCACCTTTCTGTGTGTGTAGGAACCAGGTTCTTTCAGGACCCTAACCTATCCAGGACCTAGGACCCAAACCTAGCTTTGACAGGAATCTGTACAGGGCCCTTACCAGTTTACCTAGTTGATGTAGGAGTATATAGGCCTACAGGACCAGGTAGACTACTCCCACTTAAACTCACAAGTTACAGGCCAATTGTGGAATGAAGGAGAGGGGTGAGTCCGCTTCCAATCCTGGCTTCTAATAAAGAGGAACTATTAAAATATTTGTAAATATAATATTTCACACAAAACCAGACACTGTAAGTTGGGTTAAAGATGGCTTTTATTTATAAATGTTGACAGTAAACCTATGTTGCATATGTGGTAGGCATTATGTAGGAGGGATCAACGTTTCGAGTTATTTATAACTCTTCTTCAGGATCTATTAAAATATGTTTAACAAGGGTTGGCTTGCGTTGCGCTATAAGGGTGTGCATTTGGAGGATAACACCCTATTTATTATCTGTACAGGGACAGACAAATGGCCGTTGTGCCTCCTAAAGCTTAAAACCCTGGCAATCACCAGCACAGCCCTGGTGTTGGAATAGTCCACCCCCTACTGTACCCCTGTAAGGAGGCTGGAGATGGGGCTGGGAAGTAAGAGGTGGGGTTAGGGGTACAAGTAGGATACAGTGGGTTATGAAGACTGAGTGAGGGGACTGTGACAGAGCCCCTGACCCCCCTCAGGGTGAGGAGCTGAGGCCCTGAGTGACTCGGTCCATATTGAGCAGCTCACGGTGCGTTGGGTCTTTGGGTGCGGGACGGAAACAACAACAGAAATCGATGTATGTTCTTCCGGCTGCGCGCCCCCACCAGCAAGGTCTAGGTAGGTGTAGGTGTGCTGGGAATGAGGGAAGGGGGTGCCGTACCTTAACCCTTAGAGGCCAGCATAGTGCTATAGTGCCCTCTTGGAATCATGATACATGAATGCAGTCATAGTGAGTAACTCGCCAGTGCGGCATATCAGGGTTGATACACTCCCAAAGGCTCAGTATGAATCATGGCGGCCAATAAACATGATACCGTCCCCAAAAGGATAAAAGTAAAGAGGAGCTGTCCAGAAAGGATTAAGGTTGCAGGGAGCAGCTCCCGTCTGCCTGCTGGAGGCGCCTGGCGAGCTGCTCACCCTGAGCTGCTCATCCTGCCATGAAATCATTAAAGGTGAGAAATGGGAAGTGGGACTACTGCACCGTGGGTTGTCTAATGGAGAGGTGGGAGGCAGACTCTGCAGTAATAGGAGACTTTGTACATAGCTGCCTTCCTCCATTGGAACATGGATTATTCAGAGAGGAATATCATTAGAAATATTATCCTACTTCACCTGGGTTAACATATCAAATCCAGAAATAACCTTTTGATGGTCTCAATTCCTGAGGCTACAGCCCATGATTTACCTGTGTCTCCCTGATTGCTCGACTTGTTGTAAATACAGTCCCCTGCCAACCAGGGCCAGATTTACCCAGCGTGGGTAAAGGGGATCCTCCCCCCAACCCCCCGTGGTGGTCAGAGCGACCAGGAGGTAGCACATAAACAGCTGGGGTTATGTAACTGTCTGTAACCAATTCTGTATGCATGTCTAGGGTATCAGTAGGTACCACAGGTAGTTTGAAGATATCCTCCCCTGAAAAAACTGTTATCTTGCTTACGAAGCTGATAAAAATTGATGAAGAATGGTGGTACATGTGTCAAAATCGGTTCAGTAGTTTATTTTATATGAATTTTCCAAAAAAAAAAAATGTTTTAGTAATTTAGCATCTTTGATTCGCTATAGCTCAATAGTAAATGAGTGATAATACACCTCTTTTGGTGTCTTTTTAATCGATTTTGTGTTCTATTATTGGCAAATTAATCCATATTTTCAGCCAAACATGTTTGTTTACCCAGAATGCCATGGTACAGAAAAATCAAAATACACTGTAAAACCCCTGCACCCTCACTGTACCTTATATTGGCTCGGCCACACCTCGTTTTACCTTGTATTGGATCCTAAGGGAACATTCACAAATGACGTCACCTTTTTCGGGCCATTTTCAGGACCCCCCCACCCCCTTGTCACCTTTTGTCACCTACCAGCAATAACCCCCCTAGGAAAGACGTCACTCATTTTGAAGACCCCCCCCCTTCCCCCAGCTAGCGAACCCTCTAAATACTAGTTAATCGTGCCGGACAGACATAAGGCTAGGAGATATATAACATTTAATTTAAAGCACCAGGTTTTGAATAAGCACCAGTGTTATATAGATGACTGGGGTAATCATGCCTGTAGATCAATAAACGCCAGGGCACTCATATATGACGGTATGGTATGAATCTATCATAAATTCTTGTGTATAAGCCTTACATTAGCTGCACCTAGACTTTGAGAAAATTATATGAGCCTCATAGGGGGTACTAATAGGGCAAATTCAGAACTGTACTATGATAATAATAAAAACTTGCATGTAAGTCACCCCTTGACTTGCCCAAGGTCTATCCCATAAGTCACACTGACGATCTGACTATTAGCTGTGGCCTCTACGTGAAAATTTACGGTAATCATTCATGAATGTAGATATATGCTAAAATCTAAATTCCCTTCACTGGACAATGGCCAATTAGTTGCCATTCCAGCTAGATAGCAGAGATACTGTTACATTGACATAAGTTATCATAGGCACAATACCATTGCAATTCCCTCAGCCTACTTTTCATTTTCATTTTATGCATTTAAATATGTCTGGACCCCGGGGTCTGGACTTGAAAAGGTGATGTCACACAGACCTTGACACCCCCCACCCCCATGACACTTTTTGTCACTAAACGCAACGACCCACCCACTCCCTTGCAGGTGACGTCATTTGTGAACGTTCCCTAATTTACAAGAATAAAAGTGTAAATAATAGAATAATTACGGTTTTGCATTGGAAAGGTATCTCAAAAATCCAAGATCACTGCCACATAGGGCCAATGGTTTGATTGAATTCTCTGACCTCTAAATAGTACTCTTAACATTTTTATTTGTGTTTCTAAGTTAATTAGAAGCAAAGATATAGCTCTTTTAAGTTTTTGTAGGCAGCCATATTGGAATATGGCAGCCATATTTGATAAAGATTTAAAATGAACTGACACCAAGTTTCAAATCCTTGTCTCATTGATCTACTCTTATAAATATGTTCCTATTTTTTCCTAATTTACAATAATAAAAGCATAGATTATTAGTTAATTAGCGTTTTCACAAATTATGCTAATTAGGTCAAATTCAAAATTCTAATTCTGATGTTTCCTTTAAAAACTGACCCTTTTTTTTGTAATTATGTGGGTGTTTTTTGCCATCATTGCCATGCTAAATAGGGTAATTTACCTGACCTTATTAAATATTATGCTAATTAGGGGTCTTAATATGCAAATGCCAGAAGTGTCAAAGCAGATTCTGATTCTCTGGAAAAATGAATAAGAATCAGTCATTGTGTACAAGAGTAAGTGAGACTGGGGGCTAGAATCTGGAGGTGGACCAAGGGCAAGGGGTTTCAGATTACTATCTCACCACACCATGTTATCTCAATTACATAATGGGGCCGAGGTGGTTCTCGACCTCATGAGACAGCCTCCTGGTTGACCGGGGACTGAATACCCCGCTGAGCTATAGATATTGTGGTACGGTAAGGAGACTGTGGCTATATTCTAATGAGTCATCTCTAGTACTAGGATGTGAGTTGACGTCGGTTGTGCTTCAAACTTTAACCACTTCAAACTTGAAGTATTTGAGTGTTGGTCTTGCTGTGCACCAGCTGCTACCGCCAGACATTCCTGCCGTCTTCGTAAAGCCCTGTCTATTCTGTAAAAATGTAGTTATATATCTGTACTTTACTAATGTTTATACCCTTTCCTCCTGTGTGTAGTTTAGTTGTGACTACAGTTTAGGTGTGGCTATGGTAGTTTAGTGGTGGGTGTGCAGTACTTAAGGTGCCTGATTGCGGCCCCTGCTGTGCGGCAGCTGTTACTGTCAGCCCGAATCACACCCAGACCTGCCTCCAGGAGCCCCAGCTATGTGAGCTGCTCCACACAGGGAGGCAGCTATGTGAGCTGCTCCTGTGATGCAGGGAGGGAGCTACCTCAACCCAGGTTACCTGCTCACTGCAGCAGTCTGCATAGGGCAAACTAGCTGAGTCATTGTGCATATACATTTTATGTATAATGTGTACAGGCGGTTTTCCCATACAAAAGGAATTTACCGACTTTCCAATGATATTCCTCTCTTCAAATTTACAAGTGCTGCCCTGGCGATTAATTACCTCGCCAGTGCTGCATGCATTCAAGTACCATTAACGTTATTAAGGGGTTAAAGAGCACATAGCCCATACCATTTAGGGTAGAGGCTGCATGGTCATTGCTCAGTGTGGACATCTTAGGTATCTACGGTTTTAAATGACCTACTAAGGAAGCCACATCAGAAGCCAGTGGTGTGAAATTCAATAAGCGGTTTTGCTAAGAAACGGCTGTGAATGAACAGCAGTTATGGATAAATCCGCTCTTGTTTGCAGAGGCAGATTGGGTGTATGTACAATATTAAGGGAGCATTTGGCCACGACACCTTTAAGAAAGAGACCGACCACAATTTAACCAGCACACGCCTCTCTAAACCACAGAGATCCATTCCAATCTCATTGCCCCGTTTCCATTCTCCGCTGCCTCCGGGCCTGAAGCCATCGGCTTGTTCCCGGTTACCCCACTGGAACCCGATTCCACCAGCGAGACAACGTTGTCACATAAATTATTGAAGCCACCCTCGTTGGCTCCTTTTTGGAGACCAGGTCCAGAGATTCATTAAAGAAGCGACCACTGGTCCATACTGGGGAGGCGGCACACTGTGCGGGGAGGGAGACAAGGCTGGTAACACATGTATTAGGCGTTGTTTTTAACCCGCGACAGCTCTAGGACTTCTGCTATGGTGGCCTTCATTTACTACCGGTAGTTCTGTTTGATTGTACTAAAGGGAGAGCCTGTCATATGGAATCTGGGTTAGCTGCTACTATTAACCCTTTAAGGACGACATGCTATCTTAAGGCTAGAGTTGTCCTCATGATGGACCAATGCAGCAGAATCTGCGAGTAACACGCTGACCCAATATGCTGACCCTTCGCGAGTGTATCAATGCATGAATGCAGCCCTGATGTCTGAGTAGACCTGCCAGTGCTGCATTAATGCATTTTGACGACAGAGGGCATAGCACATTAGAGCACTCTGCTGTTCATAGAGGGTTAAAAGTTTACCTGTCTAGTACTATAGGGGGAGGGTGTAGTAGGGCAGGAGGATCTTCTCCACATGCCCCCAGGTAGGGGCTGACCTGGTACACTGATACCCTACAGTAGCTTTACCCTGTACCTTTACCCTTTACCATGTACCCTGCTGCCTCTTGTACAACACTGCTTACCCCTGGTACATGTAGTGGGTCACGTAAGGCTTATTGAGGTCTGACAGAGGAGTGAGGCAGATTAAGTACCATGACCATCCTCCTATAGCCATAGACGCGATGACTTGAAATACCCACTGGGGATTAATGTAGAAGAAATGGTAGAACTTGTGTGAAAAACTTCAGGAAACTTCAGGAAACCCATATACTGCAACATTATATACTAAATATGGAAGAAATAGAGAGGGAAGGCAACGGACAGAAATGTAGCTTTACGTCTATATACGAGTACATGTTTGTAAGATGTAGCAAGTGAGTGTACATGTATGTACTATATATGTAGTGATGTGCACATAATGTGATTATAGAGGGATGCCGCGGGGTTTATAAAGAAGACTGAGTGAGTGCTGACTGGGAAGGGGTTGACTTGATGAATGCCATTCCTGCCTCTACCCCATGTTTATTTCCTGACACGTTACGTTCCTGCCCGTCCTGCACCAGAAGGACGCCGCTACGTTACGTTATGCAGAATGAGGTCTAACTGTGTGCACAACTTGTACAAACCACCCTGAACCCCAGGTAGGGCATGGAGGGGTGCTCCAGTACGTTACGGTATGCAGCTACATAACTGTACACTACATGCGGCCACCTTGTGCACTATAACATGTGTTTTTATCCTGGCCGGGAGGGGGCGGGGTAGCTGCACCCCTTTACATTCTGGTATGCACCAACAAGACATAACTGTCTAAGGCCTTCCTAATAATTGTAAACTATAATAACTCGTGTGTCTTTGACTCGTGTGTGTTTGAGGTTAGGCTGTGAAGGTATGGGAGATGACTGTGGATGTGGTATGGGTGGATACTGGAGGAGTGTGCAGCTTATGATGTGGGGATGTGAGGGGGATGTAGTTGGCATTGGTGGTATGAGGACATGTGTGATAACCATTTAACCATAGCAGAGTGCTTTAATGCGGTATGCCCTCTGTCGTCATGATAAAGCCCTGTCAAGTAACCAGCGCTGCATTCATGCATCATGACGGCTCTACTAGGTTGATACACCCACGAAGAAGGATTAGCATGATGCACAATGCAGTACTGGCGAGTTACTGGCCTGCATTGCGTTGGTGCATCATGACAAGTGTTGTCTTGACGTGACTTGCTGTCCTTAAATGGTTAAGTGTGTTAGTGATATTCGCCGTGATATTTGGCCTGTACGTCCCGTGTTATCCCCTTCCGGTACCCAGAATGCACCACGTGCCGCCGGGAGTCTGGTACCTTGACGTGCATGCTACACACGCATCATGTTACCATGGCAACCACTGCCCAGACTCACCAGACCTTTTCCAACAAGTATAGCGTTTGAAAGACTTCAAGGTCTTGACGGTATTGGTAGGCCTATTGCATATATTCACTTGTGTAGCAATGGGAACTTGTGAAGGATACCAGGTAGAATCTCAAGGCATTAATAATTATGAGAATGGAAAAAGAAGAAGGGCAGCGAAATGAAAAGGGCAGGATATGGCTGCTGTGGAGTCTACACCTTACATATATAGCAGTGAACCTGATGGATGAATGCTACCAGACTGACTGCCCAGACTGCCTGTGTGTGTGGGGGGGGGGGGGGGGGTACGTCCTATGTAAACCCCTCCTGTACCTGACCCTGCATAAGGCTCAACACACAACCTGCAGCTTCTCTACTGGTATGTGTAGGTCGAGCAACTAGACAAATATGGATCCCATTGTTGGATTCATGTAAGCTGGAGTCAGGCTATTGTCCCTGCTACTGTGCTGTGTTTGACTGGGAGACAGGTATATAAGGGGACAAGGTATTGTAGACATGAATCTGGGACATCCCATACCATAGTCCCGTATACTAGTAGATATTGTTATTTCCTGAAATGATATTTAAATGGCTTTTGCTGATTCGTGTCTATTCAATTAAATTCTATTTACTGTTCAGTTCAGATTGAGCACATTACCATATAGATACTTCATCTTACATTAATTTATAACCATAATGTAGGAGATATAGAGAGGGACTATATGAAGAATCAATTAACTTGATGAAAACAAGCTGTATAGCATTCTTAAAAAGTGATGCACCTAGCCAGAGCAGGGACGACAAGCTCCATGTAGATTAAATGCTGACGAATTAGATGATGAAAAAGGAGATGTTTAATGATTATA
Organism: Harmothoe impar; assembly: GCA_947462335.1. Taxonomy (NCBI): domain Eukaryota; kingdom Metazoa; phylum Annelida; class Polychaeta; order Phyllodocida; family Polynoidae; genus Harmothoe; species Harmothoe impar. The sequence continues at coordinate 83,834,779 of OX381705.1, forward strand.
TGATTAGCCATCTAAGGGCCGCATAGCGCGATTATGCATTATGCGATTTATCGCCATGATGCATGAATGCAGCCCTAGCGAGTAACTGGTCATTGCTATATTCAAATATCATGACTCATGCAGGCCCTATAGGCTTGATGCATTTTCAAATGGAGACTCGCCAGGGCTGCATTTATGCATCATGATGACAAAGGGCACAGCACATTAAAGCGCTAAGCAGCCCCTAAAGGATTAAGGATTAGGTGACGAGGTGTTGAGGATTGGATCTTTAAGGATTACCATTAGGCGCTGAGATAGATAAGCCACCTCCCCGTGTCTAATCCCCCTGTACTGATTAGAGTCATTAGGAAAGCTAATTCACCCGGGGAAGATGGAGGGGGGCTCTGCTGTTTAAGGGATAAATGAGAAGACAGGAAAGCTATTTGGAATTTATCCTATGCCTTTGACCAGGATAAAAGGCATGTATAACGCTGTACTCTATTGTTTAACCCTTTCATGACTGTATTGACTATTGTGCTTTAATGGATGATGGACAGATACTAGTAGTGTGGGTGGCAGTGGTAGACTAGCTCAGACCATGAGTGGCAAGGGTGTTGTGGTAGGTGAGTTGTCAGGGTGGTGACTGAGCCCCTCACCCTGAGCTGCTCCACTCACCATGAGCAGCTCCCATCCCACCACGAGCTGCTCCACACACCTAGGTTAGCACCCCCTGTCAGCTACCACCCAGTCCGCCTGTCAGCCTACACCCGGGTTGGGGGACGGGTAGGGTTACTACACCTTTCACCCTTTAAGGGCCGCATAGTGCTTTGATGTAGCATGGCCTTGGTCTTCATGATGCATGAATGCAGCCTGGACGACCCTATGGGGTTAGGAGTAGTGATAGCAGTCCCAGTAGTCTCTTGCATTTCTGCATTTAAAGCCAGTTATATGTCCTGGATTCTGCCCCAAATATATATATATATCCTGTCGATGATGGGTTACAAAGGGGTTTCTTAGTAACTGTATTTGGGGCAGTAACAGATGATGTGGTTTTCTGCTCTTTGAGCCTCAGTTCTATTAAGCACTTAAACAAACGTTTCAATGTAACTCTTTGACAAGATGTCCACAGGACGTCCCGTGGTTGTCTCATGTCCTGTTTGGAGGCTGTAAGTAGTACATCCACCACGGGAATGCCGCACAGACAGTGGCCGTGTATACATCATAGAGAAACACGCCACAGGGAGACACGAGCCGAGCTACAGCATAACACGGACTGTAGGGTAACCGCATGATACATCGATGCATTATGCCCTTTGGTCGGCATGATGCACGAATGCAGCCCTGGCGAGTAACTCACCAGCACTGCATTAATGCAACATGTCGACCCTACAGGGTTGCATGATGCGTGAATGCAGCTCTGGTGTCAGGGCCGCATTCGTGCATCATGACAAGGAGGATAGTGCATTAAGGCACTATTCTGCTCTGAAAGGGTTAATATACACGGGAACCAGGTAACCCAGGAGGCCCTTTTACAATACCTCCACACGAGGCACGAGCCTCCTTACACATACCACAACATTCATATCCAGGCCACATCACTCACATTAGATGCATCTAGACAGCCCACAGCGCACCCACAACAGCAAAATAAAAAATAAAATATCAAAAGGGGAAGACAAGATTGTAAAAAGAAGTTCACAAACGCAGACCAGATGTGATGTTGACATATTTCCGTCAGTTACCAAGCACACCCCACTGCCGGCCACAAGGGCCTCCCACTCCACCTGCCCCTGCACTAGAGTATTCATAGGCAGAATGACGTTAACCCTTTAAGGGGGGTAGAGTGGTACAATGCCCTTTGCCCTTGGTGATCATGGTGCGTGAGTGCAGCCCTGGTAAGCAGGACTGCATTCATGCATCATGCCAGTTGACCGTTCAGGAAGGTATCAACTCTGTTTATGGTCGACATGGTTGGTGCGACTCAATAGAGCTGCATGCAAGCATCATCGTCTCGACGACAAATATAATTTTGTATTAAAGCACTATGCAATCCTTAAAGGGTTAGGATCTGGAGTACAATGTATCTGATAGTTCAGGAGTCAGGGATTGTCCTATTCAGAGCCCCAGCCCCATTCCACATCCCGTACATGCTAAAGCAGTATTCAATGCAATACCGGGTAGAGTAAAAAGATGGCGACAGGAAAGTGACTGTATTCAATACATTGTATAGGTACTCTATGAATAGTAAGGACTCTATACTGAGAGGAGGCTTTCTTGTGGATGTATGAATGTGTTCCGTCTATTCCGCAAGCAAGGTACGAAATGTATTGCCGACATGACTCAGTAGTGGAATGGCCTTAACCCATTTTGTAAGGCCCACCATGAACCAGTGCATTGTATAATCATACAGATATCTCTAGTTGCGTTGGTATACATATGTGCTGATGGGGGCTGGTGATTGGGTCATAATGGTGGCGCTATTTAGTGGTACTAGTGCCTTCGGCACTAGCGGGTAGCAACATATGTGATGCACGATGCGATGTCCGCGCTCTGCAGGGGGGGGGGGGCATGCCCCCCCCCCCCCCCCCCCACCCTTCCGCCACCCCTGACTCTGGTCAGTGACCTAGTTACATAGCGTGAGGGCGTGACCTAGTTTTTGGTCGCGTGGGTAGCTCATTATTCCTCCGTATTTGTTTCTTTTAGGTGCAAAATTAATGCTATATCCTCATGTAGTTGTGTTTTAGATATGTATTAAAGGAAAATTGAATCGATGAGTATTGGCTTTTTGGAGGAATTCTAAAAAAGAAAAGAAAAAGAAAGCAGTCACTTTTTCCCAGAGTCCTATGCACATGGCGGCCTCTGTACAGAATCTGGTCACGTGTTTCCGGTTAGAAGAAATAATAGTAGTCTCTAATTAGTCACATGTAATAGTTCCATGTAATATGTGCTAACATGCACATATCATGACAGGATGATACAATACAGGGGATATGTATCTCTTAACACCCAGTGTATCTGTGCAGCAGCTGGATAGCCACATATGTTTATGTAGACCCTGGTTTATGGAAATTATAATTCTCATCTCAAGATGCCACTTTGAAATGTATACATACCTACTGATTTGCATTGCATTGTAAGAAAAAAAAAAAATTCTGAGGATAAGCTCAGGATAATTGGCTCTGTAGGGCTGACCCTGTATGCCCCTGGTGTAACTAAAAGGTTTTGACCTTGTAATGACCTTGGCGGTGCCCCAGCTGTGACCTTGTCCTACAAATGGCCCTCCCCCCACTGAGAGAGGACAGAGACTGGGAGGAGGGTCCCACATGGCCCGGCTGGGTTTGTTATTATTTTTAAGGGGCAGAATGAAGACAAACTGGCGTGCACCTAATCCGGTTGTCTCTGTGTGACTTAGGGCCCTCCCAAGCCGACCCGACACCAGCCCATCCCCGTGACGTATGGGGTCATGTGACCGCACCTCGTCCAATCAGAGCCATTGTTGCATCTGGTGTGGGGCGGAGGGTGGTGTGTGATTGGAGTGGGATGGGTGGAGTAGGGACATGTTCATTGTTGGTGTTTGTATGGGGGAAGGTTGCCTCCTTTCTATTACTGACTGTATAACCAGGTCCTCTGGGTCTCCATACAGTTCCCTAGCCCTTCCCTATAGCCCTGTAAGGGCTGCATCATGCTGTAATGCATTATGCCCTTTGTCGTTATGATGTATGAATGCAGGTCTAGCGAGTAACTTGCCTTGGCTACAAATTTAATGTATACTCAAGCATCATGGTATCCCCAATGGTGATCCTACGGGGTTGATACACTCCTGAGTGTTCGGCATGATACATGCCTGCAGCACTGGCAAGTTACTGGTCAGGGCTGCATTCGTACATCATACTATAGCATGCAGGACTACTTCCAATGTTACTCCTTTGGACTTTCCTCTGCAGTCCAGCCCCCCCCCCCCCCCCACACACACACGTGCATACCATTCTCCCCTCCCCCTCTAACATGGCTTTATGTTGCAGGTCGATATTCGAACTCGGGTGGTTATATAGGGCTGTTGGGGTTGGACGGGGAAGAAACCCGGGTTGAGGGGGGGGGGGGGTTATCGGCCATTGTGGTCAATTGGCGATTGGTGGCAGCGGCAAGTGATGGATTAGAGGCTGCCCTGCCACAATACCCACTGCGGATCACGGGGGGGGGGGTGGGGGGGGGGGGGGGGTAACAGGGCAGGGGGGGGGGGTGGACGATAACAGGGAATAATGTAAAAGGCAGCCCACAGTGGGACAGATGGACGATAAGGACATTAGAGTGGCAATGTAGTGTGGTGTGTGTTAACCTTTAACGGCCGCAAATAGCTTTAAAGCGCTATGCCTTTTGTCGTCATGATGCATGAATGCAAACCCTATTCGCCAGGACTACATTTAAGCATGGTGCCGACCCCTTGGGGACGAGACAGCCCCAAAGGGTCAGCATGAATTGGAGCCCTGGCGAGTAGACTCGTCAGGGCTATAGCTCTAGCGAGTCTATTGTGTATACATACATGCATCATGCCGATAAAGGACATGGCACCTTAAAGCACTGTGCGGTGTTGCAGGGTTGTGAGTGTGACGTGTTGTAGCGGGTACTATTGGTGCATTTACACAGATTGGTGCAGCAGGAAACGTGGTTATGGGTCGGGCCTGACGCCTTGTGCTCCTGTACCCAGCTCATCTACTTCTTGTATACACAGAACCTGCTTACATGGGACCAGCAGAATGAGCACTGCACATAACACACTATATATCCCTTAGGGCCTTTACTGTAGTCCCCCTGTGACAACATGCGATATACACATGCATGGGGATCGGGCCTTTGATACACGTGAAGTAAAATAAAGATAAATGGCCTGTCGAACTCACTGCTACTGCTAAAACCATTAAGATGTGTATTCACGATTACATAATAATGAGACTAATACAAGTCTAATGATCAGGTTTTAAGAAATGGGGGGTAAAGGGGGTGGGTGGGGGATAGTTATATCATAACGCAAGGAGGTGGGTTGGTTAAGGCAGTAGGATTATGAAGGGATCATTGTGAGGTCGTTTGGTGCACAACGTTAAGGTGCTCCAACCCTTAGGCTCAGGTGTGTGTGGGTGTTCGGGGGGAGGGGGGAATCCTCCTCCCACCCCTCACCTCAGTCAGCCCCCCCACCTGTGTTAAAAAGCCTCCCCCGCTCAGTCTCCACTAGGCCGCCTTAGATTAGCATCATGATCAGTCCTGGCGCTGCTGGGCAGGTGGAGGGGTGTGTGTGTGGGGGGGGGGTGGTGCTGCTGGATCCTGCTGTGATTGAGGCTGCTATTGCTGAGAGCAGAATATGGCAGCCTTACTTTAAGAAGGACATTGTTATCATTCCTGTAGACTATAGTGTTGTGGAGTAGGGCTACTAGCTACACATCTATATACATGTGTCTACCATCATAACATAATGGGTGAGAGGTATCTGATCCCTCCTACTATTAGTATAATGCTGCAGAGTATATTTCAGGCCGCTTTAAGACACATGTCATCATTGTGTTGTCTTGGGGAAGGTGTTGTTCTCTCTCTATATACGTGTGCTGACAGTAACAGCTTCAGGACACATAGGTCATGCTATACTTTGAGTGGAGACTGTATTTCTACACTACATATATATATACCTTAGGGCATGGGCAGCTCATATCATGTTATCCCTTCGGTCTGCCAAGTCTGACTTCCACATGTATATGGCGTGCTTAGATATGGATATAAATGTAGCAACACTTTTTAAGCACTTGGCACAGGAATATGTTATCTGACCTGCGTAAAATAAATATTTCCCTCGGTGAATAAATCAAGCTGGTCATTTTAAATCCCACCCTTCTCTGATATACGTCTGTGTAGGATACAAAAGGTTTTACTTCATGTATATATGTCTACCTGTACATGGTACTAATGTGTGTGTTTTGTCTTCCCCAGGTGAGTGTGCTACATCCCTTTATACAACTACACAAGGACAGACAAGTCCAGGGTTGTCACAACACCAAGGTATCCTCTTCAGCCGCTTCTAAATCATCTCTGTCCATCTTCACAAGCACTCCACAATAATCATTTCCATATTATAAAAGAGCCACTTTATTGTTGGCTTTGGGACCTTGTCCCCAAAGCCATTTACACCACTGACCAGAGTGTCAGCTTTTCGACAAGAAAAGACGAGCAAAGGCCCCCTTGTTCATTGTTAGATATAGCCCTAGCTGGCCCTTAAACCTTGCTTAGGACTGGTATCCTCATGTGTCCTTGTAGGCATGTACAAGACTAATTTATCCTAGATCTTGTTTTCAGTTACTACATGTAGAACCAATGTACCTTGTGGTAAGGCCTAGACATCTTGTGAACAGATATATTTTGAGTTCTCTAATGTGGCTGTCAATGGCAAGGATAGGTACCAGCCTAATAACTATTGACTCCTATGTCAAGCCAAGCTGTCAATGTCAATGCCAATTCCCATATTATGCACATACAGGACCTATACTAGAAGTTGAGTGGGTCCAGGGTAGCTCTTGAAATCACTCAAGCCCACCCAAAGACAAACTGTGAAGTCCAACATAATTACCCCTCCCCCACCCCACACACACATGCACCAACCCTGAAATAATATTTCACAGTCTTTAAAGTTAGGCCATCACAAGTCCTCCTTGTGCCCCTCCTCCTCCCTGTGCCTCCCTGTGCCCTCTCCTCCTCCTCCTGCCTCTGCCCTCTCCTCCTCCTGCCTCTGCCCTCTCCTCCTCCCTCCTTTCTCTGCCCTCTCCTCCTCCCTCTGCCCTCTCCTCCTTCCTAAGTCCCCTCCTACTACCCCATCTACCCCTCCCCCCACTCTACCCCATTTTCCTCCTTCCTGTTACCTCCTCCTCCCTCTGCCCCCTCCTACTACCCCACCTTTCCCCTCCCCCCCCCCCTCTACCCCATTTTCCTCCTTCCTGTTACCTTCTCCTCCCTCTGCTTTCCCTCCTTCTGCCCCCTCCTCCTCCCTCTGACTGCCAAGATGGCTGCCGAAAACTCAAGATTGTCTGATTTCCTTGTGTGATACATGGATAATAGGGTTTTCTGGGATATAGAATCCATTTTCAGGCTCAGATTTTCAATCCGAGAAATTTCCAAGATGGCTGCCAAGATGGCCACCAAAAACTCAAGATTGTCTGATTTCCTTGTGTGATACATGGATAATAGGGGTTTCAAGGATGTAGAATCCATTTTCGCTCAGATTTTCAATCTGGGAAATTTCCAAGATGGCTGCCAAGATGGCCACCAAAAACTCAAGGTTGTCTGATTTCCATGTGTGATACATGGATAGTAGGGTTTTCTGTGATATAGAATCCATTTTCAGGCTCAGATTTTCAATCCGAGAAATTTCCAAGATGGCTGCCAAGATGGCCACCAAAAACTCAAGATTGTCTGATTTCCTTGTGTGATGCATGGATAGTAGGGGTTTCTAGGATGTAGAATCCATTTTCAGGCTCAGATTTTCAATCCGAGAAATTTCCAAGATGGCTGCCAAGATGGCCACCAAAAACTCAAGATTGTCCGATTTCCTTGTATGACACATGTATAATAGGGTTTTCTGGGGTGTAGAATCCATTTGTAGGCTCCGAATTTTGATCCAAGTAATTTTCAAGATGGCTGCCAAGATGGTATTTGCATAGGCATCAATGGAGGTGCATTGGTACCTATTTGATTCCATTGGCACATATTGGATTCTATTGTTATGCCATACATGAATTGCATAAGAACCCCAGAAACACCAAAAATTATAAATCTATGCCCCCTCGCTTTCTCACCTGTAGTTCATAACAATCCTATAAAACCCAAAGCCACTACGGCTTTGCCGTAAAATCCTTGAATTTGTCCCCTTGTTAATATAATCAAACCAGACACAACACCAGCAGATATGATGACGTGCTATTCAGTCAGAATCAGCGGCCTTCAGCGTTTTATATAGCCCTATAGGGCATTCCTAATACACTTAGGCCTACCTGAAGAATAGAGTCTACTGGAATGTCTTGAAGGTTTAGTTTCCCGCTACTCTAGTTGAGTCATTCCCTTCACGTAACAATCTACCGCCCTGTATCCCCCTCTAAGGCCTTCTCTCAGTCCCCACCACCTGACTCACATACCCGGATAGACAGCGGTCAATACAAGGTCACAGATAGGTCACGACAAGGTCATGACAAGGTCACAAGGGTCAGCTTAGAGGTCTATAGGATAATCCCGTCTGGCATGGCAGAAAATCCTGAGCCAGTCTTTTCATGGATCTCTCATGGATATTGCACCCACCCTACACGCCTTAGACTCCTCATGCCTTTACCTGGTTCCCCTAGTATCTTACATGCCCTTACATGGCCATATGCACCTTACTAGACCCTTTATAGGCAACATAGCGTTTTATTGCGTGAATGCAGCAGCAAGTTTCACATACATACACCATGCCAATACTATGTAGTTGATACACTCCCACAGGATCAGCATGATGCACTAATGCAATGCTGGTATGTACTCACCGGCACTGCGGTGGTGCATCAGGACGATCAATGAACATTAATCTAGGCACCATGCGGCCTTAAAGGGTTAAAGGCGATAGCGGTGTGTGTTGGGGGGGGGGGGGGTGTATTGCAGGCTGCAGGGATCGAGTCGCCCACTACTGCCTCCTACCAGTAGGACCTGACCCTTTCAGACTAAATCCCCGAGTGGAGTGCGGCTATCGGGGATTAGGGGCTGCAGGGCCGGGGAGGGGAGGCTAAGGCCCCAGTCAGGGGATGGGCTAGCTTAACCCTGTAGTGACGGCATATATCAACTCATCGTCAGCTACTAACCCCCTGGAGTCGCATTGCTGCATCAGGCCGACCCTTGGAGAGTGTATCAACCAGGGTCAGTTACCACATTATGGCCGGCATGATACATGGGTTATACCTCGGAAACCTTCGGGTGTTTCCGTCAATCCACGAGAGGAGCGTCTGCGCATGCGTGGCTTCAGTTTACAGCGGCGTCTTCTGAAGGAAGGACGTGGTTTCAGCGACAGCGTGGTGAGTGTGTTTTAAACTCATTATCGTTGTTATTTATTAATTTTATGAGACACTTTAGTTCACCCCCGTGATCTAGAGTTTATTCGCTTGACTTTTATTCAGTTTCAAGCGCAATATTAAAGTCTTTTTTCGGTATTTCCAGACTGACGAAAATCCCCCCCGGGCGTCTTGGAAAACCATCTTCTCAATCGTGCCTTCTCCACCCACGCTATGGGGGGAAAAAGAGCAGATAGGAAGAATGCTGAACATAATGTCAGTGAAAATTCCAGTACGGATGGAGATTCTACTGGAATAGTCACGACGGTAGAGTCAACGTCAACGACGACCACGCCGCCGGTGACGTCAGTGGCGGGCACGACGCAGTCAACGGCGCCAACCGCCGCCAACCTGGCGCCTGGCGCTGCGCTCGGTCTACAACAACAGGCCGCAGCGGGTAACCTACTGACCCAGTTACTGGGTTCGCTTCTGGGTCAGGTCGCCATGACTACGATGCAGCAACAACCGATGTACCCGTATGGGAACATCAACATGCCCGCCCCGTCGGGGTCTGGTTCAGACGGTGAGGACGAGAGCATCCCGGGACACCAGGATGAGGAGGACGAGGATAAGTCAAAGGAGGAGGTTAAACTGCCTGAGATGCGCCCAGGTAAGATGGCTGACTTAGTGACTGAAAAAGCCAAGTTAAAGGCTGAGCGTGAGAAGGTGGGGGAGGGTTTAGATCCTAACTTTGCCACTTTCGTTCAGGCTGTGTTCGGGGAGAGGCGCACCAGAGCTGACCTTGACCTTTTACACACCACATACCCTCAGCCTGTTAATGCTGGTAAGCTGGTGGCACCAGAGCCGGAAGAAGAAATTGTGATCCTCCTCAGGAAATCTAAAAATGATGCTATCAGGAAGAATGACGAAGCCCTTAAAAAGTTTCAGCAGCACATGGTAAAGGCCCTACTGGCGATGGCCCCGCTAGCAGCTCTTCAGATCCACAGGGGTAATTCAGATGGAGATCTGGACGATCTCAGTGAGAACTTGGGGGACGGGTATCAGCTTATCGCCAGTACCATTAATGCCATTTCGGCCAGACGTAGAGATCTACTCAAACCAATCATGGTAGGGAAATACCATGACTACCTGACCAGGGGTTTGGGCTCAGATCCAGCATTCCTCTTTGGAGGAGGGCTAGACGAGGCGACCAAGAAAGTGGACATCGCTCACAAAGTCGCCGACAGGGTTGCTTTTACTGCTCAGCAGCCTCAGCAACAACAACACCATAAACCTGCGGGAGCAGGGGGTGGTAAGGCAGGGAAAAAGCACAACAAGCGTTACAACCCCTACCCTGGAGGGGTGGCTTCTGTCCCTGCATGGCAAAACCAGCAAGGCAACAACCAGAAGGTGTTCGGCATGCAGCACATGAACCAGCCGTTCATGTTCCCACCTTTTGCTAACGTGCCTCAGAGACATAACCGACCCAGACATCAGGGTCAGCCACGCCCACCAGCAGCAGCTGGGGCAGCTCCGCCTACTGGAAACTCCAAGCAGGATTTTCACAAGAAGGGGCCTCAGTAAGCCGGGTGAGTACCCCTTCCTTTGTACATACGGCATCTAACTTTGAAGCAGGGCAAATAACTAGATATGTTGACAAATGGTGTAATTATACCAAAGACCCTTGGGTCATTGGTATGGTGAAAGGCGTATCTATACCTTTTGAGGAGGAGGTAGCTCCATACCAGGGCAGGGTACCAAAGCAATACTCACTTGACTCTGAGAAGAGGGCTGCAATGGATATAGAACTGTCTAAACTGTTATACAAAGGGGTAATACACCAGGTAGAACCGGTGGAGGGTCAATTCGTCTCCAACGTATTCCTAAGGCCTAAACCCAATGGGGATTTCAGACTCATCCTAGATCTCACTGAAATGAATAAGAATGTAGAATACAATCATTTCAAAATGACGGGCCTTAAAACTGCAATGGATCTCATGAGACCTAATTGCTTCATGTCCTCAGTTGACCTCAGGGACGCCTACTACACGGTGTCTGTGCAGGAGGAGGATAGGAAGTACCTTAGGTTCCAGTGGGATGGAATATTGTATGAATTTTGTGGATTACCAAATGGTCTCGCTTGTGCACCCAGAATTTTCACAAAAATACTGACTCCTATCTATGCCACCCTCAGACAGGAGGGTCATGAGTGTTTCCCGTACATCGATGACTCGTTTGTGGTGGGGGACTGTTGGGAGAAAGGTGAAGAAGCCACTAGGGCCCTGTGTTCGTCCCTAGATGACTTAGGGTTTGTGATTCACACTGATAAATCAGTACTAGAACCAGCACAAGAAATAATTTTCTTGGGGTTCTGGCTAAATTCGGTAGACATGACTGTTAAACCTACTGAAGATAAAATTGTGAAATTCAATCAGGCAGTGACGGACATTCTTAGTAGAACTGAAGTTACTATCAGAGAGGTGGCAGGCCTAGTAGGCCTAATGACAGCCTACTCCATGGGGGTCCAATATGGGCCGGCCCACATCAAGAGCCTAGAAAGAGAGAAAAATGAGGCACTAAAGGTTAACAGGGGTAACTTTGACGCTAAAATGACTTTGGGCCTAGACGGACTCAGGGACATTTTCTGGTGGTTGGCAGAACTACCAAAAGCCTATAGGAAAATCAGGAACACTGGACCTGATCTAACTATTTGCACTGATGCCTCAGACGAAGGTTGGGGAGCACATAGAGGGGAAGAAGCTACCGGGGGTAGATGGCTTTTTTCTGAAAGGTACTTCCACATTAATGTAAAAGAGATCAATGCAGCCCTCATCGGCCTACAGGCCTTGGTGCCCGAGCAAGGGTCCCATGTGAGGGTACTCACAGATAGCACTACAGCCATGGCGTATATAAAACACATGGGTGGAATGAAATCAATTGAATGTGATAAGGCAGCAAGGGATCTTTGGAAATGGTGTGAGAAAAGAGACTTGTGGGTCACTGCAGCTCATATACCAGGGGTACAAAACACTTTGGCTGACTTTAAATCCAGGAGGTTTAATGATGACCTAGAGTGGGAACTCTCACCAAAGATCTTCCAAAAAGTGTGCAACATATTCGGGAGGCCTACTGTAGACTTGTTTGCGTCTCGAATTAATGCAAAAACTGAGTGTTTTGTGTCATGGAGCCCAGAGCCGGAGGCCTGGGACACAGATGCATTCTCAATCACTTGGTCTAATGAATTCTTCTACTTGTTCCCCCCATTCAGTGTGCTGGGACCAGTCATTCAACGCCTACTGTCAGAAAGACCCAAGGCGTTACTAGTGACCCCGGATTGGCCAGGCCAGGCTTGGTACGCAACACTACATCAAAGTCCATTCAGGAGACTGAAGTTCAGAAAGAACAAGTTCAACCTTCTACCTCACGGCAAGCCGGCAAATGCAGACAGAATAAGGGCCACCCCGTTGGTGGTCTTTCTCATCTGCTAAGTAGAATACTACAGAAACAGGGTTATGACCAACACACTATTAAGCTAGTGTTGGCAGCCAGGAGACCTAATACCAGGAAGACTTATGATACTTACCTGCGTAAGTGGTGTGTTTTCTGTGTTTCCAAGGGTTACAAGGTCTTATGCCCGTCAACCCAACAAGTGTGTGCATTCCTATCTCAGCTACAAAAAGGAGGTTTGTCTTACAATGCACTAAATTCAGCACGCTCCGCTCTCTCTGCTGTACTACCTGTACATAATAACATTACGGCAGGGATGCACCCAGTGGTTAGGCTAATGCTAAAGGGGTCGTATGAGGAAGCGCCCCCCAAACCACGGTACCCCACGTTCTGGAATGTCAGAAAAGTGCTCAGATTGTTGGCCAGTTGGGGAAAGAACAAGGCCCTGACTCTCAAGTTTCTCTCTATAAAGTTGGCTACACTGCTCCTGTTAGTCACATCCCAGAGGGGCCAGACCATCATAGCACTGGACATAGAAGGCCTGGAGGTCAAGAAAAGGACTGTGTTTAAGATGAAAACTTTGTTGAAAAGCAACAGATTGGGAGACCCTTTGAACACGGTCATCCTGAGGGTGTTTGATGAGCAACCAAACATCTGTGTTGTGAGGTGCCTACAGGAATACCTACGTAGGACCAGTAGCCTCAGGGGTGAGGAAACACAGTTACTTCTGAGTTTCATCTCCCCTCATGACCCTATTAGTAGGAACACTTTGAGCAGGTGGGTGCTGACGGCGCTCAACATGGCCAAAATTGACACCGCGAGGTACAGGCTGCACTCTACCAGGGGTGCATCAGCTTCGTTTGCCCTAAAGCAAGGAGGCAACCTCAATCTGTTAATGAAGCAGGCCGGCTGGAAAAATGTGGAAACATTTGCAAAGTACTATCACAAACGCATTGAACAAGACACTACTGAAGTTGGACATGCCCTGTTGGCAGGTAGCCTGCCCTGAAAGGGAGTTGAGTACATAGGTACCGGTAGTGGGTTATATTTTCAAGTGTATAACACTTTGATTGCATTCTGTTTGTGATTTGATCGGATTATAAATCTGAATAAGTAGACTCTTGACAGCTATCAATTTCATTTATTGCTGTTGGTCTTTAAATACATGTTGACCCGAGGTCTGTGTTATTCCATTCTAGGCTAAGCCTAGTCATTTCATTACACCACGTTAGGGTGTTTTGTGTATTAGGGATTGAATTAGAATATATTTGTTCTATAAAAATCTCTGTGTTTGGTATCTGTTCGGGGAATTAGATTAGCTCTAAACCTCTCGTGGATTGACGGAAACACCCGAAGGTTTCCGAGGTATAATATTATGATTATTTGATACTTACCTGTAAGTTGAGGTATAATCTAGGTTATACCGAGGGAACCTTGGTGGTTCTGGGAATACACGCCCAGTCCCGCCCTCCCTCGGTGTAGCCTGAAGCCTCGACTACACTGTTACACTTTTAAATTTCGATTAAGTGGGTATCAAATATATATAGGGGGGAATTAATTCCCCTCACAGAACCACCAAGGTTCCCTCGGTATAACCTAGATTATACCTCAACTTACAGGTAAGTATCAAATAATCATAATATTACTCACTACTGCTGCAATCACTCATACATCATACAGTGATGTAAAAGCAGAAATAGTAGTAGCGCAATACAATGTAAAGCCCTTAACCCTTTGACGGCCGCAAGATAGTTTAATGCACCTTGCCCTTAGTCGCCATGATGCATGAATGTAGCCCTGCTCGAGTCTGCTCACCAGTGCTGCATCCATGCATCATGAGGACCCTCCGGTAATGTAGGCTTATCAACCAGGGGTCGACATGCATCCCGGCATGCATCATAACGACACAGGCCACACTGTTAAATGGTTACCCCCCCCCCTGCTACCACCAGTAGCTTACTACCACTCACCCAGCCTTCCTCCCGGGGGTGTGGGGAGGTGTATATTACCTTAATCCGCCCACCTGTAGTACCCAGGGAGATTAAGGGGAGGGATTAGTGGCAAGGGGATCCAGGTAAAAAGGTGGGGATTAACTAGCCACTCAACTATTAACCCCTGCCTACACAACACCCAACCTTTCCCACACTCAGCCCTTCCTACCACGCTCCCACCCCACCCCACACCCACCACAGTATGCACCACCTCAGGTGTCTGGTAAACACTAACCCACCTGGGAAGGAACACGATTGCCGCCTATTGCAGGAATTTCTGTCTTTTCCCTAGACTTCACCATGTTTTTGTCAGTGGATCGCTGCACTTTCTACGCTGTACTTTCTACGCTGTGTCGGTTCCATGCAGTTTCATAGCCCGGGTTTCGAAGATGCTGTTTTAGGGGTTTGCTGGTTGGAAAATATCTGTGACATGATCTGCGAAAAGGGACCATTTAGTGCAGGGTACAGTAAGGTCCCTTTTCTCGATATATGTCACAAATATATTCAGGGGACATGGTCACACTGTATAAAGACTAGTAAGGCTATATCGTTGTGCCCTGCACGTAGCATGCGCCACATGCATCGCGTTAATGCCCTATACAGCTACTATTCCGCATTAGCGAGATACAGTGGCTCCACCTTTTGGACCACTGGTAACAATCATAACCCTTTGCTCTGCAAGGACCAGCTCAGCCAAATCTCGTGGCCGAGATTAGGGTACAAACAGGGCTCAGGTATTGTGAATAGGTTGTACCTGGACACTCCTAATGTCACCTGTGTCCAGTATAGTGTAGTGGTTAGCACTGTGGACTCATAATACTGGCAGCCCAAGTTCAAATCCCTACCAGGCCAAATAACACTATGTCCTTTAAATACATATTTCTAAATTTTCTTTAGTATAGTGAATAATGTATTCTGTTTCCAAAATTGCTATACTTATGAATTTGATTACCAGGCATTGCCTGGAAGAGATTTGAACTCAGGTACTCTGCATCATGAGTCAACAGTGCTAACCACTAGACTATACTGGACACAGGTGACATTAGGAGTGTCCAGGTACAACCCTATATTCACAATACCTGAGCCCTGTTTGTACCCTAATCTCGGCCACGAGATTTGACCAAGCTGGTTGCTGTGAGTACTGGGAATAGACCTAGTACCAGTGGGAATGGCGCTATCCACTGATCATCTTGCTAAGGCCCTATAGCACAGGATGGGCTACAGGCAATACGGTAAGTAGTATAGAAGGAGTGGGTACGGGGGGGGGGGGGGGGTACATGGTGGCTACAGCAGCGTGCGGCGACTGTTGACTTAGGCCGTGCAGGGAGATTACGAGTCAATTAATACAGATTATATCATCATTAACGGGCACAAAGGGAGGCTTTGAGGTCCGGGAGGAGCCTATGTAACGGGATTGATCAGCTTCCTGTGGGTGGGGGTAATGCACCCCTTTGAGGGCCGCATAGCTCCTTTAATGTGCCCTTGATCACCATGATGCATGAATGTCAGGGCTGCATTCATGCAACATACCGATATGGGGTTGATACACTCCTGAATGATCGGTGCCATACTTGAATGCAGCACTGCATTCTTGCATCATGAGGACATTTCTGGCTTATCACATTAATTCACTATGTGGTCATTAAAGGTGTAAGGATTGTGGGTAAGAGGGGTTGGGGTTAGGGGTAGGTGAGGACATGCACCAGCTTTCACATGGTGTTACATATAAGGATCACAAACCAGGAGGACGTGCCTCTGAATAGTGTGTTCATTAATGTTTAACCAGCCATCATAATGTACACACTAACAAGTCGTAGGCTACAAATCTCTACTACCGGTATATATATCTAGTACCATATATAAGAGTCCTAAATACAACCATCTTAACCATGTAGCATCCTGTAATTTACCAATTTATATAAGGTGGACACGTTTTAGTTTGCCATGAAATGATGGGATGGTTTTGGGAAAGCCCCAGGGTCGTGTTTATGGTCATGGATACAGGCCGTATGTGGCTTGTAAATCTGTGCATAGCCTTATTCCTCTACCAACATGCCTCCCCCACCCTCCCATATCAGCCGCCTACTGTGGACCTACGGGTCCCTGGGCGCCTATCTGAGGGTGGGCCCTGGGCTCAGGGATATTACCCACAAGTAGATGGTAATGCCTTTACTGTGACTATGGCTGTAGATATGGTGCCTCTGGTGGTGGGAGACATGTGGTTCTGGGTATGCCCTGGGATGTGACTGTATGGCGCTGTATCCTCAGTCATGTTGCCTCATTAACCATTAAGCTGTCTGCAGATTAAATAGGTTGGAGTCAGTATCAATCGAGAAGCATATATAGTCCATGTATACACATAGGAAATTGAAATACTCAGCTATAACCCTGATTCTATACTGCAATAAAGTACTTATTTTATTTGCACTGGTCACATCTATACACCACACTTTAGTGCAAAAAGGTTCTCCAACTGACAACAGTTAAAAAGGATCTAAAAGATGCTGAAATCCCGACTTAGACACATATGAAGTAAATATCCTACAGAGGATTGGGTGACTGGACTGGGTAGTAGTACATGGAGTTGGTGCCCTGACCAGGGCAAGGCAGTGACTGCATATACAGGAGAAGGGGGAAGAGGGCGCTGTTAACCCACTAGCGACCGCATAATGCGTCATGACTTCAAACATGTATTGTCATGATGCACCAATGCAGCACTGCTCACCAGCGCTGCATTCGACCTTTCCGGGGTGTATCCGATTTTACACGGTTTAATGATGCATGCATTCAGTACTAGCAAGTTCATGCATCATGCCGACAACTGGGGTATAGTACATTAAAGTGCTCTGCTGCCCTTACAGGGTTAAAGCCGTTGCCTGGCGGCTCAGAGAGTGGCCGGTAGCACGGACCGTAGATATTCATGTATTCAGTGAGAGCTCTACCCTGCTGCTGTTCTAAGTCCACCCCCCCCCCCCACACACACACAGTCCACCCCCATATGGTGACGTCCTCCTACTGTAGGTCTCAGGGGGGGACATGTAGGAACTACAACATGAGACTGGGGACTTAAGTTGAAAAGGCAATGCTGTTTATCCGAGGTTAGCAGTGGTTTTCTGTTTCTGCTAGGAGAGCATGGCCAAAGGCATCTACACACTGTATCTGGAGTTGGGCCCAGGGAGGTTTCAGATAGTTCAGGATAGAAACTCAAGGTCATGGAGACATATTCTGACAGAATTTCCTTCATTTAAATCTTCTAGGGGCGCACAGTGCAGTATTTATGTCCTTTTTCGTCATGTTGCATGAATGCTGCAGTGGCGAATAGACTCAAGGCTTGGTGAGATGTTACAACTGAAAACCATTGTACACCCTCCCTTCCCCCTGTTTGGCTTAATGCCTAGCTATCAACTACTCTCCCCCCCCCCCCCCCGCCACACACACACCTACACCTACAGAGGACATATTGATCCCTGCCCTGGAGGTGGCCCAGGGATAGGCCAGAGGCTACAGGGGTGCGAGGGGACCGAATACAGTCTGTAGCAGCTTTAAGCTGTAACTACTCCTTTCCCCCCCTATCCCCATCCCACCGCTGTACGTTAGATATACCACTTACACCACAGCATCCCATGGTCTGCTACTGGTACTGACAAGGTATCATTTTATAGGGTGTGGAAACCTCCTGACCCACCCTAGGTATCTATATGGGTCTCTAACTGCCTCCTTACAGCCTACCATGACCTGTGGTAGGGGCGGTGGTGGTATCTCTACCTCCCCGGTCCCCCTGGGTAGCCTCCATAAGCACCTTACTGCCCCTGACTGCTTTCTAAACGCTAGGCTATATATCTGTGATGAGGGAGTGGGTGATCTCTGAAGGGTGTGGAGGGATGAGGAATCAGGGCTTAGGATGGAAAGAGGGAGGAATAGCTGGGGTGGGGCAGGGCCAAGAGAAAGGCAGCCACTGGGAGGGAGAGGGCAGAGAAGAGGGGGGAGGAGGTGTCATTGGTGTTGGTGAAAGGGTAGGGTGGTGGGGAGGGATGCTGTGGCCAGACCATGATATGACAGACATGTAGGATCCCTGTCTCAATACGGCAGAGGCTGGAACCCCCTGGGTACTGAGTGGTGATGGGCTGGGGGCATGAGGCAGGGAGGTCTGGGAGTGGCCTGACAGGCTGGGGACCAGGGGAGTTGGTGTCTGCCCCAGCAACACGTTACTGGCTGAAAGGGGCACTGTGGAGATGGGAGTTAGCATCATTTTAGACTCTGGCTTCTCACTTTCTGTAGCCATATTCACCATTGGTGGTAGCTGATGACCATATCATATCTCAACTGTGGACAACTGTGGCTTCATGAATATCCCACCTACGCGTCGAGATCCTTGATCAGCTTAGACTGCCCATGCTGTGACATCACAAATATGATGCACACCCTTGACCCTATAGTGGGGTGATGCGTAGGTCTGAACACAAGCACTGTACTGTGGGAGTCACACATAGCATTCATCACCACTACATTGGTTTCAATGCCGGGTTTCAATGAGAGCCAAAAGGGGCATTGACAAATCGTAGCATGATGGCGGCCATGCAGAGCTTACACGTGAGAGGGAACCCCTGAGTGGTTGTCGGCAGTGTATGGACAACCCTCCCCTGTGTATGCATGTATGCACCTGTTGGCGTGACTACTACCTGTGCCTACTGTGGGTCCTTAACCCTTTAAGGGCGGCATGACGCCTCAAGGGGCATGGTCCTTTATCATCATAATGTACCCCTGCAGAACGGTGCATCATGATTTGATTGTGTCAAAATTTGGTCGGCATGATGCATGAATGCAGCACTGGAGAGTTACTCCCAAGAGCTGCATTCGTGCATCATGCCGACAGAAGGGCAGAGTACATTACAGGGCTGGAGGTGGTAGTGGCGTGTTTCCAGGTGTCAAAGCTAGCAGTGTTTCACCAACAATGTTAACTCCCACAATGGTAGCCCCCTCAGCACCATTAACCACAGGCTCCCCAACTCTACCTCTCAGCCTGCCCACCCAGTCCTCAAGTTCAAGGTTCAAGTTTCAAAGTGTCTTATTTATGCAAGGCAAAGGTACAGTCGCATCTTAAGACATGATCTTCCCTCATAGTTCCCCCTGCGGGGTAATACATTGGGGGACCTGGAGGAATAATACAACTTACACACACATATTAAGGTCTCTGCAGATGTATATGTAACCAGAGATATCGTCCTTCAATACCCCACCTCCCTCTCTCCGCTACACCCATCCTTCGCCAGCTCAGAGGCGGATAATCAAATACCATTATACATTCACAGAGAGGAGCGATTTAAATCTTACATACGTATATTTCCTCACCCTCCCATGTCAGCAATACACTATAGCCTGCATTATATGATGTAGGTAGTGCTCCCTAAATCCCTATCGGAACAGCATAACGCGTTAATGCCCTCTTCACAATTGTCGTCCTGGAGCCCTGGCGAGTAACTCACCAGGGCGGCATTCATGCATGATGCAAAGGGATCAATGCACTGCCAAAGGTTCGCCTGATGTACCAAGGCAGCCCTGACAATCTGTGTTGTTGCATCATGATGCAGATGAAGATGAAACCTCCAGACATGACGACCTCCTTAACGTGTTAGGTACATCATGTTATAACCACACCCACATGTCCCACAGCCTGCACGTGCACCACTTACACGTGCACGTGCACCGCCTATACACGTTATAATACACGTTATCACCTGACCCACTTCCCTGATAGCCCACAGGGAGCGGGCTGCATTAGGACAACATGTTGGGACATTTAATCAATACGCCCCACATACTTCCCATCCAGTCATTGTCGGTCCCTGGAGGATGCAGGGTAAAAGCATGTTCCTCATGGGCATCTTTTATGTATGCCCCCTCCAGGGGTATTGAGCATGAAGGTATTGAAATATGTCTCAGCCAAGTCTTTATAAGGAACAAAGAAGCATGGAACAACAACAAAGGTACCCTATAAAAGCATATAGCATGTGGTGCACAGACCGTTGTCCTATTACCCTATAAAAGAAGTACATACAGCACATGCAGATAAGGACATGTATGCATTGTTGTTAAATCACTAAAATCGTTTTAAATTCAAAATAAAATGGGAGTTCAGAATACTAGATATATAGAGATAACTGCCAAGCATAAAAGGACAAGAGAGCGATAGCTGGAAATCATGTGCAGGAAATCTCCCAATGAAATGGCGCTGCTGGTGACTAATCCCTAGCATGCAGTAGAGCCACACCGTGACTGGCTGTGTTCTCAATCTGCCTGTTTCCATGCTCAATGTGGGAGATATTCCAAGTTATGATTTGGCTGCGGATCCATGTATAGATAAGACCCTGTGTGTTGGAGGTATGGATCAGCCTGGGTGGGACTGGATGTGTCCTGAATGAGGGCTGTGTGGGTGGGGGAATGAAGCTGCCATATCGAGCTGTCAGACAGATGGGCGGAAAAAGCAGTCCAGTTATTGGACGCTGGAGACCTTAATGTAACATGGACTCAGGCCTGACAGCTGAGGGAGGGGGTATAAGGGGAGTATTTAGTGTCATTTCATATCAAACTCAATTTGTTCTAGACCTGCTTAGACGTAAAGTGCCATAAAGAGAATTGTATCACAATGATTAATAATATATCAGGGATAAAATGTTTCCTTGATTACGTTGCCAGGACCTGTACTTAGCTATATAATTATATAGGGCTTCTCTTCAAGGGCCTGCATTTTAATAAGTGGTTAGTAGATTGGTCAGTTTTACGTCTGACAAGAACTAGAAAATGAAAGGACTCCTTTGACGTTGGCATACCTATGACACTGGAGGGCAACGATTGGGCAGTAGACTAGGAGGGCAGTGGGCCCACTGGTGGGGTGGAGGTCCTCTTGTGTCTATTGACCTCCTGAACACTTGCTGCGTTCCGGGACAGGTCACGTGACTGAAGCCACATCCGGGTATTTGGGAAGACAAGAAGCCACTCTGGCGGCCATTGCTGTACAGGGTCACGTGCCGCACGCGTCAGGCCCTACTCAGTACGTCTCCTGTAACCCCCCCCCCCCCCCCCCCCCCCCCACACACACACACAGCACACAAACTGACGTATTTACACAGCCCAGCAGGGAGCAATGACCAGTGGTCAACCAGTAAAGGCTCTCATTTAGCTTTTACCAAAAGCTCTCTCCTATACTATAGTTCCGGTAGTCCCTACCCTGTACCAGTGACTGGGACTTCTGCCTTCTTGCCATTTCTGAAAATACACCTTTTTTATAATTTCAAAAAATCACCCAATTACTGTCTTTTTAGGCCCCACGAATGAGTGATTTCTTTAGAGATATGGTAACTTTTACACTCGAAACCCGTAGATAGGGGGATACATATCAATTCCTTTAACAGAGATGATGTCAGTTTGCTCTGCTCCTGCCCCTCAGGTGGGATGTGTTAGTAGCTGACATCCTCCTGGGGGTGTTGACGGGCGGCTGGTGCAGGCCGTGCCTTGTTGCACCTCAGTGACTGGGTGGAGTCAGATACAGGCAGTGACTAGCACCAGTCAGTATGTGGCACTGTGAGCTGCCGTCATCAGCCACCAGTCACACCTAAGTCACACCCAGCCTGTATACACCACAGGCACGTGCCCTGTGTCTGTAGGGGTGAAAGTGTGGATATTTAACTGGGTAGGCATCGGTCTAGATACAGTACTGCACATGAGCATTAAAAGAAGCCAGAATAGAGATGGAACTGTTCCTGTCTTGGCAGGAATTTATATTTTTTTGAAGAAATTTCAAGAACAAATTGCCTCAATTTCCTGCAAAGAAAGTTGACTAGTACATGTGTATCGTAAAATTTTCCGTATGTTGTTGTCTATAGGGTCAGTATTGAATTTGATTGTAAGCTTTAGGTGTAAAGTAGACTGCCATAAACTAATGGTGCTGCGGTGATCTGTAGCCACTTGATGCTTTAGTAACTCTGAACGAGGCTGGATACCTTAAGTAAGATTATTGACCGGCACCATGTCCCATGGGTCCGGTCAATATGTATGAGAGTGAACACTTCGTAAGGTTTCAGTGAAGAATCGCGCATAGACCCTTTAGCACTGAGGCCGTGAACCGTAGACTAAGACCCTCGGACAGCGTTAGGAGAATCAGAACCCTGTCCCTGAACCAATGGTGCGCAACCTAGACCGTGATGGCCTTACTCCAAGGCCTAAGCTTGAAAATTTGTTGAATAATTTCCAATAAACACATAGCCCTAGATACTGATTTAACCCCTTGCATATTTATGTATCATTGGAATGATGGACAAGGCAAGTCTAGTGGCATTTGAAAACTCACTGGAGCCCGCCCAAGGTTATCACACCTCCCATAGAAGCTCCCCAGTACCACCGCGGTGGCTTAATCTGTACATTGCGGCCCTTAAAGGGAAGTGGCAACATGTTTGTGACACCTGGATAATAACCCTTTAAGGCCTTCTATATACACCCATCCCCAACACACTGTACACCTTGTAATACGAATATAGTAATGGGTAATGTTGGCCTCAAAGGGTTAACTATATGGTGAATGTCGTCTGCTATTTCCTATGCCGCTCTCTGCTACTTACCAGGCCACCACAAGCCTCACACATACCGCTTTTGTCATTAGAAAGTCGAATGAATTATCTAATTTGAGTACAGTACGTTATTTCTCATTTCTGACAGCAGAATCGTAATCGCCAGAAGAAGCTACCCTAATTTCATATATTGGAAGTCATATATAATCGAATTCCAGGTGGTGGCTGTAGGTGAGCAGGTGGCTGTGGGAAAGCAAGTGGCTGGGGGCGAGCAGGTGGCTGTGGGCGTCAGCGCCCGGCAGCGCGTAACCGCTGTTTTACGTCTCGGCGGAAAAAGCGAGTCGATCGGAGCGTCAGCAGCGACACCATCTTCGTTGCAGCTTCGTTTCTGGTTCGACGTGTCGGGTTGGCCGGGGGGGGGGGCAGCGTGAGCTGCAGATGATTTTGCCTCCAAAACCGATTTCGCCCCCAAAATCGATTTTGAGCCCCGAAAGGATTTTGATCCAAAAACGATTTTGAAGTTCTCCTACCCCTCCGAAAATCGGGGCGATCGGAGCGTAAACAGCGAAGATATTCGCGATTTTCGTTTTGTCGGATTATTGGTACCTAAGTGTTCTCCGTTTCTCCCGTTCTCCGTTTCTCCCTTTCTCCGTTTATCCCGTTCTCCGTTTATCCCGTTCTCCGTTTATCCCGTTCTCCGTTTATCCCGTTCTCCCTTTCCCCGTTTATCCCGTTATCCTTTTATCGTTTATCCCGTTATCCGTTTGTCTTTTATTCCGTTTGTCGTTTATAGTGTTCACCGTTTATCCCGTTCTCCGTTTATCGCGTTCGTCATTGATGGCGTTCTCTATTTATCCCTTTCTCCATTTATCCCGTTCTCTGTTCATCCCGTTCTCCGTTCATCCCCTTCTCCCTTTGTCCCGTTCTCTCTTAATCCATTCATCCCCTTCTCCGCTTTCCGTTTCTCACGTTCTCCTTTTATCCCGTTCTCCCTTTCTCCGTTTATCCCGTTCTCCGTTTATCCCGTTCTCCGTTTATCCCATTTCTCCGTTTATCCCATTTTCCGTTTATCCCATTCACCGTTTATAGCGTTCACCATTTATCCCGTTCACCCCTTTCTCCGTTTATCCAGTTCTCCGTTTATCCCGTTCACCGTTTATAGCGTTCACCGTTTATCCCGTTCATCGTTTATCCCGTTCTCCGTTTATCCCATTCTCCGTTTATCCCGTTCTCCCGTTCTCCCGTTCTCCCTTTCTCCCGTTCTCCCTTTGTCCTGTTTTCCCTTTCTCCGTTTATCCCTTTCTCCGTTTATCCCGTTCTCCGTTTATCCCGTTCTCCGTTTATCACATTCGCCTTTTATCCAATTGGTCGTTTATAGCGTTTGCCGTTTATAGCGTTCTCTGTTTATCCCTTTCTCCATTTATCCCCTTCTCCGTTCATCCCCTTCTCCGTCCGAATATCGGGGCGATCGGAGCGTAAACAGCGAAGATATTCGTGATTTTCGTTTTGTCGGATTATATTGGTACCTAAGTGTTCTCCGTTTATCCCGTTCTCCGTTTCTCCCTTTCTCCGTTTATCCCGTTCTCCGTTTATCCCGTTCTCTGTTTATCCTGTTCTCCGTTTATCCCGTTCTCCGTTTATCCCGTTCTCCGTTTATCCCGTTCTCCCTTTCCCCGTTTATCCCGTTATCCTTTTATCGTTTATCCCGTTATCCGTTTGTCTGTTATTCCGTTTGTCGTTTATAGTGTTCACCGTTTAGCACGTTCTCCGTTTATCCTGTTCTCCGTTTATCGCGTTCGTCGTTGATGGCGTTCTCTGTTTATCCCTTTCTCCATTTATCCCGTTCTCTGTTCATCCCGTTCTCCGTTCATCCCCTTCTCCCTTTGTCCCGTTCTCTCTTAATCGATTCATCCCCTTCTCCGCTTTCCGTTTGTCCCGTTCTCCTTTTATCCCGTTCTCCCTTTCTCCGTTTATCCCGTTCTCCGTTTATCCCGTTCTCCGTTTATCCCATTCTCCGTTTATCCCATTCACCGTTTATAGCGTTCACCGTTTATAGCATTCACCATTTATCCCGTTCACCCCGTTCTCCGTTTATCCAGTTCTCCTTTTATCCCGTTCACCGTTTATAGCGTTCACCGTTTATCCCGTTCACCGTTTATCCCGTTCACCGTTTATCCCATTCTCTGTTTATCCCGTTCTCCGTTTATCCCGTTCTCCCGTTCTCCGTTCATCCCCTTCTCCCTTTGTCCCGTTCTCTCTTAATCCATTCATCCCCTTCTCCGCTACTTTAACTACACACTGATGCATTAATGCATCATGACTCCTGTACACTAATAAAAAGCCGGTCACCACACCTATGGTGTGCAAATCCTAGATCTAAACCATTGCATCCTAGTTACAAGAAGACGATGATAGAAGGAATGGCAGGAATGTTAATCAAATGGACAAATTGTTTCCTTGAGAAACGACTTTTGTTACATCAGTAGAATGGGAGAAGTAAACCCAATTAAAACTACAACTTTGAAGTAAGCTCCCAGTGTGCTTACTGTCCCCCTGGTGGATACATTAGGGTAACTGACCGTACTGACCTGCTCCTGACCTGCTCATTAACCCTTTAACTGCAGCAGAGTACTTTAATACACTCTGCTTCTTTTTATGTCATGATGCATGAATGCAGCCCTGGCGAGTCTACTCGAAATGGTGTATGAATACATCATGGTACCACTATAGGATTGATACACTCCCACAGGAGTGGTATGGTGTACCAATGCAGCACCGGCAAATAAACCTGGACCTTGAGGCATCATGCGGTGTTTAAAGGGTTAATGCCTTCCCCACACACCACGAGCTGCTCCCCCCTCATCTTGAGCAGCTCAGGGTGATGTAGAGCTGTCCATGAGCCGTGACCGCAGACCGGGAGGCGCCAGTCACACCCTCGTATAAACACTACAGAGACATATCTCCTCCTCCCCCTGTACCCTCAGCACACCGCAGGTATGGGGGCTGACGGCTGGACTCGGGTATTTGTTTGTATTGGGAGCTTCAGTTGAAGGGTTTCAGCTAATGTGCTGCCTTTATCTAGATTAGCTCTTCAGGGCCGCACATTACTTTTATGTACTAAGCCCTTGGCTGGCACGACTCCCCAAGGCTGCATTCATGCATCATGCCAATCCTCTGGGCGTGTAAGGGTCGCTATGATGTTTGAATGCAGACCTGGCGAGTTACTCCCGAAGGCTGCAGTCATACATCCTGACAACAAAGGGTATAGCATATTAAACCGTATTTAAGGGACGATGTGGACCATAAAGGGTTAGAGAGGATGCAGCTTGTCCCTGAGCTGCTCACTTCACGAGCCATGACCGCAGACATACAGGCGCCAGTACCGCTAGTCACAGTTCCTATTAGGTGAGCAATTCCCTATTCACCCCCCCCCCCCCCCCACACACACACATCGGCCACAGGTGTTTTTATGCTTCACTCCTGCCAATAGCTTATGTTTAACTAATATATAGGCGCCCGTTTTTCCCTCACTTTCTTTGCTGAGCAATTTCACAACACTATTTGCCTACACTCACCCACTCATAAAACCACACGTGTAGGGGCACGATTTTTGCGATGGCATTCTTTCTGCCAATAGGTTAGCCTTTGAGGAAACATTATATACTGTTTGATTTAGGCCTGCTGGCAGAGGCTAAGGGTAGGGGTTCTTCCGTATAATCAGAGGCATTGACCCATGTATGTCATATGTTTAATACGTCAGCCAATTTGTCAGTCGCTGTGACCAGTGGCCGTGTAGGCCGCCTGGGGCTGGGGACGCCTCAGTTACACCAGAGATCTACATAGAGCTCTATGTACGTCATTGGTTACACAGGTAGCGATTCCTGCCATAGTCAAAGACCTTGATGAGGGCTACACGCTGATCCTATTTTAAACCAAGGAAAAAGAATACTCCATTCACTGCAAAATTATTAAATTTCAACTTGTACCCATTGTGTTTGCTTATCTGAACAGGATCATATCGAGTAATGGCCTCGCACACTAGACAGCTGGCTTGGACCTTGGTCCATATACATTTGTATATACTCAGAGTGAGTCTTCATGCATCCAGCAGTCCACCATTATAGTAGCCCAGCATGCTATCATGTATCATGTTATCAGACAGCCTCCAGCACCTGAAGGTGTCAGGTGGGTATGATGGATCCAACGTATAATGGTAGGCAATGGGGCTGCAGGGGTGAAGCAGCTAAGGGGCCGCCTATAGAGTAGAACTGAAATGTCAGTTTACCAGGTACCAGTCACATCTCCTGTTTGTAACCAAGGTAACCACGCCTGGTCAGACAAACATGGGATATTCTGCTTCTGTGTGAAAAGAGATGACAGTGCATGTTAACCCTTTATAGACGACACATTGCACTGATGCATCATATTTCATACCCTTGGTCGTCATGATGCATGAATGCAGTCCTGGCGAATAACTCGCCAGGACTGCATTCAAGCATCATGCCGACCCTACCGGGTTGAGACACTAGTCAGCATGATCCACCAATTCAGCACGGTGAGTTACCGGCTTGGGCTATATTGGTACATCATGACGACACATGTCATCTTTTAGCGACATGCCATCCTTAAAGGGTTAATGCCTTATTGTGTTATTGTTGTATCCTTCAGAGTGTGTATGATGCGGGCGGTGTGTGGTACTACAACTAACACTAGTAACAGACAGGACCACCATGGTGTAGGGGTCACAATGTACAACCTGTAGAGGTCACACGTCGTACACACACACCGCACCCTGCCTGTTGGAGCACATTATAAAATAACAGTCAGCCCAGGTGACAATAAGACATAGTCTTCATAGGAAAGAGCTCAGTTTGCATGTCAATTCTACTTACAGTTACTAAAACTATGGGGGTAGGTGCAGGATAGTTTTTTGAGTTTTATTGTGGCTGAGTTGTATTATGATCTCCAAAGTGTGGCCATTAAAGGGTTTAACCCTGCCTACCTGCCTTACCTATAGCTGAGTTAGTTACCCACCCTATACCTGCCTACCTGGCACCTCTAGCCCCTCCCTACATCCAGATTGATACCCCGACCAGGCACCCACGGTAGAAACAGACTCACGCTATTTATTTTTCCAGTTTAACCCGACCCCTCTCCCAACCCCCCCACCAACCTCACCATGCCTGGTCCCAATAGAAAACACAGACCTTGGATCCCTTCCTTTACTCCCAGAGAACAGCAACACAATAACAATGTTAGGGGAGCTGGATCCAGCTGACCTATACTGTATCTAAGTCCTATCAGGCATAGCATGGTTCAGCCACGTCTTAGGACTCCACATCTCTACATCTGACACAGAGTCCCTCACCAAGGTATAGGGAGATTCTGTTAGAGGTGTAAGGCGTTTTCTAATGATGAAGGAACCATGGTATTTGTTGCTATAATAGAGAAAGTCAGAACCACCAATGTTTTGAGTGGGCTGAAAGATACCATAGGCAAGGCTGCTGAAATTACGTCTTACTCTAAGATCTGTTGCTCTCATCAATGAGTCCTTTATTTCACACACACAAGCCCTCCGAGTCTCCCTCCATGTGCCATGTACAAGTAATATACTTATTTATGGCTACAAATCGGTCGTATATATACAAGCCCTCATGCGGCATTGCCTGCCAACGGTAGGTGTAAACGCTGATCTAATGCTTAATGAAGATGGGCAGCTTACTATAGGGCATGTTCGCAGTGTTTATACACCAGGGGGCACCACCAGCAGACACGTGCTACAGGGCAGATAACGATATTACAGGTAACAAGGTCAAACTGGGACTAACAAGGTTAACATGCAGCATGGTGGGCACTAATGATGTACATCGATCTACGACTCATTAAACCTTTACGGATGGCATCATGCCTCATGTTCATGTGTCGTCATGATGCAGCAATGCCGACGAGTGATTTACAGTCATGGCATTGATGCATCATGCTGACACTTCGGGTGCGCTTGTGGAATGATTGTACAAATCTGTAATAAACATTCTCTATGTACATTGAAAATAAAGCAATACCTGCACTTATAGTATCCTCACCAGCCCTTGTGAGTTAATCTCCAGTACTGCATTTATGCATCATGCTGACCCTTCGGGAGTGTATCAAGCCCGTATGGTGCTTTGATGCATCATGACCAATAAGCACATGGGGCCCCTAAAGTGTTAAGGGATCGTACCATGATTCAGCAAGTTCCTGGTACACAACAACCCACCCCTCAGTATCTGCTGTAATTCTACATCACCATATACATACAGCCTGTATATCAGGCTATATCCTCATCCCTCCAGGGTCTTCACATCGATCTGTCATGTCATACAGCAGGCCCTCCAGGGTCCGTGCTGGAGCTGGTGGACGTCATGTTGTATTACATTGTCAGCAGCTACAGTAACCCGGGGGTGTACAAGTCAGGCTACCAGGGAGGACATTCTGTAACGGGATGGTGCCACTGGTGAAGGTCAATCTCCCCTCTGTATGTATACGGCCATTTCTATCCGCCGGTGAAAAATACTTCATTTTATTCATGCAAATTTATGCGTTTGAGTCATGACAATACAAGGATCTGCTAAGTGAGACCTCTGCTAGAGATTTGAAGCCTACAGAGAGGCGTTCTGATCACTCCTATTGCTGCAGAATGGAGGGCATGAGGAAGGACAGTGTGGCATTTGTCAGGGAGGGAAATAAGGAAAGGGCGCGTGGGACTGAGTCGGCGGATGAAAGAAAAGAGGTGTTAGTGGGGAGGGGGGATGGTTATGTGTGTTATATCATAAGCTATAACTTGATCCCTTTGACTACTGCTGGTGTAAACACATTTGTGTACATGACGATTACTTTATGTCGTCAGAGGTAGTCAACACCAGTACCAGTAACCAGGGGAGATGTAATCAATTATATGTCACCATGGTAACCCACCTAATTAATACAATGGCATTATGGTAATTACCCTTATTTACACTTCGTGAAAATAAAGATGAACCTATTGCTGCAATGGCTTCATGTCATGGGCAGTACATGTCAAGGAAAACGTGCCTTTCCAGAGATGGTTGTAGTTTCAGAATGATAGAAGGATATTTAATATATATTATGACTTCATTTACCTTCTTATTAATCTGTTGGTCCATTAAGGCCAGCATGGTGCATTAATCCATTATGCGCTTTATCGTCAACGCCCTGAAATAATACTCTCCAGGGCTACATTCATATATCATGCCAACAAAGGCCTAGCGCATTAAAGCACTATGTGGCCTTGTAAGGGTTAATATACCAGAATACCCTGTGCCCTTCAGCTTCCAGACGTTGTCCAGAAGCTTCCCCAGAGTGTTGAGTATACCCCCGAGGTACACACTTCAGCCCTACAGGGTGTTCACTATACCCTCTAATGCGGCCTATTCCCGCCATCTGCGGCACCTGGTGGCCATCCGCCGAACCCCCAGGGGCAGGGATGGCTGTAGCAGGGGGTGGGGAGGAGGGGTCTAGGACCTGAATATAGCTCTTATCCAAGATGACTTTACTATAGTCTGAACAGGTTTATACTGTACCTTACTCAATGTATGACCTTGACAATGTATCAAATACTTCAATGTGTCATTATTGAATCATTTTGTTGTTGTTGGTTGTGTTTAGTGATCAATTTATTCGGGGAATAAATTTATCTTTCATAATGTATTAGATTGACAAAAATTAAATTAAATGAACTTGATTCATACATCATACTAATATTCTGTTTTCCCTCTGTCTTTTAGGTGAGTGTTCAGCAGTCCTATGTAAAAATTCACCGGGCAGGTTTGTTGGTATCTTCAGTCTTCTTCAAAATTAGGAAATGTATTATTAGTATCAGGTGAGGGAGAGCTTAACTTTTGCCTCTGGCCTAATGGAGTGGCAACTTGACATCAGAATCTATAGTTAGTTACCACTGCATGAAAATTCATATTTAGGTATAGTTAAGTTTACTTAAATATCCTGTAAAGGTCATAGAAAGGTCGTTTGAAACTTGCCATGAAATATAACAAACTTTAAGCACCCCTTAAAAATGTCAGATGGCATTTACCTGAAGTTCACCTTACGTAAACGGTACTGGAGATCTCTCAGAAGCAGTCTACAAATGGCCTTCAGACTGCAATCTTCGTCTGGGTAGCTACTGCTCTAACAATCCCACCAGGGTCTAACCGATTTACCACCAACGTCTCTACAAACAAATCCACTGTTTCAAAGCACTGTTCAAATCCCTCCCTCTGGCACAGAAATCAATTACTCACGATTTGCTCGCGAGTTGCTCGGAGCTGCATGCTCTGCCCCTCATTGCCAGGTGACAAATTGGTGTACGATGTTGGGATTGGAGGCGGCCACTAATTACCTCAAACTAATTGGCATTTTTGAAGCTGAGTTATTGTTCCCAGCGTCAAAAGTGCTGCTCAGAAGGTTTTGTGCTGCCTTGAGGGACTGAGGGACGAGCAGTTACGGTGAGCAGCTCAAAGGAAGGGACTGTACTCTGTGTCCAAAGAAAATATCAAGCTCCTCTGTGAGCATTAGCATATATGTTCTGGAAGCCGACTGTAGAAGTCTATAGACCTTTCACGAGGGTTGTAATTGTGGATGAGTAAATCATGAGTGAGGGGGGGGGGACTTAGGCCTACACTCCACCTTGGAGCATCTGGAGAAAATATAAAGATGTTCTGATGCCCCCTAAGGGTTGGCATGATGCATGGATGCAGCCCTGGCGAGTAGCCCTTGTTAGTTTAATTGGACATACTACACAGGCGCTGTATGATTTGTCACAGAAGTCTTAATCCTCATTGTGACTAAGACATATTGTGATGTATGTTTTATTACATGGACACCTCACGGAGGTGGAATACCTCAACTCTTTGATCATACATCCAGCGTATCCTGCAGTGGTGTAGGACCCTTAAAACAAGCTCCTTCAAACCTCACATAATGTACCCTGGTATTGTATCATCTATTGGGAGTGTAGTGGAGCAGAGAGGGATAGAGAATTGGATGGTTGGACATACCAATTAACATATTTCAAAAGCCCATATAAGTAACTTAAAGTATAGACTTTCAATTTACTCTATATTCATTGCTTAAAGTATACCACTTTGACTATTGGGTTCCGTCATTGCTCCTATGTGCCCCTGTCTTAAGAGGGCTTTGGTAAGAATAATCTATACTCATAAAAGCCTGCCATAGCGGGAATAAAAATAATTTCAAACAATTCAGAGAGTCTTCACCCAGTAGCCTCAGCAGTAACTAGGACTAATCAGACTCAGGGCAGCACGTGGACATTTTATGGACGGGTTTCTGCAAGGAAGTCAAGGCTTTTGATGTAGTTTCCTAATTGACCAGTGTTATCTGTGGTATCTCTTTGTACTCAGGCATGAAGGGGTTTTGTTGGGTGTTCTGTGGTAGATTTAACCCTAATGTGACAGGGGTGCCACCACAATAACATCATCATGACCCTATCTGCCATCAGTAAACCCTCGGTACACCACCCCCAACCCCCCTGAACCTCTCCGCCACCCACACCCACACTGTCTGAGAGGAATTAAAATTCCTGGGAGGGTTACTGGATGGTTGGGCGGGTTGAGGTCGGGGGGGGGGGGGGGAGATGGCGTCAGCAGATAGTCAGTTCACACTCAGCTTTTGTTAAAACCCTTTAAAGACGGCATGATGCCTGAAGGCTTCATGTTCATTAGCAGTCGGCATGATGCACAAATGCAGTACTGCGCCACAGCAGTGACAAGTAGCGCACCGTTACTAGTAACTTTACTGCATCATCATGCTGACCCTTGGGGGGTGTAACGACCCAAAAGTATCCGCATGATGAATGCTTGCAGCCCTGGCCAGCTACTCGCAAGGGATGCATTCAGGTACAAGTACAATGCGGCCCTTAAAGGTTTAATGAGCTGCTCAGAGCTGTTCAGTGTGTTGGGGAGCAGCTCAGGGGGAGAGGAGCAGCTCAGGGGATGAACAGGGCCGCCCCACTCAGATGTCAACAGATACAATCTCATAATCTCTAATCTGTGTTATCATCAGTAACCTGGTGTGTGTGTGTGTGGGGGGGGGGGGGTGACGGCTTCAGCAGACAAAATACTCAGTGCTGTTTTCACTGTGTCAGTCAAGGCTAGTCACAAAGACCTAATCTCTGCTTGGTCGGGCTGTAATGGTCTAAACAAGGCAGTGCGGAGTAATCAGAAGATTACCATAGTTCAGAGATATAAAAATGTTGCCCTCTTCCCTACTTAGATCATGGTTATTGTTGTACTGATATGAAACGATACAACCCTTAAAGGTTTAATAGTCAAAATGGCTGACCATAGGATCATCACTAGATTGACCTCATCCAAGATGGCGGCTGTTTAGAGGTCAGTGCGGACGGCGTAGTGTGCGGGCCTCTCCCCAGACGGCACCACCAGCTGGTCGTTAGAGCTATTTATTTGAAAGGTTTGAAACAAATAAATGGCGGTGAGTAATTAGACAACCAGGTCTCCCCCTGCCACCAGACCTCAGCCCCAATGGCTGCCATGTGTGAGGGTTTGTTGTTACATGTGTGTGCACGAGGCAATGCGGCAAGGATGTGGCCTCTGGCGCTGCGAGGCAACTTTAGTTTACGAGGACGGCACCAGGGGGCGACGTGCCGTCAGGGGGCGGTAAAACGAGGCTGTAAAACTACCCACAAGGCAGCTGACAGTGGACATAGTAGATGTGCTCAGGGCTGCTCTTTTGTGGCATCTTCTTAAATCAATTAATCAAGCTGATACTATACTATCAATTTTTAGAAGAAATAGGGGAACACGGGAAATATCCAAGTTCAGGCCGAAGAAATAGGCCCCATAAACCTGATGGATTACTGGTGTTGTCTGGGGGTAAGATGTCCTCCTGACATCCACAGAGGGCCAACATATTTTTAGGCCTACATTATTGGACCTTGCAATTTTGACTTTTCATGGTAATAGATTCAAATAGTCCAACACATACGTGCAGGATTTGTCAGAACAGGGAGTCGTGTTCTGAGGCAAATCTACACGTCTTGGGTAAAGCACTAAAATAGGAACAGGCCCCCCCCCCCCCCCCCCCCCCCCCCGGCTGGCTGTAGCAGTGTGAGGGTAGTAAGGTGTAACTGGGTGTGATGGGGTCGTGTATCATGTACTATAGAGCCCATCAACATTACATCACCGAGAATAAAGGGTATGAGAAATAGGCAAACCTTTAATAGGATGGCCTCTGGTAGATTTAACACTGCATTCTGATAAATAAAAACACACCCATGTTGCCATATATAGATGGATTCAGGCACCTAAACTGGTCCGTTCTGTTCATATACATGAAACTAACTTAAACTGACCTTGTTGAAGATAAAAAGAGAACGAGGGGGTCAACAAGCTGAAACCATGAACTGTTTCCTCTTTCTTCTATGCCAGTCGCCCAGTATAGGCCCTCTTCTTGCTCCTCCCCCTTCATACACCTTCTGCCACACAATATGCCCTCCCCACCCTCCCTCCTCACACCCTTGTGGTGGTGGCCCTATGTAAAGGATGCCCTACGGAAGTGTCGGGTCAGGGCCACAGCAAAGTACCAATAGAGGAGGATGGCCTGGTGAGGGTAGGTGGTGGCAGGGAGGTGTGTCAGTGCGGAGTGATCCTGTCAATACTCCATACAACTATACATAGGAAACAGTCAGGGCTGCTTTCCAGCATCATACCGACCACGCGGGGCTGATGCGGTCGGCATGATGCATGAATGCAGATCGAGCGAGTAGACTCGTCACTAGTGAGTCAGGGCTACATGCATGAGTTCCGGGACAGGTGTGACAGGTGTACGGCGGAACGTGTCAGATGTTACAGTGGGCCCTGTTCTGTCAGTCTTCATCGTAAATCAGATTTAAAGATTGATGTTCAGAACAACTCCAGAAATAGACAGCCTCGTGAAACTGGAGTAATGAAGTAATTGGCAATCAGGCCTCTTCGTGTACACCTGGAGTCCTGGCAGACGACACCGCTAGAAACCCTCAGGACATTTCCCGCCAAAACTATCTGAATGTCGTCTGCTTCTTCCAATTGTCTTCTGTTACTCCGAATTCAAATAATGTTTTCCCTCCTACATTCCGGTTCTGAAATGCCCTCTGCTCCTTCATATTACATGTATTATGTTGTCTCCCCCCCGCCCCCCATACACACCACTGCCGGTCTGTCCCGGCCTTCTGTACACCTCAGTCGTCGTTTCTTCAGATTGCATTCTTCAAAAGGCCTGAAATTCCATTCAGTATTTTCCTATAATAACACCCTATGTACAGACATGGTGTTTCCATGGGGGACTTAGAACCTTAGTACAAACGTCCCACCCTGGAGGCGTTAACCTAGCTTACAGTACAGTAATCACCCTCAACAAGAGGAGAAATGTACACCAATGTGTACTAGTACGTCTGCCAGGGTCATTACTCCGTTTACATCATTTAGCCGCATAGTGCTTTTATGCATTATACCGTTTGCCATCATGATGCATGAATGCTCGCCAATACTACATTCATATCATCAATGCCAACCCCTATATTGGTGAATTGAACCACCCCCGACGGGCTGGAGTTATGCATCATAACGATGACATAGCACATTGAAGCACTGTGCTGTCCTTAAAGGAATGATTCCTGTGAGATTTAGTTGAGAGAGCTACATGGCCGCGGGGACTGAAATTAAAGTAGTTCCGTCGCTGGCCGCGGAGGATGTATTGGCGCTTATTAAGATGGATGGGGACAGACGTACACTCACCTTACAAAACCCAATTACACAATTATACTAGAATGGCGGCTAGATGGGATGTTAATTTAGGGATGGTGCATGGGGAAGCGTTTGGGGGTGGGGGGGGGGGGGGGTGCTCACTGCATGATATTCAATCATATTTAAATGTTACAATGTATGCCATGCCTATAGGGGAATCTTTATGTGGAATTATGGTGCGCTTCTGCTATACCAGAAATGTTTTTTGAGATGGGCATACCTTCCTAAGGCCCTTCCTTAACCATTAAAGGGCAGCATGGTGTTTTAAGGTATTTGGCCTCTCTAAACCCACCCTCCCCTCTCCAGCTCATCTTCCCCAGCCATGGTGTGAACATGTGATTTTGACATGTACTTGAGGTGTTCTAAGGATTAGGCCCCCTATAGGTTTCTGTATCCAGGTCTATACTGTCTCTGTGGTGGCCATACATAGGGTTTTACTACCTGATCCCTCACCTCAATATGTTATTGTAGTAACTCCTCACCCCTCACACGTTGAAGGACAGAATTAACTAGTGCGGCACTGTGTACAAAAGGTCTCACTCAGTCCCCCACACATTGGGAGTCCTTTAGTTAAGGAGCCCCAGACCTGGCGCCACCCAGACACTCAGACAGAACATCCCACAAAGCCCCTCAACCAGGGGTATACTACTTGATTTAACATTTGTTAGCATGGGCAGACAAGGCTTAAAAAGAAAATCATATTTTGACAACAGCTCAGCGGCGGATCTGCACTAGTAATCCAGGTAATCCGAATAAAAATGGTTAAAACTGCCCAACCAGCGCTTATTTGAGTCATGGCACTTATAAATAAGCTACGCTGGGTGTACCGTGGTTTCTGCCAGCATGAAGGCTCCTTCACTGCTCAGAGATGTACTTCCCCTGAGTACCTGGCGCCAGGCATGGCAGTCTGCACAAAGCTCTCACCAGGGGGCGGCCCTGTGGGGGTCGGGGGTCCGGGGGGGGGGGGGGGTTCCTCCACCTGTTTGAGGCGTGCTGAATGCCGGATGGAGACGCAGGGTGACGGGCCGCTGAACCGGAACTAACGCCGCCGCCCGTCACCCCGCCACACGCCGCTACCAGCGAAATACGGCAGTACCGCGGCGCCACCAAGTGGGGCCCACACTAACTAACCCCAAGACACTGCCCCTATTGACGGCAGAGGATGGCTGTAGAACTAGGTACTGGACATTGGGGTGTATAAAAAATAGGGGGGGGGGGGATCCTGCCATTTTCTAGCACTAGATCCACAATGCATTTAAAGAAACTATAATGGATTGCAACACCTATTAATATGGGAAAATATAAAGCCTATGGCATAATATCATTTCCATAGTGAAGCTCCTACAAAATGGCTATGGCAAAGTCCAGTCCTTACATACATAACAGCAGCTTATCCTGATGAGTAAGGCACAGCACTAGACTGGTCAGTGAGCTCCTCCTATATGGGCATCCATTCACCTTGAGGTTATTGGTGAGCAGATCGCTTATGTTCTCTGTGGGTCCTTACTTAGAAAGGGCCATAAGAAGTCTATATTTCTTGTCCCAGACAGTTCTCATTTCCGATAGCAGAGGCCGATTACTGCTGGTACATAACGATTGGTATTTTACAGTCCCATTCAGTGATTCACCAAGAGAACGGAAGCTTCACAGCCAAACGAAGTAGCAGCTGACTATTTCCACCTTTTCTTTTTATTCATTTATTATTTTACTTTTTTTTGGGGGGGGGGGGTAGGGGTAATATTTCACTATAGTTGAGTATTAGCCCAGTCAGCACTTTCTATTTTACACTAAACCCCCTTGGGTAACCATGGTGATTGTGATAATGATGCCTTTCACCTACTCTACCCACTCACCTTAACTACCGCCTGAGGGCGATAAAACTACAATCAGCCTCAAATACACCCACTTAGTTCCCCTTATCAGTTTACATCAGTTTACATCAGGTTTACAGCTTTATGCAGCTTTCACTGTTTGAGGAATAAAACTGGGCGGGGAACTGCACTACCAGCCTTAGACTTGCGTAAGGCATTGATTTAGATATACATGCACTAGTATGTGGTTTTATAATAAAGTGACTGTTTATAAGGCGGGTAGCAGTAGAGAGACCGCCGCCAGTCTACACCAGCTCCAGCCCCAGCACATAGGCTTGGTGGGTAGGGGTAGCTCGGGGGTATATATATTTTCCTAGAGTGGCCATTATTCTCTATTTAGAGCCACTGTGTAGCCTATTGGGGCCATATCTCTGGTGTTAGTGTGTAGGCCTGGGGTGGGGGTAGCAGACACAGGGGAGCCGTAAATATATACAACCCTTACCTGGCGAGTTACGCACCAGGGTTTCATTCATGCAGTATAACGACTAAATCATTAAAATGGCAACAACATATTAACAAGCCACCCCCAGCTGCTATATAAGGCCCTGCGTACCTTGATTCACGTGGGCTGTAGTTGCAGGCAGGGGCAGTAAGAATGCGGCCTTTATATTTAAAAAACCCCACTAAGTTCCGACCACATCTCAAGGTAAAGCAGACAGCTCTGTCACTTGTCGACGACAAGGTAAAAACGGGACTTAGAATAACACAAGTCTTCATGTCCTCTCCAGACACCCCCCCCCCCCCCACACACACACACATACACCGTGCCCCTACCCTGCTTCACTGTCTTGACACCTGGTGATATACAAAGTGGTAGGTCTTTACGTCCCGACGCACGCGCACCTGGCTATTTCCGGTTTGTCTGAGGCAGGGATACCTACAAAGTACTACATGTAGTAGATATCTTTCTATATATGTGCTTCCCAACATCATCTATAGATGTTTTTTAATGTGAGAAAGCAATATGCGAGCAGCTCGGAGAGCAGCCTGTTCTGGTGGCAGAGCAGCTCACACTCTGCTACAATGTAGTATGGAGCTGCTCAGCTTAAGACTCCCTTAATGAGTGAGACCCTGATTACATATTCCTAAAGCGGTTTCAGGGCTAACCTGGGCTTATACAATCGAGCTTCTATTTGAATCCCAGCCCTACACTCTGTCTATACTAGATGCACACACAGGATATCCGTAGTCCCCTTCTCTATCCCTTTATCTTAATTACAGAGACATGCAAACATGATGAAAATCACCTTCATGTCGTGTCGTGTGTAACGCAGGTGTGTGTACGATACGCTATGTTATAGAGTGCAGGGGCCGGGACTGGAGTCTACTGAGCAGCTCACGGAGCAGCTCCTCAGACAGTCACGACCAGCTCAGACTCTAGGAGCTTGTGGTCTCCTCCTTAACCCTTTAAGGATGGCATGTTGCCTCTAGGATCTACGCGAACTTGTCGTCATGATACACCAGTGAGGCACTGGCGAGTAACTCGCCGACCTTACTCGCCAGCTTCGTTGGTGCCTAATGCTGATAGTCATGGTACTTGAACGTATGCAGCCCTGGCGAGTTACAGTTACTCACCAGGGCTGCATTTATGCATCATGGCAATGAAAGAAATCATATCACATTAAAGCACTCTGCGGTCCATAAAGGGTTAATGAGCGCTGCGTGAGTGAGACGTAGTTGAGACGTAGTGGCGGCGGCGCGGTACGTCAACACCAACCTAGCGGTCACTTCAAACACGCCGCCCGCAGCGCCAACCGCCCCCCTGGTGGTGGCCGGGTAAACTGAGGTCTGCGTCTCCCGGTGAGGGGGCGGGGTGGGGGCAGTGAGGTGTGGGCCGCAGGACGGACAATGGCTGCTGGAGGCTGTACTGCCTGACCCGACCAGGTCTTCTGCAGTCACACCAGCCTCTTGGCCCATGCCAGTCACTTATACAACGATGACATTTTTTCTACCCTTGCATGAATTCCTACGTTAGAATTTTAAAAATTAATTTCCTGCTGAATATGGACCAAAATATCCACATTTCCTACTTTTCGTCTCTTAGTTTAGATTCAAACCCACAGCTGCATGACTTGTCTATAGGGGTAGACAGTATGCCCGCCAATGGCTAGATATGGCTAGATGTCCTTTTCCATACAGAGAGGTAATCTGCTGAGGTGGCGCCATCTCTGTGCAGAGTCAGTGGAGCTGGTTTGTGTTTGTAGTGAGTTAATTACCATGCTTGTCATGTACTACATGTACTCAGACAATATGTATACATGGTGTAAGGTCCCACTACAGGAGCAGGACGTGTAAGACTGTGAGTGCTCTGCCAAGGGCGTCCACAGTTATCTGTATACTAATGAGGGTATCAGGAGTCTGGTTAGTGACAGCATGATGCCTACAGACACGTCCAGTGCCGCTACTACTTAGTAACTAAGTTAACCATGTAAGGGGAACATAATGCTTTAATGCACTATGCCCTTTGTCGTCAGGACATGATCAATACTTACCTCACCAACGTTGTATTCGTGCATCATGCCCACCCTACGGGGCCAAGGGGTCGGCATGCTGCACCAAGGCAGTCTCAAAGCCAAAGGTACATGCATTGGTGCATCATGACGACAACATGAGACATGCCGTCCTTACAGGGTTAGTCCACAAGGTGGCACAGAGGGGGCAGGCCGTATGACAGTTGTGTGGCAGGGACCCTGTTACTTATAGCTTCCCCCTGCCCCCATGTCACTGTATGGCGGTCAGCCTCAGCAGTTCTTCTACACTCCCTCAGGACCAGGCCCTCTTTATTCACTCCATGTTATGGCCTCATATACTAATGTTGTGTTAAATACTCTACACCCCCAGGCATGGCCAGCCTTATGGCATATAATGGCCATGTACTCACATGAACTCTTGATGCACGATATAGTCTTCATGATGCACCAATGAAGTGCCTGTTAGTCACTCACCGACACTGCATTAATGCATCATGTAGTGACGGCATGATGCAGGAATGCAGCCATGACCAGTTACTCGCCAGGGTTGCATCCATGCATCATAACTTAAAAGGGCATGGTGCATTAAAGCACCATGTGACCCTTAAAGGGTTTATTTATGGCTTATTATCCATGACTTAGCCCCCATTACGTCCCTCCAGTAGCCGGCCTTGACCTGCCCCCTGATACGACTGCTGATATGATTATAACATATATACATGTTCATGGTCAGATCTACAAGTGTCATGTTCAGAATACAATGAGACTGCATAATATTTTTTTGTAATACAACATGTGTAAATGCATCTACAGATGAGCAGTTTAAAACAAACACATGAGAACCTTGTTCTTCAATGATCAGTACAAATTAAGGTAACATTACTCAATTCATAGACGTTCATTCCACGTAGTTGCTATGGGAGTATGTGTTAACTATCACATGTAGTGTGAAAGGTATATCACTAACTGAGAGATGTACGTGTCAAGTACACCAGTCTAGGTGAGGCTGTATTGATACTTGTCACATCATGTGGTTTTCACTCTAATGTAAATCCAATATTGATAATACCTCCATCCTGGCCCTAGCCTGCCATGCATCTGTCCCTGATGCTCCAGTATGACCCTTAACCCACCATGTGGGACATGGAGATCTATAATAACAGTGTGATTGATTGTTTACGGCTGGTTTCACATTGACCAGTATCTGAACCCTACTTGTCCACATGCATCCATGATGTATGTATTAATAGATATTGATGTACATTTGTTTTGGCCATGTGGCTATATACATATGTTCATGTATATTTATTGATGCTTCTATTGTTTGCAGTAGGTGCTGCAGAAATAAAAAAATGTGGCTTTATAGTGCTCTCTATCGATTGGCACCATGGTCCATAATGAAATATAAGTAAATGATTTCAAATGAATATGCCTTAACAGGCATTGATAAGCTATAAAAAATAAATGAATGAGAACCCAGTGTAAGATGGATAAAGTTGTGCTTGAAATTTGAACTTAAATGTTGATGATATGATATCTTTGGCGGGGACTAGAGTGTATGAATGAGCGATAGTACATCGGCCACCTCATTCCCTGAAAAAAAAACCACCTCAATATTAAAGTTAAATAATGCACTCCATGTATTAAAAATGTTTTGCATGTCACTGGATGATACTCTTTATTGTTGTAAACTTATCTTTTCAAAAATAAAATATTTCGGAATGAGAATATGACTAAATCAAATATAAGAAAAACATGAAACTATTACTGGTGACTTGAGTGGTATCCCTGGGGAACATGAGGACACTATCGTGTTGTTAACTTGTATTTACCAGCCTCAAAAAGTAACATATTGGGGGATGAAACATTGACAAAGAAATGTAAATTGAGAATATGAAACAAGAAAAAGAATCAAAGGTAAAACACTGCAAAATAAAAGCGGTGAATCCCATGTTGTGTCGGGAGAGTGACGTTTTAAAAGGCGTCACAATGACAGCACGTCCAGGTAAACCGGAAGTGACGTAAAAAGTACAAAACACGGTTTCCGGTGTGTGTTAAGAGGTGCATGTTGGGATTACTTCAGTGACTGATGGTCTCTGTTCTGGCCTTGATCCGCTAAATAAAGAATTAAGCCATGAATAGTGCATGGATGTGTTGAAATAGATATAAATGAATTTGAATTCCTGTATACACATATCAAAGCTAGGCACTCTCAACCTGAATGTTGAATCTAGTCTTTCATGTTGAGCAAATATTTCATAGCACTTTCCTTCTGTGGAAGATTTCACTCAAATCATAGGTCATAGAATAGACTTTCTCTCACACTATACGATCATAGCATTATCATCTGAACCATGAGTAATAACAGTACCAGGAATAGTATTGCAACTAATGCTGATGTAACTTTCTCCTATTTGTAGATGTGTACATTTTATACCATTTATACAATTAGAGTTTGCTAAAATATCAGTCTGTATCATACTAAGATGGGACCTGGCCCCATTTTAAGCCAGGACAAATAAAGGAGATTGAAACTTATATTAACCCATGACATTTGCTCTCTTTCCCAGGTACGACGGCGGCCCCCACCTTCAGTGATTTCTCCTTCTCGGTTGAGCCGTCAGACTCTGTAGTAGAGAGTAACACACCCGCCCTGCTCAACTGTTCCGCTGTCCACGAGTCGGCCGTACCCGACATTACGTGGATACATAATAACGATGAGCTGCTCAGCGACTCAGTCACAGACCCTAGGAGGTAAGATACCAAGAAATGCTACCTGCAATAAAAAGAAATTAAATAATCATGATAATCATTATTTCAGTTACCGTATCGTCGCATATAGGTGCCCGGGCAGCTATTTATTTGGATACCCTTGTACCCCCGGCTCCTATTCAAAGCAGGCAGCTATTCAAGGCCAGGCAGCTATTCTTTTAGAGTCAAGAACCCCCCCCCCCCCCCCTACAAAGAAAATATCATATAACTGACCGCTGTTTAGGCCATTAATAGCAAAATCAACTTGCATTGTAGTCATTGTCATAGACACAGGCTTACATCTGGTGCATAGTAAGCACCCTAATTGATCAAAAGATGGTTAATTCTAAAACCAACACCCCTCCCCTTCCCATCCCTACTGGTATACAATAAAATAAGCCTTGAGAAAGCTGCCTAAAATATGAAGACAATGTAAACCCCCGGCACCTATT
Organism: Harmothoe impar; assembly: GCA_947462335.1. Taxonomy (NCBI): domain Eukaryota; kingdom Metazoa; phylum Annelida; class Polychaeta; order Phyllodocida; family Polynoidae; genus Harmothoe; species Harmothoe impar. The sequence continues at coordinate 83,878,164 of OX381705.1, forward strand.
CAAGGCCCGGCACCTATTAATTTCAAAGGCCTTTTACCCCCGGCTCCTATTCAAAACAGGCACCTATTCAAAACCCGGCACCTATATGCGACAATACGGTAATAGAATTATGACACTAGTAAAGAGTAGCTAGAAACTAATGTAATATGGTCAATGCAACCAGAGTAATTTAGTTCATATGGGACTGAAATGCGTGGGAACTATTATTTCATCAAAGTCCTCATTAGTTTTATGGATGGGAATTAAATTTTGATGTGCCACGGTTGAAATGAAACCGCTGTTGTGCTCTTTTTGTACTGCTTCAATGTAATTGTAGTTCGTATGGCCACAATACAACTGGAGTAATTAGATGTCTAGGTATATACATTTTGTCATTCCAACGAGAGTAAATATGGACTAAACAGGATAAAAGGGGTTAATAACCAAATAGAAATTGCCTTATATCATGTACAATGCAATGCATCAAAGTAAAGTAAAGTAAACTCTTTATGAACCATAATCAATATTAAATTCATTGATTAGGAATTCCTTTGTATTATATAAATGAATTCTTTCCTGTCTTTTCAGATATAAATTGGAGAATGGGTCATTATTTTTTACAAAAGTTTTACACTCACGGTCGTATCGACCGGACGAGGGGACGTATCAGTGCCGAGCTACCGTGCCTGACTTAGGGACGATAGTCAGTAGGAAAGCAAAATTACAAGTTGCATGTAAGTACATGTTATCTTATCATCAGTGTCTCTAATAAATATATATGCACTGATCCTACTAAAAATATCAAAGTATACACCCAGTTTTTTAAAAAGTAACTGACATAATTAAGTTTAATTACTTTCACCTAATCAATTTTGACAACTTGATCTTAGTCTGAATATGTACTGTCGAATTTGCCCTAAATGGCTCTCAGCTTCTGCCAAATGCTTTCCATGTCCTTAAGGTTTTTACTCAGCCTAGCCATAACAAAAATAAATTCTGTCCTTTTGGAAAGAAATCCACTTCCACACAGTAGATAAATGCCTTTAAGTTCCACACAAAGTTGCTGCAGCTCTGTGGGGCGATTCCTCATCATTGATCTGAACTCAATCTGCAATACATCTCTATGATCCATATCTGAGGGCGCATTGCTTGGTTTCCCCGTAGATCCCCGGTCTATATGTCCTTTGTTGGGACGCGGCGTGGCGGTGTGACCACTGACATTGTCCTCTCCATTCCTCACCGCCCCCTTTGAGCAGTCGTCGCTCTGGTAGATGCTGAATCAAACACTTAAAACTCCCTCAAAATCCTCCATTCAGCAGCGACTGATGTCATTTAGATATGAGCAGCTCGCTATCATGAGCTGCTCGTTCTAAGCCACTGCCGCCAAAAAGGAGTGATTTCCCGGGGACTGCCGCCATCGGGGCTAACCCCATCCACAGAGGGCGCTTTGGTGGCGGGGTGGTCACGCGTGATGTGATGTCACTTCCTGCAGGGGGCGTGTGTGAAAGCAGACTAAGGGTCAGGAGCAGCTCGGGCTTTGATCAAGATCTGCTCATGGAATCATGGCACCATAACATGGCTGTAACGAGGGGGTTGCCAGCGAACTGCTCCATGAGCTATTCCCTAAACTGCGCTATGAGCTACTCCATGAACTGCTCAGATTTCGACATGAAACTGCTCAAATAGCTGCTCAGTGAGCTACTCAATAGACCTGCTCTGAGTATCTGCTCAGTTAAGTGCTGCACATTTGAATGCTTGATTGAGATAAAATAGCTATTACATGGTCAATCTAAGTGATTGATTTTAAATTGATTGAATTTATTAACTGATTGGTCAATGTCTTTAACCTCCAAGTCGCTCATTTTGCCCACTGTAATTCTGCTTACTTCTTTTTCTACCTTAATAAAATCCTTCACACCATTTGGTTCTTCCTCCCTTCTGTTCTTCATTCATGCCCACATCCTTCATGATAATTAATGTCTCAGCCCTTCCATCTTCTATCACCTCAACTCTTCTGTTCTTTTCAATATGCATGCCTCACTGCATCTTTCTCTCATAAATAACACACTGAATCAGAAAGAATCCAGATGCGAATCGAGCTTCAGCCAGAAGCGCTTGAGGCAGTGGTTGATGTAGAAAGCAGCCAGCCCCAGCTGAGACTGCTGTGTATGAGATATTGGCTGCAGTCTACAAGATGCTGGATGTAGATAGGGGCAGGAGGCACAGCTGATACACATTAACTAAAATAGAGCTGACAGCAGAAAGAATGTCCCTGTATGAGGGATGGCACTATTGACGCGGTGTCCCCCTGGTGGCAGCAAGCTGCACACGCAACCACCGCCGAGCACCGACTGGTGGGACAATTGCAGCTCTACTAGAACCTGTCTGTTTACATAAGTATTTGAATCTCTGCTCCAATCTGCCTGATCACAGCAGTACTTTTATCTCTATCCCAATCTTTAATTTCTGACTGAGGTTCAGGATAGTCACAGGGACTGCTTCCTTCATTCTAAGGTCATTCTCTGTATCTAGTAGAGATTTTTAGTCTTTAAAGGAGAAGAGTTTGATGTTTTCCTTTAGACCTTTCCCACCCTAACTAAGGGGAGGTTTCAGCTTGTATCAGAGGGTGTGAGAGTAATGTGAGCAGAGAGTGTCCCCCACCAGAGGGTGTAGCAGTGGATGATGCAGCAGCAGAGGCAGACATGGGTACAATGGGGGACATCAATCAAATGTTCAGGGGGTGTCTGGCCGTTCTGGGCAGAGAAGACGGGTTACAAAAAGGACAGTTTGCTATCTTATCTCTCTGCCGTTCACGCTGAACAGAGCCCGGAGACAAGCGGAAGGTGAGCGATGAATTCATAACGACTTAACAAAAGACTCTGCTTGGTGAGTGAAACAAGACCAATCTTACTCCATGACAGTGGCCACACTCCCAGCACAGTCTGGGTCCTCTATTGTGCTTGGTGATGGAGTAGGGTAGTGGCACTGTCCTCCCTAGTCTGACTTGTAGCTTCTCCCAGACTGTCATCATCAATAACAGGGAGAACTTTTTGCTATCTGACTACCCCTAATCATAAAAGGTCTAGTGGAGATGGCTTTACACTGACAGATGTGGTTACGTAATAGTGTTAGACTGCAGGAAGATGCCTAGTAAATTGTCAATTTGAACTGGTCTGATTATATCAAGCTATCAAATACAGATGAATATCAGCTACTTTACTGAGCTCACTGGCCAGTGCTTGATCTATGATGCTGTCTAATACCACTTGAAGAGAAGAAGAATGTCTTTAGTGTAAAAGATGGTAAATTATTGCATACAATATTGCATACAATTACAAAGGCAGAGTTAAGCTTAACTAACACTCAGTACTAAGTTCTGCAGACATCTAGTGTTAGCAGAAAGAGCTAAAGATGTTGAAATAGGTTTATACTACTCCTAGAGCTCTGTATCTCACTATGACATAGCGTCTATGTCACCGCTCATGTCGTAACTATGGTAACCTGTACCTCACCAAAAGCTGGTGTAAAAAGGATCAGTCAGGGCTCCTTGCAACTGAGTAAGGTAAATCACAGTACAGGCCCTGATCTCAAAAAGAAGCAGCTTTGATGTGACTCACAGAAGGTCTGGGTCTTTAGCCCCCTCAGTACAGCATAGTGCTTTACTATTTTTGTTGGTCTATGTGAGTAACATCAGTGCTGCATTCTTGCATCATCCCAACACCAGCGTGTTGATGCGCTCGGCATGATGCACAAATGCAGTGTCGTCAACCCGCTGGCACAGCTTTGGTGCATAATGACAACAAATGAACATGAACCTTAAGGCATCATTCAGTACTCAAAGGGTTACAATGTCTGCAGGAGGAATGTAGCATAGCGAAGGGTAAAAATGTAAAGGAGAAGAGTTTAAGTGAAGTCATGGTGGTGGGTGGCTGGCAGTGCCTGACCCAGGCAGGAGCCTTGGAAGTGAAGGAATTCTCCCTGGGTTTTTAGAAAGACTGGTGTAGTGGATGATGAATGCATTGGATATCTTAAGTTAACTACCCATTTTACTTAAAATATTTGCCCAGCATCTAGCAGAGAAGAGCAAGCACTGAAATGTGGCAGACACTTCCGTTCTTGCCGTAATGTTAGGCATTTACTACATATTTGTTACATTTGAGTAAAATCTGCCTAACTTCATCAGTGGTATGTCAGAGCTAGCAATTTGCAGAACTACTAGGAGTAGATGAAGCAGGTGAATAGGATTTCAAGGTAGTCTTCATGACCTGTTAGCACTGGCAGTAGAGCCACTATTTCACCCTCCCCATCCCCCTACAATCACTGTGTGAGCAGGAATGTAGATTGGGACAGACAGGGGGGATGTACATGTGACGGAGGGGTGAGTACACCTGTCAGTGCTGGACTCCCATACCCAAACTAACACCTACAATACATCCTGACAGTCAGTACTTCACCATGCACCTCCTGTACCTACCTTACAGCACACCCTCATGTCTCCTGTGTCTTTAGCACACAGATCAAAGTCTTCAAGGTTTCTTTCAAGTTCCCAAGACGTATACACATATATCAGAGGCCCCCATATGGACATTTCAAGTTGTCTTTTATTCTAACAATTCATCCCTGGAAAGAGTGGCCTTCCCACCTTGTGAAATGGAGACCTGCATAGCTGCGTCAGTTGTTTTGAGCCCCAAAAATATTACACATATCACACTTCTTTAGATCAATTACTGCAGCAAGCTCAAGCAATTATCAAATATTTCTTGTGAAGGCCAGACCCCACTCCCTGCTGAGGACCAGACCACATAGACATCTCAGTGAGAAACTGCAGTAAAAACCTTCAGGCCGGTCTGGTGAGCAAGATGTAGTTTATACTGTACGTACAATGTGTAATGGGTGTATGCCGCATTAGCCGACCGGTCTGGGCTGGCAGATCAAAGACTCACCTGTCACACCTGAACATGCAGTGAGGTTCTCACCTGGGCTCCATTCAGACAGGTGTGGAGACATGGAGAAGGCCTGCTGCCGCAAACAGCCTCATCTTACAGGAGTATCACATATATAAGTCAGCCATAGTGGTCAGAAATTTGATTTAAAGTATAATAAACATGATAAATTCGTTCGGTTTTTTGTGAAAATCCATTTCAATAATTTAAAACAAAATGTTATTCCACTCTGCAAGGCGGCAAAATACAACAACCAAAATTGAGTTTAAAGTGTGAAAAACATTACTGAAGCTGAGGCATCTCCTAAAGTCAATAAATACAAAGAGAGGTAAAGGTTGTGGGGGTTGGAGAGAGAAAATGGAAAAATAAAATTGAAAAAATAAAGTGTTCTTTGAAATTTTAGCACAAGTGGAAAGTAAGTATTCAATGGTTATTATACATTCTGACTAGGAATAGTCTACTGAGAAGGATAAAGGTAGGTAGTATTAGGGAAATAATGGGTATCATGATAATGAACCCACATTAAACTCTCAGGTGCAGTGGGTTGATTGATGTGTTCTGCTGGTGATGACTGGCTAAGTGCAGGTAAAGTGGTCAGACAGCTGACACCTGCAGTAATTAACTTGTCACGTGTCTAGCTATCATACTTGGATTATTAATTCCATAATCCATATAGTACTTAAGAAGTATTTCCAAGAAATTTGTCCTTGTCATTATTCAACTTTCAGATCACTTATTGATATTAGGAAACAGCAGATATATAACAATATACGTTCACAGAGGAACATAATCTTCATTTAAAGCCTCCACTATCACTATTTACAATTTAATCTGATATAAGATTATTAACAATATCTTGTATTATATTTCAGATTTAGCGGAGGAGTTTACAGCGGAGCCTCAGGACCTAAGTTTACATTTAGGCGACACGGCCATGTTGGCGTGTTCTATAGCGGGTGCACCCCGGCCAGCAGTCCGGTGGTACAAGGAGGACATACAGATAGCCACAGACTCTGACAATGTCAACTACATCCTGCATCCTGATGGGGTGCTGGAGATCAGCCGCGTGGAGTACGCTGACTTTGGGAGGTATAAGTGTATAGCAGAGAATGTAGAGTCCCGGACCAGCCGCCTCGCAACGCTTTCAGAGAACACCGACTCATGTGAGTACACCACATTTATGTATTATCATTTCATTTCAAATTATAGTCATTTATTAATGTAGTAAAATATTGGCTATATCTCCCTTGGCTTTTACTTGTATGTTCAGGAAGATAGATAGAAGTATTCACAGTTTCAAATTGCATATATGTTAGTCTTGGCAGACTGTCTAAACAAGCTCATTTACCGATAGTCTCCGTCGTGATCGGGAGAAATATTTCAATGTTTTAAATAAATTGTTTGGTACTTTGAAATGTATGCATAGGGCTGACACAAAGTTAGGATGAAGTTGTGCTGTAATTGGCCTCAGATATTTGCCAGCGATCATCCAACACTCACTAGTGAGAGAAAGAGCAGCGTCTCAGACTAATATGAAGAAATGATACCCTCTCGTTTGGCTCTCTGCAAGTCGTAATTACTCGGTATGATCCCATATTAACCATAGCCTGCAGTAGGCTGCATCCAGGGCTGGCACCAGGAGGACGGCCGGGTGGTTCGTTAGACCCATTCACACCCACATAATTGTCATTACGGGTGGTATTGGGCGCAGGCACGCACCACTCCTCCCTGCACTACTTTTTGTTATCGCGGATCGTTTTCCCCCGACCCTCCTGTGTTCATACGCACCGGACATGGCGCTCAGCACGGCCAAATGATGATCACATGATCGCTGGTGGCGTCACATGACCACCCGCTACCAACCCCTTTATCCATCCCCCACACACACACCCATGCCCACACACTCATCAGGAGGATTGTCATCTTTATCAATATGATCCCTGGTCACCATGGTAACACATCAACAGTTGTCATGACAACCACCTCACCAGCATCCAAACGGACGCCTGTTGATCACACCACGTAATCACCACTTGAGTACCCGGCCGTTTGGGGCTCCCCGGGGAATAAGGGGAATAGTGCTGAGGGGGGAGGGGGAAATATAGAATGGTGGGGGAGTAGAATGAAGGGGGGGGGTGCTGCATTATCCCATTGCCAATACATAACTCTAACCCTGGAGGCAGCAGGTGGTGGGGGAGATGGTGAGTCATGGAGAAGGGCATGTCATGGTGGTTAAGGGAGGCAGTGGATTTAGATTTGTGGTTAAGGGGTGACCAGCAGACTTAGATCAGGGCTGATCCAGGAACTTGTGGAAGGGAAGGGATACAGGATGTCCGGGGGAAGGATTGCAGCAAGCAAGTGCAAATGACTTAGTAGACAAACCAATGTCTGAAAACAACAAAAAAAGAAGGCAGCGCCTTATACACATTTATATGTTCTCAAAATAAAGATACATGTATTTTCAAACAAACACAAAAAAAGCCTCAAATATTCCCTCTCTAAATTACAAAGTCTTAAGTGCTGGTCATATGCGAGATGCAGGTAATACGTGAGGATTTTCAGTACTTCTGTTTAGCTTTAGCTGAAAGAAAAAATAAAATCTTGTCCCTATTGACTTGGGAACTCTTCTGCTTGGGGGAAAACATCTTGGTGGTGATTATTGCCTGTTTTCCGTCAGCACGTCAAGACGCTGAGCACTGAGACGGTGATTACTTGGCCTGACAGAACCGACACCACTATTTACCCTCTGTCAAAAGCACCCATTTTGCCTCTGCCCAAAGTGTGCCAAAAATCCATGAAGGCACAAAATAAGGGCTGTTAAGAAGAAAGCTGTTGGGAAAAGGAAACATTCAAGAAATGTGTTCTTCTCAAAACTCAGAAAACAATATCAAGCCATTAGATATTTTGGAAGAGGAGACATAAGATGATCATCACACCAAAGAAAACCTATGGCATTATCTTCAGCTATAACCTCTTAAGAATGTTTAATTAAAAGAAAATATAGGCCTTTGTAAGGAAAAAAGAGGGGTTCTAGAACAAGCCCCAGGAGTAGGGTTTAATTGAGTATCATGGCAGGGGAAGTGGAGGCAATGAATTGCTCGTGTGAAATAACACACGATGCATGCTGCGCACGCCTTAACATGCATGCCATAACCCTCAGAGGGCAACGTAGTACTTTTATGCATTCTTTCCGATCATCATCAAGGTGCGCGATTGCAGCCCTGGTGAGTAACTTGACTTAATGCCAACTGTCGGGGTCAGTACAGAGCCAGTATAATGCAGCGCCAGTGAGTTACTCGCCGGGCACTGCATTGGTGAATCATGACGACAAATTAGCATGGAGCTGGCCATTAGAGGGCTAACAACATGCATGAGGCCGGTCACAGAGCACTCATGCAGCCTCATGCATCCAGAGGCCTCATTCCGACTGCCACCTCTTCATCAAGCGGCGCGTAATTCAGGGGTGCGACCACTTTATGGCACTGGGGGGTATTTAACCCCTTACAGACAGCATGTTGCCTTAAAGCATGATGCACCAATGCAGCCCTGATGATTCATTAACTTGCCGGTACTGCACTGGTACATCATCCCGATCTATTGTGAAGTGTATCAACCATATAGGATCGGCATAATGCATTCATTCAGACATTGTGAGTTAGTTGTCACAACTGTAGTCTTGCATCATGGCGTTAAAGGCCATAGCACATTAAAACGGTACTTAGATGGTTAAGGTGGATGACTCAGCAACTTGGGCGGCTTGTCTTGAGGGAATAAGGGGGTCTTAGATTTAACCTCCTTTCTGGGGGGAAGCTTAGACATTGTGGTTAGCATAAAGACAGGAAGAGAAAGAGTTAATTTGTAGGACTTGTGTGGCTGCAAAAGGGACAACAAATTCAATTTTAGAAATGAAAGGCATTTGTTGCAGTGAATAGGTTTTAAGGAACAGCATGAAATACAACTAATACCTCCAGGAATAAGTATAATGAACAGGGATTTATATGCTAGCAAAGAGGCATTTGTGGACAAGGATTTATATGCTAGTAAGAGTGATCATTCAAGCAATCGCCTGGATCCCACTGGGCTAACACTGCATAGACTAATGTATGGGATTATAGAGATATATAACTTTCCTGTAGAGTAGCAGGGTGGAGGATGATTAAGGATAGGCAGGGGGGCAGGTGTGTGGCGATCTCTGATTGAAAATCGAACCTATTGCATATTGCATAAGTGTAGCTGGTGTCATCGGGGCCTGGATTACCCCGGGGTAATCTGACTTAATCCACTCAGCAGGATTAGGCCTGAAGTGTGGGCGGGGCGGGCCCGTGGGGTGGGAGTGGAAGAGGGAGGCAGTAGGGCGTGGCATCCAGAGTGACAGGCTCCCCATTCTGTACTAGGCTAAAAAGGAAGAGAAAAATGTGTGTTTCCCCCATGGCTACAAGGGGAAAACAGGGCCAACCCTGATCTTTGTCAGGAAACCCTTGTATATCAAGGCATTTTTTGGTCTATTTACAATCAAATTTGTAGGCCTACTGCATGTACAAGTTTGAGTATGAAATGTTCCAGTTAGTCACTCTGTGTAAATACCCAAGTCCCACAGTGCAGTGGGATTTTGACACCGACTGCTTAGCCTCCGAATGCCTTCTCCACAGGTTTTGTGTCAAGGCGAAAAAGGGTCAGTTTTGTCTCTTCGCATTTGAATTTAAAGTGGACACTTTGCTTGTGAATCATGTTTGCATGTTTTCTTTCATCAAGAGAATGAAGGGAAAAACACTAGGAAATGAAATCTTAGATGTGGCTGAAAAAGGGTTAAGCATGGCCCCTAATTGAGTCGTGGAGAGCTGATTGTATTAGCGTCCAACTCATCTCGGCCTGCCCGTGGTGGGGAAACCCGTGGGGCTCCGAGCACGCGTGCCTACACAACAGTGAACATGCTGTACGTGCAACATGCTTGTAAACTCCAGAACCCATACACAGAGCACACCCCTACACTGGGTGATCTTGTTGTTGGCCAGAGGCATTAAATACAGGCTAACAGTGGAAAGGACACATTCACTAGGAGATTCATCAATGACCAAATCACAGACCAGCAGGTCTATCAGGGCCAGATTTTTGCCAGTTGTGGGAGGCTTCTCTTGGTAATAAGGGAAAGGTGAAGATAGATCATGTTGCATTGCTGTATTAATGAGCATATATGTCCTATGGCAGGACAGTGGCAGTAGGGAAATGAAATTTAGGCGCGCACACTCTCCAATATCAACACCCAGTGGTGTTTTGATATGCATTGTAGCTCTGAGCAACAGCGCACTCTGCTCGTGCAACACCCGTCTAAACCCCAATACCCTTACACAGCTAACCCGCAGCGCACACATCCAGCACACACATCTAGCACACACACACACACACACTGCCTCAGCACACACATCTCCCCGAGTCCCCAACACCAACGCCCGGCAGCGTTTTGATATGCATTGCCAGCACCGTCACCAGCTCCAGCAATAACTCGGGTGTTGCCCGGCCTCACACCAACCCGAGCTGCTCACGCCCTGAGCCGCTGCCGCTCCCCATCGCCGTAAGCCGAGTGACTCACTTTAAATATTGGCACACCAACCTGGGTCTGTGTGTGAAGGAAAAGGACAAGATTCCCATATCCTGAGCACCAGCTCCCTGCCCTACAGCCTGAGCAATCTGCAGCGGAGGGAGTCATCAGGAGGCCCCTCTGCTCAGTTCAAATCTCTAGCAAATGAATCAAAACTCCTACCAAATTTTGATCTAGACTTGAACCATAACTGCGAACATTAACGTTATGATAAATAATGACTGCCTTATGCGTACAGAGAGATAATTGGCCTTCGCAGGTGGCGCCATCTCTCGCGACAGACCGCAGCCTAAACTGCCCCCTCCCCCAGAGCTGTACAGCCAATGCATGAAGCAGGTCATGAATGCAGCCTTCATATAAAGTGACAGCGCGCAGAAAGCCAGGTCAATTTCCTGCAGTGTTTATTTCATAGACGAGCTGCTCGGTTCATGGCAAGGTATTTGCTCAAAACTGTCCCCCTGACCTATTTTAGGTGTTTGAGCCTTGAGCTGGGATTGACAGTGGTAAATGACCTGAGACCTGCTCTATTTGAGCTGTCCATGTTCAGCTATGAGCAGTTGCTGCTCTCATGTAGGGATTGACCTATTTCAGGTATTTGGGATTAAGCAGGGCTTGACAGAGAGACTTGGGCTGGTATGTAGGAGACTATGGCAGTTAAGCAGCTATAAGCAGGTCTTGTGTGGCTCTGCTTAATGAGCTGCTCATGTCCTCAGCTACCGTAAAGTCCTGCAAATAACCCATGGATTGTACACAAACCAACCCCGCAATCAGGGTGTAGGTTTTACACAATTGCAAGGTTTAACAAGTGTTTTGGAAGTATAGCACAGTAATAACACAGACCCCCCATGTGGGATTAGCAATGTCCTACATGTTCAGGCTCGGGTTATATGCAAGGTGTGGGTTAAATGTGAGGCTTTACAGTATGAGCAGGTTATGTTTCTGTTGAAGCTGCCCATGTCCTATAGTATGAGCAGTTGATGTCTACATGAGCAGCTCCCAGCTGTCTCTGAGCTGCTCTGGCACAGACAGAAGTAGGTCACCTCATCATCTGTAGGTGGGCTCAGGTTGCAGCTTGTATAAGGTGGTGTGTTACACGCTGATGGATATAGGTATTGACGGCTGAAACCTCCCTTCATTTTGATGGCTGAAACCTCCCTTCATTTTGACGGCTGAAACCTCCCTTCATTTTGATACGCGACGTATGAACAAGGCTTGAAGCCATTTTCACCCTCGCAATGCAAAGCAAATCAATCACTTTGATATAAGACAAGCCTTGTAAGTCTAAATCGATATCCTACAAAACCTACTGTAAATAATCACTATTCATTTTATAAATATATTTGAGCCACTGTAATTTGAGAAATGGGGGGAAGGGTAGAGCAAAAGTACTCTGCTTCAGCTGTCGTTACAAAATAGACAATGTTGTAAGCCATGTCCTAGAGATGCTACTTTTCCTACTTTTTCAGGAATTTGTAATTATTTGCGGGAATTCTTTTATGACATTGAGTTAATTTCCTACAGACAATTTACCAAAAATCTTTAATCTTTACGAACCAAGGAGTGACATCGCTGCCACCTACAAGGAGGTTCTTGTGTTGCCTGTGTGGGGGCGCTGTGGTGGTCTGTAGGACCCTGTGACCCAGGTCCCTGCTCCCTGAGTGTCCTCCTGTCACACCCCTGCTGCACCTAATGCCTGTAACCTCATAACTCCCTCCTGTAGGCACAGGGCACCAGGGTGAGGTAATAATCCTGATTCTGTAACACTCAGTGACAGATCCAGCTCCATCCATTAGGGAACCAGCAGTATGGTAGTTCCCCATTCACCCACCAGGTTCTGCTGCTGACGTGTAAGGACTGGACTCCACTGCCGCCATTTTGTTGAAGATTTCCTGCAGAAGTGTGGTTCACAACCATTTTGAGAGATTGCTTACGCTCTCTCTCTAAGTAACAACCTTATTATAACCTTACATGTCTCTGCATTTACATATGCAGGGCTCTTTCTTCCTCTCTCTATAAAGGAACCACAGCTTATGGCTTTCTATTACTTACTGTATCTTATGCCTCATTTGAACCCATAACACTTTGCAATCCTAGCTGGTTTCTAGCAAACCTACACATGTAAGATTGGTACCAGTGAAAAAAAATAGCCGTTGTTCCATCAGGACCCTCGTCTTGTTGTGCACGGATTAGCGAGCACCCAACCATCTGCCGTAACCGGTTTAATCATCGGTTTCATGAAGCGAATCTCCTGAAAAGGTGTGAAAAACAGAATTCCATCAGCAAGATTCACGTTTCAGACAGGCAGAAGGGGAAATGGACTGAAACTTGGGTGATTGAGGGGTGGCAAACAGTAAGTGTATTGGCAGAGGGGCGGGAAAGTGTGGAGCGGTGTTACAGTAAAACTGTGTACGCGTTGGGCAGCTTTCAGAACTTGTTGGTTCCGATGAGAGTAAAAATATATTGGGACTTTCAGAGATGAGAATTGAGTGGTTATGGCAGAAGGAAATATTCAATATGGTAGAATTAGTGCCAAATGAGTGCAAAATACTGCAGTCGTGGGAAATTTCAAAATGGAATAAGCAAAATGAGTAAAAATGAGGGTAACATTGAATATGTTAGTGAAAGTGTCGGAGATGAGATCATTTTAAAGCCTGGGGGAGATTTTTAGCTGAAAGTGTAGGAGCCATATGAGAAATTACAAAAGGAAATATTGTTGAGACAGTGGAGTACACTGAAAGCCAAATGTGTAGAAATGGGGAATGGAGGCTTTGGAGTGGCAGCCAGTGGAGGGGTTGGGCAGTGAAAACAGCAGCAGGTAGACTACTGGAGACAATATGTAGCCATCCAAGGACAACAGGAGTCTTAAAGGACCCAGTTTATTTGTCATATTGATGTACCTTTCCAGCGACAAGGTATTGCATTTGTACATCATAAAGACCAGAAATAGGAAGTGTATACATCTTGTATGGTTGGCATACTGTAAACGTATTTCATTTCGCGCTGTACATATTTTCGCGGATTTAGCGGATTTTAAAATCCGTGAAAATATGTACAGAGCGAAAATTTAACCTATATAGTTGTAGGTATTCCATATATCAAAATCCGTGACTTTAAATCCCAGCGAAATGGTACATTTGATCAAATCCGCGAAAATTTATACCAGCGAAAATATCTACGTTTACAGCAATGCACACATACAGTATTGCTGAGATGCTCACCAGAGCTGCATTCATGCATCATTCCAAAAACAAAACATTGAAGCACTATGCTGCCCTTAAAGGATTGAGCACAATGCTGCAGGGAGAGCAGTGAGGCATGAGACCCTGTCACCTGACACCTCACACAGAAAACACTGGATCCTGCATCCACTGACCCACTTTGAGCTGCTCCCCCCAGTCCCCACCCTGAGTTGCTCCCACTTAGACTGCTCAGTTTGATAGGGGGTGCTCTCATTAGGTGTGACAAGACACCTCATCCAACCCCATCCCTACCCTCATCCCCATCCCACCCCTAGCCCCACCCCATGCCAACCAACACCAGTAACACGCACCCTATGTAGTAGTCTTGGAGAAATGCCACTTTATCTGTATTAGATCTCCTGCAGAAAATTGGCCAACGTCCTAAGATTTACAACCTACATGTAACTGAATAATTCTCAAAGCGACTGTAGAATTTGTTTATGATATGAAAATAATAATCTTTACATCACGATGCTTCATATGCTCAGTTTGAACTGGAATAGTTCCCATTTCTTCAAATAGGGAAATAAACCCTTGAAAGGGGGAAATATGTTGAGCAAAAACTACATAATTTCTGTCATAGCTTATCATTGGAAATTTGTTTCTGAAGATACAACCCCTCTTTAGCAGCAAAGATAAAGATGAAATAGCTCACATGGTATGGCCCATATCCGGAGCTGCAGGAACCCTGGTGCTGGGAGATGCTTGGTTAGGAAGGCAGCCGTTCCTCATGTTGCTTTCCCAGCCTCAGTGCGCTAAGGGTCTGCAAGCACTTTACCCCGCGGTGGCCAATTTCCCGGCTTCTACGGTCCAACTGTGCCTCCGGTATGGCCCCATAGGGGGCCCTAGTGTGTTGGAGGGGAGAGGGCAGGGAGGTAAGGGTCAGGATGTGGAATATGTAAGAAATTGGTCCAGAGTTGTTGCTGTTGGTTAGCAATTAATAATGGAATGGAATGTGCAAAAAACGAAATCCAGCAAAAACATAGAAATGCTGAAAGGGAGTGGGAAAATATGGGGAAATGCCTTGTGGGGATGTAAGAAAGGGACCACGAATACGATAAATATGAGAGGACAGGAAGAGCTTCATGACAGAGGGGAGGGACAGCTCCTCCCATAGGTCACCCCAAGGTCACTGAGAGGTCGGTTAGAGGTCAGACTGAGGTCAGTACCTGGGGGGTAATTGGGCTGCTGAGTCAGGGGGTGGGGCCAGCCTGGAGGTAATAGCTACCTCTACCACTCCACCACCAACGCACAGGTAGAGCCCCCCCCCCCCCCCCACACACACACATACACCCAGCAGCTCACATAGGGCGGCTGTCACTGTGGTCCCTACCCCATGATGTATGGAGGTGAGTAACGGGCCTACAGGGATCCTAGAAATACTCTAACTGTCCATGTGGTGTGGGGATGGGGGGTAGGAGAAGGGGCTTTGACATGGGAGTATGTCTGCTTGTAGGGTCTCCTGGTATTGGCAAGAGATTAATTTTTTCAAAGTATAGTTTTTTTATGATGATGAGATCTTAAGTAGATTTTTCCCCTGGCTTTTTATGATGATGAGGTCTAAGTAAATATAGGCAGAACAAGCCTGGAACACCCATACCTACATTTTTCTTGTTTTGAAGTACAGGTTAAACATATCATTACATTGTCATCTCATGGGACTGAGCGCTGTCAGCAGTGTATGGCCGTATAAACATGGGGCTAGATCCGCATGTATACCCAACACGTGCCTGTCCTGCATTAAGTCTCAGCGTTAATCGATACACCTGTCTGGTAGAGGCACTTAGCATGCAGCGAGCCGCTCGTGGGCTGTCTCCGAGCTCCTCCGAGCTGCTGAGAACTACTTGGTGATACTCCTCTGGAGTTGCTCAGCCATGTCAGGCAGTAGAATCTGCTTCAGAAGGGCCCTTTACGGTGAAGGGCAAAGGGTCGTAACACTATATACAGAAACATGGCCCCTACGGTTGGTGGCCATGGCCCTCAGGTTGGGAAAAGAAAAACCTAGTCCTATGAGTAAAGGGCAATGGTTCGTTCAGGTTTAAGACTACCGGTACTATAGTTTGATGCATAGACAAAGGCCCATAGCCCTTAGCATATTCAGACTTATTCTTAAGCAATTGCCCTCAGAGTAAAGGTCCAAGGCCCTCTGAATGTTGTACCTTCCTAGCGTCCCATCACATTAAGTTGGCAAGGGCAGCTGGGTTACCCTCCTCTGTATGCAAACAGGCATGAGGAGGGTAGGAGGGTGGTGGGGGAGGCATGCTTCAAGATGGTGAAGGAGGTAGGAGGCTGGGAGAGGCTGGGATGGGGGGGGGGGGTGAAGATGGCAGACTGAGGGACAAGCTGTGGTCTGGTTCTCATGACGTGACCACAATTATAGTAAAAAGTGGATTGTGGTGGGGAAGGAAGCAGCTGGAAAGGACCTCAGGTTTCCTGACTGGGCATGCAGTGCTGGGGGCTGAGAGAGGGGAGTGCTGCTGGCAGTATTGGTGATGGACACTCTGATTGGGTGTGGTGAGGAGCTTTCTGTTGCTGCTGATACCTGGGTATTGTGGCCAAATTGGTGTTATACTAACCCTTCGAGGCTGCTGAGGGGCATAGTGCTTTAATGCATCATGGTCGCCATGATGTATGAATACAGCCCTGGCGAGTCAAGGCTACATCCTTATTCATGACCGTTCAGGAGTGCATCAATCCTGTAGGATCGGCATAATCCATGAATGCAGCCTTGGCGTTAACGGCCATTATGTATCAATGCACTCTATGGCCCTTAAAGGGTTAATGGTAGATTGAGGGAAAGAAATGGCATCATGAGGTGCCAATCTAAAGGCAGTCTGGCATTACTTTGTTTTTGCCAACTCTCCCTGTCTCTGCCCACCCTGTTGTAGCCTACCTTTCTACCAGCTGCTATCGGCTCCCCCTGTGTACCTCCCACCTATCAGGCTGCAGTATGTGGAGATAATCCCCTGTCCCTCAGCTCATCATACACACATGTTCAGCATGGGGTTGGGTGGTATCCAGGTAACGGGATGGTGGCCAGGCGCCCCACACCTCCGCTGTCTAAAGGGGATCACTTTGAAGTGACACCCAGCTCAGTTCTAGATGGAAACCCTGATAGTGATACCTGTGGTGCGGGATGTTGAGGCCTCTGGCCATAGCAATGGGGTTGTATGTAACCTTGTCTACAAGGGCCCTAGCCTTGGTTACTATGGGCTCAGACCTTGGTCACTGGGACCCTAGCCTTGGTTAATATGGGCTCAGACGTTGGTCACTGGTGCCCGGCCTTGGTTATGAGAGCTCTGGCCTTGGTTACTATGGGCTCAGACTTTGGTCACTGGTGCCCCGGCTTGGTTACTATGGGCTCAGACTTTGGTCACTGGTGCCCCAGCCTTGGTTACTGTGGGCTCAGACTTTGGTCATTGGTGCCCCGGCCTTGGTTACTATGGGCTCAGACTTTGGTCATTGGTGCCCCGGCCTTGGTTACTATAGGCTCAGACTTTGGTCACTGGTGCCCCGGCCTTGGTTACTATGGGCTCAGACGTTGGGTCATTGGTGCCCCGGCCTTGGTTACGAGAGCTCTGGCCTTAGTTACTATGGGCTCAGACGTTGGTCACTGGTGCCCCGGCCTTGGTTACGAGAGCTCTGGCCTTAGTTACTATGGGCTCAGACGTTGGTCACTGGTGCCTTGGTAACTATGGGCTCAGACTTTGGTCACTGGTGCCCCAGCCTTGGTTACTGTGGGCTCAGACTTTGGTCATTGGTGCCCCGGCCTTGGTTACTATGGGCTCAGACTTTGGTCACTGGTGCCCCGGCCTTGGTAACTATGGGCTCAGACGTTGGTCATTGGTGCCCCGGCCTTGGTTGCGAGAGCTCTGTTACGTTAAAATATATTTGTTGACGGATGCACTAGCCTTGACTGCAGGGACTTCAGTCTTAGTGAGCCTTGGTTACAGGGACTCTGGCCTTAGTTTCTATGAGCTCAGACGTTGGTCACTGGTGCCCCGGCCTTGGTTACGAGAGCTCTGGCCTTAGTTACTACGGGCTCAGACGTTGGTCACTGGTGCCCCGGCCTTGGTAACTATGGGCTCAGACTTTGGTCACTGGTGCCCCAGCCTTGGTTACTGTGGGCTCAGACTTTGGTCATTGGTGCCCCGGCCTTGGTTACTATGGGCTCAGACTTTGGTCACTGGTGCCCCGGCCTTGGTAACTATGGGCTCAGACGTTGGTCATTGGTGCCCCGGCCTTGGTTGCGAGAGCTCTGTTACGTTAAAATATATTTGTTGATGGATGCACTAGCCTTGACTGCAGGGACTTCAGTCTTGGTGAGCCTTGGTTACAGGGACTTGGTTACATAATTTAGCCTTGGTTACACGGACCTCAGCCTTGGGTATGGATCCTTTGGTTTAAGGGGGCTTTGGCTGATACAGTTGCCCTATGTGCAGTGTTGTCAGTACCCAGGAGGGTGAGACCGGTGATGAAGCTGTAACACATAGGGTGGTCCAGGTGGGGCGGTGAGTGACAGCTGAGTGACAGCGGGGGGCGTGGTCTCACCTCCAGGTGCTCCACACACCTGACAGGGGAGCATGATCTGTCTATAACGATAAAACGGGTTGTTCAGCACATGCCGCCATCTTGGCTCTGCTCTTGTATGGTTCAGGCTGGAACCAGACTTCCATGCTGCATGATTTACCAGCAACAAGCAGTAGGCGATGGCAGAGCCAACGTCGCGTGAGGTGTCACATGTAAATATGTATACCGTAGTGAACTTAATAAGCGCAGAACCCATAATAACAGCATCCCAGAATATAGATTACAAATATATTGCCTATTACAAAATAACGGGGTATATGACTATTGTGCTAGCCAGTCTTGTCTTGTTACTTCACTATAAGTGTGTGTGTGGTGTGGGGGGTGGGGGTGGGGAGTGATCACTTCTGAAGGAGTTATCACCCAGGGAGGGAGCCAACAGACATGTGCATGTGTCAGGAGTTTAAATTGCAGGCAGTGAAAAGAAATATTGACATTTTGAAACAAGTGAAAGAAAAACACCCTGAAGTTTATCCCCTACCCTGTAACATTCCTGAAACATTTTTTGTCTTCTCGTGGTTTATGGGTATTTTGCTGTATATACTATTTTGTACATCTTAAATATAAAACATCTAATATCAATTTTCTCAGAAATAAAGTGGTGGAATTGGGAGTTATCATGGAACCTTACCCATCTCTAAATACCTATACATTAAACACTTGTGTTCCAATTAATCTCCCCCATACACTTGTATGCATATGCATTAGTAGTAAGTATCTATTTCAGTAAATACCCCCTCTATAGACCCCCTGTAGTGTGGTATATGGAATTATTGGGGTATGATATATGAGCTCATCCTGAGGGGGAGGGGCCTGGTATGCAGATTATGCAGGTAATTGACAGGTGGGCAGGTGATAAGGGGGGTCCCCTGTGCGCATGCGCCGTGACCTGATTCCTGAGGTGGCAGGAGATGAAATGATTGGGTGATGTGTCAGGGTAGAGCCATGTAGGTCTACTCAGGGTGACTATTAAGTCCAATTTTACTGTATATATTATATTTACCCAAAAAGAGAAAACTGGAAAACAACTTTAATGTTTGAGGAAGAATAACCATTAAGGTGTCATGAAAATACACACGGCCAGAAGTGTATCAATACCATTCCACTCATTATTGGAGATTTTTAAGTCCTGATAATAATTCAGCAAATTAATGGCTGTATCCTGGGGGAGGATGCTAACCAGATCTGGGAGATGCTGCTAAGTAAACATGACAGATAAGACATGGACCATATCTAATCATGAGGCTGTGTTTGGGACAGACATTGGGGACTGCTGTACACAATGTAGGAGTAAGGCTTCTCACCTTCAGAAGTCTTTGGTAACCCTCTAAGGGCCGCATTGTAACGAATTTTGCCCTTTATCGTCATGATGCATGAATGCACCTGATCATTAAACTCGCCACCGTCGTATTCCAGCACCATGCAAACTCTTTGGGACTGGGATTGTATCAAATAGGGTCGGCATGTTGCATTTATTCACCCCTACCCTGGCGAGTCACTCACCAGGTCTGCATTCATGACATCAAATAGACATTCATGGTGACGACGGTTAGAACCCATTAAAGCATTATGCCACCCTTAAATGACTTAACATCCAATCTAAGCTGACTGAAGCCTATTTCAGTATTTACAGCCAGCAGAGACTTGAGACATTGAGCTGCCATCCATCAGGTAGCCTACATGTGTTATAGCCAGGTAACCCACAGGTAGACAGGTAGACAATTAACTCCTGCACCTACCTGGGCATGGGTAATAGACCTACCAGGGCTGCTGCTACAGAGCTACCTCAGGTTATAAACCATCAGGAGGTCAGGGGCAGTTATGCTATAGCCTATCAGGGTGCATGTTTTTGTGGCGGCGCAAGTCGAGGTAATTTTCTCACGGGTGTTCCCCACATGTTTGTATTACCCGAGAACCGGGAATACCGATCGGCTGCCGGTAATAGCATCTTCCGCCCAGACCAGATAGAACAAGAGAAATATTATGATACATCTTAAATATAAAGTATTACTATAATGTCAAATATGATTAGATATATCATCAATAATGTGAGAGATTCTCATGTAGCTTTTCGGTCTTGAGAAAGGTAGAGTGACAAGATACAGAATTGCGATTTGGAGATTCACGAGTCGTAATAATGCGGAATCAGGTGTTAGACGATAAACGAATGTAATTACGATAAATCACCAGCTACTTCAGAACGATGCGTTAAAGCCGGGCCACATTCCGCCTAATTCACCTGCTGCCGGCGCCTTAATGCACCTCGTTAGAGCAGAGCATGATGGGAATGGTTATAATTAGTTAAGTACTCGTGTTTAATGAAGGCCCTGCATTCAGCAACTAGAGCTCCCCCCTTGTGTAGTAAAACAGCAGACACTTTAAATGCAGAAAATGAAGTATTTATAGAGAGCCTTAGGTGTGAGGAGGTCGGGTTCAACCACTGAGTTCTTCATTTCTACTTGGAAATGGAAATTCAAATGGTAACTTTTATGTTTTGAGAGCTAGGGTTTTGCATTGTTTTCCATTGAGAGAGAGAGATAGAACGTTAATGTTAGTGTTCATAGAATGGGCAACAGAAAAACTTGGAACGACGTCCACAGATGTGGGTACACTGTTGTAAATAGAAATTAAATAAAATGATGATTTCAGTTGATTTAAAATACAGTGTACATGTGTGTGGAGCGGGTGTTGGTCTATGAGGTGGCATGTATAGCTAATCCTGGTCCAGTCCAGATATACAATTATAATAAACTTTATCATACTACAAATAAATTAACAGTTGTATCTTTTATACTTGCAGCTACGTATAAAGGCGTGAACCCTAAGTTTGTGATGGTGCCCGAAGCCCGGCGGGTGTTACGGGGTGAGACGGTGGTTCTGTACTGTGGGGCGCACGGACGGGACCGGGACGGGAACCAACCCACCATCGCCTGGCTAAAGGAAGGAGTCACCATCGACATGGCGTAAGTAGAATTCTATGGTATTAGTAATAACTTTTACAATTTCATGACAAAGTTGGTTTTCAGTGATAATGTAAGAAATAAAGCTAATATTTTTTTTTTATGATGATACTCAACTAAATCACGGACAGCGAGTAATTATTTTAGTGGAGTATTGTTTTGTGTCTGGGAATTGGATAACATCGGTCTTATTATTATCAGCTTACTAATGAGTGTCATTTTGTGAGATAATTCTTTTGTACAGTTATGGGGTCCTACTTAAAATGTGACATAATAGATGTCGTGTTCCTAGTCGAATAACATGATTGAGCCACAAAATAGCTAAATATCTAGAACACCAACATTAGTAGTTCTTTTACACAAGAATAAATGTTTTCAGGAACTTGGACAGTCGTTTCTCGCTGCTGGGTCAGGGCTCGTTGTTGGTGGACCGTGCGGAGGTGGGAGACACGGGTTCATACACGTGTCGAGCCACCAACCAGGAGGACTCGGAGGATGCTGTCGCCTCCCTCACCGTGCTAGGTCAGTTCTTTAAACACACAATACAGACGTTAATCCTTTCCATTTATAAATATTCATAATTCATTGGATTTTCCTCTATAACTTCATTCCTTTCATAAATATTGTTTTCTGGTCTACTTTTCTCCCCTCATTGCCTACAACTCTCTACAAAGTCACATAATACCTCACACCTTACTACCCTCCCTATCACATGAAATATCATTTACTGAAATTTAGCCACATGCTCCCCTTATAGTAAAACCATAAAACATCAGTTTGTCAAAAAAATGTTAAGTTTTACACCAATTAATATATATTATCATGCTGGATATGGAAAACAGCATTTGACTAAAAACCCCTCAGACAAACTAAAACTAATTTGAAGATATAAAATCCCATCATTCATGCTCCTTCCATCTTGCAGTTCCCCCTGAGATAAAGAAGCGACCCCACAACCTCTTCGCGCATGTCACCGCGGACGTCGAGTTCCAATGTGAGATCTACGGAGTCCCCAAACCGACCGTCACATGGCACAAGAACGGAGAGATCGTGGTCCCGAGCGACTACTTCCAGATTCTGGACAACCAGAACCTGCGTATCCTGGGGCTGGTGGCCTCAGACGGGGGGCTCTACCAGTGTCTGGGGGAGAACGAGGTGGGCAACGTGCAGGCCACCGCCGAGCTGCTCGTGTTGGAGTCAGGTAGGGAGCTGCTCCTCTGTGGGAACCCTGTAAGGGCTGTGTAGGGCTTTAAGGTGCTACAGCCTTTGTCATCATGATGAATGAATGCAGCCCTGGTGAGTCGCCCACCAGGGATGCATCAATGCAACGTGCTGACGCTTCGGGAGTATATCACCCCGATAAGGTTGGCATGAAGCATCAATGCAACACTGGCAAGTAAACTCACCCAGGATGCATTTATTCATCATGACGACCAAAGGGTATTGTGTATTAAAGCACCATGCTGCTCTTAGAGTGCTAGAGTAGAATTATGAATATGTTGATGAGGGGTGAACCTGCAGTGTGGGGTGGGTGGTGGGGGAAATGTCTACAATTAGAGTACAGTAGGTGGAGAGATGGAATTTTAATTTCAAAATGCCCACTATTTTTAGGATATCCGCGGCATAGATAACGAGTTATGGAAGTTGCTTGATAGCAAACATACACTCACAATACTAAAGCCAAAATTCCAAGCCGAATGGGTAAGCATGAGCATAGATATCATTAAGCAGGAGGAATGAATGGAATGGGAATTAGTAACATCTAAACAACAGGAGATGGATCGCCTGGGGAATTTAAGACAAAAATAAAATGTATGGGGTTAAAGTGAAATGTAGCTTAAACAAGCCAACAGCTACAAGTGTTAATTATGGGAGCTGGGTGTTCTGTAGTGGTGGTAGGGGGGGGGGGGTAATTGAGTGAGACTGTCAGGGAGTGAGTGATAGTGTTGAATCCTGGAAGAGGGGGCTGGGGGGCTGAGGAGAGAGGGATATGCTGGAATTGGGAAGGAGTATTTCAACATTTAACCCTTTAATAGCCATAATTATAGTGCATTAATTCGGCGTTCCCACGACTCATGGAAAAGTCAGGGAAAGTCATGGAGATTTAAACTGAAATTTTTGTGGTAACCCTGATTGATCCCTTTGTCGTCATGATGATGTATGAAGCTATGACAAGTGCTCGCGACAAAATGGTTGTAGTACTACCAATGAGTATAGAGCATTCATTGGTACTACTGATTTCAGCTCTTCTCCCACACTCCTCCACCACATTCCCCTACAGTCATCCTAACTGCAGCCGGCAGCAGTACTCAGACCTTGTACATGGAAATGAGCGGATTGACTGGGGAGTGAATTGGGGGCCTCCCTGGGGAGTGGGGATTGGGAGTGGTGGGGGAGGATTGGGGGAGGCTGGCACTGGGAGGTTAAGGAGGGGGAGTTGATTAGTGAATAGGGTAGGGGAGGAGGGGAGGGAGGGGAGAAAGGGGGAGTATAAGGGTGAAGCAACAAGGGACAGCACTGAATGCAGTGCTGAATTGGGATGGGAAGAATGGGATGGTGGCCCGTAGGGACAAGGAGGCAGCGGATGATGGACCAACCAATCCCACAGACCAGCCGAACTGGTGCATCTTGGGGCGTTTATCATATTATATGTAGGTAAATATGCTTGTAGCTTGTAAATATGCCATCATATCCAGTGAAATTCATCAAAAGAGTCCGCCACCTCTTCAGCACATATAACATAGGAGACACTACTCACGAAAAAGTACCCCTACAGAGAGCCTAGAGCCGGGGCCTAGAGAGTCGGATTGGAAGGTGCAGTGGTTGGTGGGGGGGGGGGGGGGGGGGGAGCAGGCAGCTATGAGGGGTGAGGGTGACGGTCACACTACATGCTACAGGAAATAGGGTTGAGTGATGGCGGCCAGATTTCATACAGAAGGACGGCGTTATTCACACAGGGGCATGATAAGGCAGGCCACCTCTCACCCCCCCCCCCCCCCCCCCCGGGGTAGGCTACTGCTTCATAACTCATACCTCACCCTGCTTCGGATTTTCTTGGATGTCCCGGAGATTTGTAATAAAAGGGTGGGGGGGGGGGGTATGTCAAATATCAACCGGGGTTTGGCTCCGTTTTTTAATCTTTCCTCAAATCCCAGAAGGCTACATTATGATGGACTTTGTGGTGGGGGGGGGGGGTGTATGCACACTGGTAACAGGCTGCATGTATACAGTCACAGATAGCCGGGTACAGAGGGGGGGGGGGGGATGCGCCTATTGAGGGCCATCCCAGCCTTGTCTTGTAGCACACAGGGCTGATCAAAGCCTGCAATCCCTGCTCCCACCCCTGACATAACCCGTGTATACCGCTGATGTAACCCTCCCCACATGCATGGGGGGGGGGGGGGTGAGCAGGGGGGATATTGGGGGGAGGGGAGAGTTGCTGCATTAGTATAGAGCTTTAATGCATTATGTCCATTTGTTGTTAGGATGCATGAATGCATCCCTGTAACTCGCCAGGGCTACATTCAAGCATCATGCCGACACTATGAGGTCGATACACCCAAGGGGTCGGCACGATGCATGATTGCACCGTTGATGCATTCATGCATCATGCCGACCAAGGACAGATCACATTAAAGCACTCTGCTGTCCTTAAGAGGTTAGTAGGTGAATCCCTGCTCCCAGGCAGGATCCCTGTAACAGAGGCTACCATAAGAGGCACTATTGAATACTGCTCATCTTGGCTAATACCCCCTCCCCCACCCCACCACTCTGTAACGGTACACCCCCCCCCCCCTCCAACACACACAGAATGGTTACGGTGGCGGTGATTGAGACTTACATCACAGGGGTAATCCCTGACCCAGTCTCCTTACCCCCCCCCCCCCCTACTGTACACACACTAGACACTGTACACAGACTTAACCATGATAACCAAATTACTGTCTGCATATGCTAGGAGCCAACATGAAGCATGGGGGAGTGGCCGACCGCTCAATCAGTCTACTTCTAATACACCGACTGTTGCAAGTAAAGGAACCCTTACTCATAGGTTGTTAAAAGGGGTTTCTATGGCGGACGAAATCCCGCCCTAGATACCACGGCAGTTCTGGATCCCTTATCACCAATTACGTAGATTCACTGCCCTGAAATGATTTAGCACTAGAAACCCTGTCGTCATCCTCGTGCCGAGCTAACTGATGATCACCCCTGTAGTCAGTAGTTGAGGAAAATATTTGGCAACGGTATGGTTTGGGGTATCTCTCCCCCACCCCCTACTTCCCAGGGGTGAGGCTCCCAGGGGTTGCAGGGTCGATTCCCAGTGGATCGGGCACCAGTATAAACATACAGGATTACATGACGGGGGCCGGGAATGTTACAGGGGCCGGGATTTGTTCACAGATCTGTTTACTGATTTATTTACAGATGGTGTTTATAGACTTACTCAGGGATAATCTGAGTACAGATTTATGTACAGATGATGTTTAACCCTTTGTCGTCATGGTCCATGAATGCAGTACTAGTGGGTATCTCGCCAGTGCAGCATTAATGCATCATGCAAGCCCTATGGGATACACTGCTAAGGGGTCGGTATGATGCAAAAATGCAGCCTCAGCATGCCACTCGCCAGGCAGCGCTTCATTGGTGCATCATGAGTACAACTCTGGGACAATCCTGCTGTCCTTAAAGGGTTGGAGGAGGCAACAGTTTGCTTGCCCTGCCCTCCACCCTCCACACACATACAGGCCCCTACACCAGGCGTACACGTCTAGAGATGTGTAAAGACCAAGTGGTGTATTTGTACAGGCAGACAGGCCAGATGGATCACTGTTTGAGAAGGGGAGGGGATAGGGAAGGAGGGACGGGTTGGGTTAAAGACATAGGAATTGGTGCTCAAATGGAGCATCGCGACAAAGATCTGTATGGAAAAGGTACAAATATATAAACCGGTACTTAATATTTGATATATTACAGCTCCCCCACACTGCAGGAGAGGGGTCAATCACAGGTGTTTTTGTTTGTTTTAAAATGTATTCATTCTCCTTATTATGTGTTATATGTTCAATTTGAAAAATTTGGCTTCTTTGTCCATTGCTCTAATAATTCTATAGCCTGTGTTCTTTACTGTATATCCTTGCTATCTCTATTTTCTCAATATTTCCCAGGTTCTTTGGGACTATAGAATAGTCAATCTCAATCATGACAATGTAATATTTAAACTGTTCTATCCAAAGTAAAATTAGATGACAACTGAGAATTCTGTTAAGATGTCATTTAAGATTTCTCAGGGAGAAATGCAGCCCAGCTTTTACAAGTGTCTCTGTGAGAGAGGCACCAACAGCTGGGCTGCTCTCCTCCCCTCCTCTCTCCCTCCTTCTCTGCCTCTTTTCCCATCCTTCCTGTGCTCTCCTCCTTTCCTCTTTCTCCTCCTCCCCCTAACTGCCCTACCAGCTGTCCTCGAGCTGTTGACTAATTCCCAGCTCATTTTGTGACAATACTACATTATTTTGTTACAATGTCTTATTTGCGTTGATTCATCGGCCGCATGTCTCAGTCGTTCTGCATGATATGCCCGCTACTCGTTAATTGTGAGAGATGGCTGACGGCCGTGCATTGCCCACGGCAAAATTGAATTTTGGTGTTCAATAATTGGATTTCTACTTGTCATATTTTCACTGTGTTCCATTCCCACATAGAAAAAGAACTACCACCAGAGAGAATTTCATTGAGAAGACTTAGAAATGTTGCTGAGTAACTTTTGACTTGATTTTGTTTTTCACCCGATAGCGAATGAGTGTGAATGCATTACGACTGGTCATGATTTGGTTAATATTTGATTATTAATTCATTAATTGCTTGTGTACTACAAATGACCATGAATATGTCCATGCGTTACGATGTCCTGTTGTATATGTCTGCTTGTGTCTTGACTTCACTGTTTGCTTAATTCACATGCTCACAATGTGTTTCGATACTTTGACGTCACACAACGTCAGTGACATACTGTGACGTCACACAACGTCAAAGAGGCGTTCTGTGACCTATCATAACGTCAGTGGCATACTGTGATGTCACCAAATGTCACTGACATTATGTGACGTCATACAACGTCTATGGCATACTGAGACGTCACACAACGTCACTGGCATACTGTTATGTCACACAATGTCACTGTTACATTTTGTGACGTCACACAACGTCAATGGCATACTGTGACGTCATCCAATGTCATTGTGACGTCACATAATACATGTGACGTCACTTTGACTTCCATTGTGCTGCATGTGCTACTGTCCATGTGTTCTATGTGACTTGAAGATTTTGGTTTGGCTTTGTATTGAGTTTGAGTTCTTTTTTGTTCCTTTCCTTCCTGTTCCTCTCCCTCTCCCTACCCTGTTCCCTCTCCCCTAACTTTGTACCATGTACCCTCCACCCTATCTACCCTGTGTCCTGCTGCCTCCCCCTGTCTGTCCCCCTGTCTGTCCCCCTGTCTGCCCCCTGTCTGTCCTCGTGTCTGTGTTGCCCTGTACAAACTCTTGTACTAACTGTCTGTACTGACCTGTGTATAAAAACCCACACTCATTGTACATAGACTCCCCGCTGCCCCCTACAGCCCCTCCGTCCCCGACCTCCCCGAACCACCCGCACCGCCACAACCACAACAACCGCCAACCAAACCAACACCACACAGGTTCTGCGGCCGTGTCCACCTCCGACCTGCCGCATCCACCCACCGCGCTGCAAGCCGCCATCGTGTCCACCCGCTTCGTGACCCTCTCCTGGCAGATGCCGGCCCACACCGGCTCCTCCGAGATCACCGCCTACTCCGTCTTCTGGAGGGAGGAGGGATCCAATAGGTAAGTTGGCTTTTATAGCCTTCAGCAGAATTGTTACACTATGTAATGGCAAGCAGCATAGAAAAAATGTGTTTCAGCTTATTCAATGACAAGAAATGATACAATTCTCTCTGCATATTTGCATCTATGCTTTTCGTCTCAAATTTTGATTCTTCCACAGATTAGATGGGAATGGTGTAGCATTGTAAGCAGTAAATATGTTTGGTATTTGTAGCTATAAGGTTGTTACATTTGTTACAATCGGTTGAAATTGATTAAGTTGTTTAGGTTGTAACAATGTTGATACAATTACAGTAATGCAATTTGTTGCTGATTTTACCAGTTCACTGAGCTACTTTACAAATCAGTGCAATACAAGCATAACTATTGTCACAGCCTAGATTTTCTGTCCAACTAATCCAAGCTCTTCAGTGCACCTCACATTAGAGTTGAGTTTCTATTGAATGTGGTAAAATAGCAGGCTTTTGAAGACTTACAATATATCATCAGCTAGGCTTCAGATGTCTTTAGTAGAGAATGGACATACTGGCTGGGGCTCACATCGGTGCTTCCCCCTAGTGTAGAGTACCAGAACTAATGGAGGGTTACTGATGGGTGCTGCCCTTAGTGGGGACTAGCGGTACCACATGAGGGGGTTACAGGGGTGGTGCCACCTAGGTGAGAATAGATGTACTAAGGGATGTGATCACAGTGACCGATTCCTTCTTCCACCTACTCGGTTTATGAGAAACTTTATTTGATTGAAATTAAAGGTTCATCCCTTAAAGATGACATAATGTGTGTTTTTTCTAATAAAGGACAAAATCTTTTCTCCAAAGCAGAGCGTCGTCTTTAAGCCAGGCTTTTAGGGTGGTTGTTCGGATACATGGTGCAACATTGACCCATATTGTAACCTTGTCTTACAGAGAGCGGGTGTTGAACACCACCACACTAGAGGCCAACATCCAGCACCTGAAACCTGCCACCAAGTATGACTTCAGGGTGTTGGCCTATAACCGGGCCGGGGCGAGCGAAACGCCGGCCGAGACCACCGTACAGACACAGATGGAAGGTATGGCTGACTAAATGTTGATTCAAGAGTTATCAATAATGAATGATTATATCTGGAAATGACGAAAGGTTATTCCATGAATAATTGTTGCATTTTATTTCAATTGAATATGTATGCCCCGAAGTAGATTTTGTAATGAATACCTTCTGCTTGGCCTGCAGCATATTTATGACAGCACAAAATCAGCCTTTAAGTAATTATGAAATTCATTTTGTCCAGGAAATGTATTCTCAAAAACCCTTTACTAGATTGTTTATTGTATAAGTTAAAATATATATAAAATATCAAATAACCTGATATAAAAACAAAAGCCCTCTTGTGCTCTCCTGTAGTGAGTGTCCCCGAGGCGCCCACCTCTATAACAGCAGAGACGATGTCCCCGACCTCTGTCCTGTTAACGTGGGGTCCACCAGAGGGGGACACGGGTCCCATCCTACAGTACAAGCTCTACTACTACCCGGCCGGGGCCGACGTGGAGACTTCGGTCGATGTACGCCACACCCGGCACGAGCTACAAGGGTTAGCCAAGTACACCGAGTATAACTTCAGAGTGGTGGCTTATAACAGTAACGGGCCTGGGATGAGCACCGACGAAGTGTCAGCCCGGACATACTCAGACGTACCGGATAACCCTCCGGTCAACGTGACCCTGGAGACTGTAAGCTCCACGGTGAGTACACTTAAGCCTTTGAAGAGTTCATTTACATATTAAACAGCTGTAAACTATGTGACTTGAGTGTATTTGACAATTCAACAAATAACATTTTTGTTTATAATACTTCATACTTTATCAACACAGTCCTACCAAAATTAATACAAATGATTTCATCATAGGCCTAGTTGTCGTTTAAAAAATTACCAAATGTCAGGACTGTGTGTTATAAATTGATTCTGTAGCTGAATTGAATCCAACATATTTCTAGGTGAAGTTTGATCCTGGTGGATATAGTGGCCTGCATTCCCTAGCTGTATGATATAGACAAAAGAATATTGATGTTCTTAAATGGTTAAACCTGACATTCCTTCTTCCATCTCTCACACAGAGTATCTTGGTGCAGTGGGAGCCCCCAGAGGAGCAGTCCCAGAACGGTATCATCACCGGCTACAAGATACGCTTCAGGCGTAAGAATGTGAGGCGTAGTGAGACGTCGACCACGGATGGTAACCGACGAGCATTTGCCATCACAGATCTCCAACGGGGGAAGGAGTACCAGGTTAAGGTGTGGGCCTTCAACATCAACGGTAGCAGCCCCACCACTCCCTGGATGACTGGTGAAACATTCCTCAATGACTTAGATGGTGAGTGAAAGGTTCATCTAAACTTCAATTGTAAATACATTAGATGGTTAGGTAGTACGCAGAACTTTTAGTTTTGTCTAATGCTAAAGTTCTTCATTACCAAGATTTGAACAGGAAGGGAATCATTTATATTCACCCTCTGTACCTACATTTTTGCCCACTGCTTTTATTATATAAATTGTTTAACCCTGCTACAAAATATAAAATCTACATTAATTGGTCTTAGCCATTTCATTGTGAATCAGACAATTTCGCCCCAGTTATGTAGTAGTTATAGGACGTGTACCAATCTGTACGCGAAATACAGTGAAGGAGCCTTCTAGGTGCCTTTACTGAACACCCCTACAGATTGTTGACTCAGGGTCTCCCCTGAGTCTAGTGAGACGATTCTGGAGACCTCTTTTCCCTAAAAAATGAATATTGCTCCCATTTGCTCAATATTTCACTCTTTGCATCTTGCATGGTGTCATTAGATCACTTTCCACGATATCTATCTAATGGTGTATTTGTTTTTTTACAAATTCCAACTGTAACCCCCTAAAAAACGAAAAATAATATTAGGCAGTAATTGCTGGTAATTTGCTTCATCATAGAGCTCTATGGGAGCGTGTAGATAACCGATAACCCCAAATTTGGATAGTTCGTGACAACCAATGCTTTCTCTATGGGAGGGGTAGGTGAGACGCTTTTTTTCAGACATCTATCAAACACTTAAGTACTAGAGGTAATTTACAGGGGAGGTTACTTGATATTATTTGTGTAACAGATCAGTGTTGTGATAACCCTGATTCACTTTGCACTGACAATGCACGTATCGCAACAAAGACTATATGGAAATGTGAGTACCCCCCTCCCCCTCTCTCTACCGGGGTAATTATTTACAATATGGACATGGGAGCTTTTTATTCAGTGTGTGTCGGACATAGACGTGAGAGGACAAAAGACATAGATAGCCAATATCGGGGGACATGAAAATTAGAATTTGGGCTCAAGTACCCCCCCCAAAAAAAGTCAATGTACACATTTTTTTCGAGTATACCCTTTTTTTGCTTGCCTCACTCGGTGTGACTTTCTTAGGGCACCTGCGTCATGCGACCTATAGGTTGTGTGGTGCAGGCCTATAGGTAGTTGTCAGTTCCTGACTTGTGACGCACAATTTGGGTATGCTATCCGAAACGGTCCAGCCAGGATATAATAGGGGGAGCAATGGATGGATATGGATAGTGGACTAGGGTAAACCAAAGGTGCTGAATCCATTTCTGTTATGTGTAGGATGATATCTAGGTCAGAAAAAGGTCAAAATCAAGGTCAAAGGTCACATCTTTAAGAATCCCATTAATACAAGAGTGCACCCTTTCTCTTTCTTACTATGATAAATGATACATTTCCCTTCACACCTCTACCTGACCCTGAGTCTAGTGTGATCTCAATCACACGTTCAATCTTTATTAGGCCTCTAACTACTTTATACCACTAGCTGTATGCAGTATACAAGAGGTGTGAAATGCTTTGTTCTCCATGCCCGCTGTAGTATAAACAGTTTATATAATAGCTCATGAAGTATTACCTACGAAAATGAGGACACATCACCAAATTTAATCATATGTCACAAATATCCTAAAGTTTACAATTCCCCTGGTTACAGAGTCAACAGTCCCTGGCCAGCCGACCTCCCTGCGGGTGCGGCCACTAAACAACAAGATCGTGGTGAGTTGGACTCCGCCGGCGGAGCAGGACGTGATGGTAAGAGGCTACATCTTGGGTTATGGCAAGAACATCCCCGACGTGTACAAGCAGGTGCTCGACGCCAAGACCCGCTACCACACCATCAAAAACCCCGGTATGGACAAATCTTTTAGTAGTAATGATTTAATGATTGATTGAATTGATTTAATAAGGTCTATAAATACAGTAGTCATAATCTAACTACCATTGCCAATAAAATAACCTGGGTATGTAGCATACACTGTAAACTAACTATGTATAATGTGTGTTACAGAGGCTTCATCTCAGTATGTTATCAGTCTACGTGCCTACAACAATGTCGGAGAGGGCCGGCCCATCTACGAGACAGTTATCTCACGTGAAGAGACAAGTGAGTATATCCTATGTACTCCCCTGTTGTAGCATAATACTGAATGCTCACACCAGTGTATATCTGTTGTAATCCATTAACACTCTAGGAAGCTCTTTAGACAATGTATCTTATGTTACTATAGTACCGGTATAATCTGCATATAACAAAAGAATTTTGTATGCGTACCTTATTTCATTCCTTGTATTTCACTTTCTCACAGCTCCTGAGCCGATGACGCCCATCATGCCGCCAGTGGGACTAAAAGCCATCGTGCTGTCCTCCACCACCATCGTCATCACCTGGTCCGACACCACCCTGGGCAGAAACCAGAAGATCACTGACAATCGGTTCTACACGATCCGCTACCAGCCCCGCGACTCTCGCCGTGCCAAGCAGGTCAACTCGACCGACCTAAATGTGCACATCGATGACCTCAAACCCAACACCGAGTACGAGTTTAGTGTCAAGGTCATAAAGGCCCGGCGTCAGAGCGCGTGGAGCCTCAGTGTCTTAAACAAGACATTCGAAGCAGGTGAGGCACAAACTCCATGTTTGAATTAAGTTTTGATAGCACTCGCATATACTTTTAAAAAATTGGCTGAAGGATCTTATTTTCTGAGGGATGAAAAAAAATTGTAACAAACATATTCTGCAAAGCTTAAATCAAATTTTATTTTTGAAAGAAAAACATTACAAATTAATTATAAAATTTAAAATTTGAAATCAAATTTTGAGTTGATTGAATATACTACACAAATTTTGTCTGTTATTAATAAATTGTCCTTTTTGATCCCTCAGCCCCAGGCAGTGCACCACGAGACTTAACGCCGGTCACCGTGGAAGGAAAACCTACGTGGATCACCCTCAACTGGCAACCACCCCGACAACCGAACGGCCAAATCATAGGTACAATAAGACTTTAATTACCCTCCTTACATCCCTGGCTGCTGCACATTGAACCACTACCTTGTCTCTGAATCTGTCAACACCAGCACTTTCAGCACCTGCAGCACTAGTTGTATAGTAACCACCACTGTATAGAAACACACACATACAGGCCTTAGTGTACTCTCTACACTGCAGAAGTGTAGGTGTACGGGTGGGTAACCGGTCATATGGCCTCGTGCACCGACTGTTCTGTCTGTCCTGTCTTGTCTAAAAACCTCAGTACCTTGACCTTGATCTGACCTTAACCTCACCTTGCATGGCACCTACCTAGGCTGCTCCATCACCCTGTGGGTGGGCTAAATTCTTTTTTGTAGGTTTATCACATTTTTGCCCCTTTTCCCCTTAAAAACAGTTCCTAAAAATATGTTATTGCTATTTGAATAAAAAAAATTGTAATTGAAATCACATTTTTAGATATCCCACTTTTCTTATTTTGGTTAGAATCCTGATTTCTAACTCACATTGCCCATTTATTTATGGTATATAAATTTCTCTCATTTAGCAAAAATTGAACAGTTTTCTGAAAATAATGATGAATTTGGCCTGTTTTATCTGAATTATAAACCCCTTAAGAAAACTGGAATCCTTGTTCGGTCATTTCATATTCTGGCACTCCCTGCACTCCTAAACCACACTTGTATCTCATAAAACATTTTGCAAACCATTAAAATCAAACCATGTTTTGTTTCCAACCTCTACAACCAGATATGAGTGTGCACTACTAACTCCCCTAGGTACTAACCAAAGAACTATTCCACTATAATGATATGGTATATGGTTAAAATTCAAGTGTTAACATTCAGAATTATGACAAAGAGCTTGGTTAACCTTTCCGAGATTCGCTTTGATGTAGTGTGTAATAATTACCAGCTTATTTATTACATTAATTAACAAGCTAACTAGAGTCTGTTAATTCTGTATTGGTTAAATGTGGTTATTCCATATAGACTTGTTTAAAACAGTCTATATAACAGTAGCTGTATGTAGTATGGGCTGTAACACCACCTCCTATCCCGTGTTGTCTGCGGGTTTCCAACAAATCGTCTACCGACAACCGTGTCAATCACAAACTCAATAATACAAAAAAATGACCACTGTCAAGGTTATGTTTATCTATCTCTGTCACCAACCCTCAATAACGCACTCCTTGAGAGCATGGCTAGGGTTAGGTTTAGGGTTACTTTCAAAATTTCAGGGGGAATATTTTGTTTAGCAAGATATCAAATCTTCAATTATGGTAAAAAAGAAAAAAGAAAACTTTACAAGAACTATGATATGATGAGTTTGTGGAAGCTTTATTTCTTGCCGGTAGACGCTTTGTGTGGAATTCATTGTCTGCATCCTCCACTGCTGCTAACTTAGTGTTCACCGCTACTCCGTGTTGCCCTGCTCGTGTCATAATGTCATGGTTTCCTTCCTTTCCACCACGCGGCGCCACTGTTTGTTCCCACAGATGATAATGCAGGTAATAATCACAGCCACAAACATCCCCCGGCCAATGGTCCTAGCGACGCCGGGCTGTGTATATATACCGGAGAAAGTCTCCATGCTTTATACATACAAACACTTCTTCTGCTCTCCTTATATACTGTCATGGGATATTTACTTGTCATCGGTTTTTACCCCTTTATTATCCAACATTATACTGATTTGTAGTTAGATTTGAAAGGTGAAATATCATTTTGATTCTAGCCTAGTTTCCCCATAGTAGAATATAAGTTGGATTTCAGTGAAAGAGCAATATTGCCTTGGTTTGAGGTTTGCTTAACACATTGTCACATATAATTTGTGATTTGTTTGAATTAATTCTGTATATACAATTTCATTACTTGGCATTTACCCCTTTCTGTTCTTTGAGATATTTGTTGTTTATGGATTAAGTATTAGGCTTTTGCTGATTTCACTTGTGAATTATTCTCATTACATGGATAGGGTACATATGAAGAGTAACACTCCCAAATATCAATTACTTATCAATACATGTGCACTTCCTTTCTGTCACATTCTTTGTCAAATGTGTCTGTCCTATATGTTAATGTTTTCAGTTTCAATTGTTTTCAAAATTCAACTAGAAGGATCACACAAAATGTTTTAAAGATCATATTTTGACAAAGGCCTACTGTATTACAATTTAAAAGAGTTCCTGTTTCATTTATTATGTAAGTAATATCACACATTGTCCTCTTGTGATAATGAAAAAAGAGTTAGGTACTATTAAGATCACATATTTCCCTATTGAAATTTACTAGGAACTATGATATATCAGTTTTATAAGACACATCAAATATGCCAAAGGAATCAGTCCAGTTCTAAACTCTTTATATGTAGAGTATCACAGGAATCACTTTTTTAGTTACAAACACACCTCAGTAATATATTAAGTACATGTAAAATATATTATGTGTTTACTTACAAAGTTTCTTGTCTGTCTTCTGTGTGCCTGTGGCTTCTGTGTGTCCATGTGAACTGTGTCCAATGTCTTTTCTACTGTCTCAACAACACCTTCTCAGTTTTACAAACTTATTTTACTATATGATGATTCTTCAATAGTCCATAGCTGGACATTATTTCAGTGCATATAATCATTCAGATTGCAAACACAATAATTCATCAATGGTATGATTACATATGAAACAAGATAGGATTAAGCTAAGAGACACCACAGCAATAGAAATATTGTTCACATTATTCTTTACATACAAATTCAAAAGTGAGTGACAGCAACTTCCACATGTTAAAGTTACACACATAGAAGACCAAAATATATATTATAGAGAATTTCTTTGCATTAGCACCAACTGGTTTTGTACATACACAATTATGTTCTTGAGTGAACCAATGATAGGTATTAAGTAGTCTACCTGGTATTTCCTGTGATATTTAAAAGCTCA
The DNA here is from genome assembly GCA_947462335.1 of Harmothoe impar. Taxonomy (NCBI): domain Eukaryota; kingdom Metazoa; phylum Annelida; class Polychaeta; order Phyllodocida; family Polynoidae; genus Harmothoe; species Harmothoe impar. The sequence continues at coordinate 83,914,591 of OX381705.1, forward strand.
GTCCTCATACCAGACATACTCTTCACCTCCCATTGTTGATCACAAGGAGCAATACTAAGTGTTATACTTTCATATTGCTAGCTATCATTTAATTATTTAGCTAACAGTCATTGGCCACAAAATAGGTCACACACCTATAGGATGTAGGATATTGACCAATTTCCTAGTATGTTTACTAGTGTCATGTCTCCATTCAAATACTTCTTTGCTGCAAAATAAAAAGGGACTTTTGAATCTCTATTGAAACAATGGGGTCACACACAAATAAATCCTTGTATAGATTGAAACATATGTTGATAATCATATTGCTGTGTTGTCAGGTTACCTGGTATTCTACACGACCGACGCGACACAGGAGGATCGGGACTGGGTGGTGGAGGGGGTCATGGGGGACCGTCTTTCTACCACAATTCGAGACCTCACACCCGAGACGACATACTACTTCAAGGTGCAGGCAAGGAACTCGAAAGGATACGGACCAATGTCTCCCACAGTCATCTTCAGAACACCAAGAGGTAAGAAAAGCACTTTACACTAGTTTGAATATTATGCAAAGGAAACTTCCTATGAAAAATAAATTATATATAAACTTTCCAATGGTGTAAGTATAAATATAATGAAAAAATGGTCTTATGTGCATTATTGTCCCCTATTTAGTAGGACCTTAAAGTACGGATAGATTTATAAGTTTCAAATGCAGTTGATTCCTCTTTATGTAATGGCTTGCAAATTACTTTATTTCTAGCTGATGGCACTGGCGGTGGTAAAATCGAAACACCTAACGATTATGGAAAGCCAAATTATGGAATACCAGATACAAGAAGTGGTGAGTTGAATTTAGATTGTCATCTTTTTCATATCATGAATTTGGCATCGATCACAAGAATATTTAGCCTCGAAGAACATTATCAATTACCCACAAAGAGAAATGATGTGATAAAAAAATATTTAATTCAAGAAAAATACTGGTACTGTCAAATATCATACATTCATGAATATCACACTAAGAAAAAGTTCACTTATATACTTATGTCTTCTCCCTACCTTATCACATGACTGTTTCTGATTGATTTAGATGAGACGCGTGGGCGGGGTGGCAACACAAGTGCCAACTCCATCCCCCCAATGGTGCTGTGGATTGTTATTGCTGCCGTGGGTGGCATCGCCGTCATTGCTATTATGGCTGTCACAGTAGTTGTGTGTAAACGGAAAATGGGCGATGGAGACCGAAGGAGAAAGTAAGTGAGAATGTTAAATTCATAGAATATTAAAAAAAGACCCATGGAAATCAATCATATTTTTCTGAAGATTTGATATAAAAATAAGTAATAGAACAATTGCATGTATAAAAACAATTCTTTTCAGGTCAATTTATTTATAAAATGACATTTTCCTCCATGATTCTTGCTCTTCTAATTATCAATTCTCTTCTGCAGAGGTGGCTACATGGCACCAAACAAGAAGAGTGGTCCAAAGGGGCTAGTAACAGGAGGCCCTAAGGACGTGAAACCACCCGACCTGTGGATACACGACATGGAGTTAAAGAGTCTAGAGAAGGGGAGTAACGGAGAGACCACCACCATGACGGTCACCCCGATACCGCGCAACTCTCAGGAGGTGAAGGCAGACGGTCCCGCAGGTATGGGTTTAGGAATGGATCACCGCAGAAACTCATTTATACGTAAGTACTCTGCTCCTCCACACCACATTGACATGGCTCAGACAAGGGGTGGGTTGGTAGATACATGAAAATATATTTATTTCAAGTTAGTGAGGATATCCTTGAAAAATATGACCATAAATGCAAAATTGTTGAAGTAATTATTATTCTAGTCATACCAAAATTGCATTCCGCCGCAACATAATCGTGTTTTATATCAAATCTTTTGGGAAAATGCTGTTTGTTGGTTGATTCATGTTTTCATATTGTTTTCATTTAAAATGGATTTTGAGGATCACCCAAAGGGTTCTTTAGACAGGACAGTTGTATTGCCAAAGAAATTAGAATCTGATAGTGAGGATATGATTGCATCATAGTCAATAAATGTACAATTTGTATCAATATGAATTGGATGATATGATTTTCACTGCACCAAAAAGTTTCTGGAAATGAATTAATAGATCTTTTGAAATAGCATATTAGTAAATAGATGATATTCACAAATTTCTTGATCTACTAATCCTACTTGCAATCTTTCTGCCAGAAAATCTATATGTTAGCCATTACCTTCAACCACACTAAAGTCCATCTACACACACATGCAGTATATTGACCAACATAGAGCACATTCTCAAATGATGAATTTATCAAGAACATGACAAAGATTGAGAGTAAAGTATTTAAATGAGTCAAATGGAAAGAGTCAATTAAGAAACTGAGCATTGAGCTCACGGTTTGCGGATGATGCCGCGACTATGTCAATGTGAAAAGGTGGTGCGCAGTACCTACAAGGTTAGTTAGCTAGACTGACTCTAGATGGCACCACTATCAACAACACGCTTACTTTCCTCACTCATCTGTGTTTTACACATACCACTGGCTTTAGAAACTACTAGATGTCGATGTCGGCGATATAATTATTTCATGACCATATGTAGGTGACCCCAGGATATTGGCCACATTTCTGACCGCTCAAATATGAATATATAAAAAAATTGAATCAAACATTTTGCGCCTTTTTGTATAAATTTCATACAGCAAACGATGATAGCTGGAAAATGATATTTGGAGTCATGAAATAAAAATGAGAAGGTAATAGTGTGGACCCCATGGTAGGAATCAGTCCAAGCCTTGAGTATGACACTCATTGCTACATAATGTCAATATATTGAGACTTGTGTAGTTCAGAGGACATGGTGAAGAATTCCTACCGTCCGTCCTCTGGTATTACCTTCTTGCATTACACCTATAGTCCCCATGTACATTCCAGTCTCCTAATACACAATAATATTGTCATTCCCATGCCTTAACCCATATTCACCTGGAGTATATAAACCACCAAAAACCATGTCTGTCTGTGCTAACCCATGTCCATATCTAGGGGTAGCGACGGGAGCTAACTAGCTAGTCCGCCAGGCCACTACTATGCAGTATAGTACCTGGTTTGATAATCACATGTGGCAGGCATTGCGACTAATATTTGGAATTGTTCATTAAAAATAAATTTGCCGACATCCTCCTCTTTCTATCAATGTTTCCAAATTGATGATTTCTTCTTTCTCGCGATGTTGTCCGTGTGCAGACTTGACTGTCGTTGTGATGTAATCGTTGCCATTGAATTATGAGTTCAGTTTCTGTCATGGTATGCACCGTATTTTCACGATAATCTTGCCATCGTAAAATCTGGATGCGCTCGCATTGAAACCTTTTGGATATTTTTCCTTTCATGTCGCTGTTGTAACCAAATTTGTCGCATGAATTGTATGAATGGCTGTCGATTGATATTTGTTTTTTTAGATAATTCATATTTATAATTTCCTTATCTTTATGCATTTCATTATCTATTATTATAAGTAAAGCTAATAGTTAAACAAAGTGTATGATGGCCGAAATAAAAACAAACCGCAAAAGGCTTTAGTATCAGTCGTTCGCATTATATTTGCATTTACATTTCTTTTTGAAGTCATTATGTACGAAATGTATGGTATGTGATAATTTCAGCATTGTATTCATATTACCCAGTTTTCCCAATTCAGTCCTAAAAGAATGCATCCTCTGCTATATTTATCACCCAGTTGAATATGTGAGGAGGGAAGTAGGGATGTATTTACAACGCAGCATTTAGAATATCATTTATTTTAATTGGTTTCAATAATTACTTTATGAATAAGCTACATATTTTGTCTTGAATCTAACTCAGTCCTGTTTCTGCCCCTGTAGGAGAACCTAACCCCTATGAACCTGAGGAGGACCGGTACCGGAGACCGCTGAGGGCTAAACCCATCATGATACCCGTGGACCAGCCACCCCCTCCACGAGAACGTACGTTGGGTTCGTGTCTCGCCTTTACTAACCCTAGTCGCACTATTCATATACCCCTACCTGCACCTCTGCCCAATCCATCTTCCCCCACATGAACACATATATAGTGTATTATAATAAAGAAATTAATTAATAGCATGGACCATCTCTGAATGATGTCAGAATAATCCAGTATCATAATTATGATATTTTTTAAAAGCATAAATTATTGTCTCAATACAACAATATGTTATAGCCAATAGACTATAGATAAATTTGAAAAATAAATAACCATAAATCACATACTATGCAATAAACTTATTAAGATATTCCTTTATTTTCTCCACCATCAGCCATAGCCACTGCTATTCCCAATGGTCATTTGTTGGGTCAGACGCCTAGCCCGGGGATGCCCCCAGACATGGGCCCGGCGCGGCCTCTGTACCCGCGGACCCAGTACGGGCCTCCCCTCGGCCCCCACTCTCCCATGTACACCTCCACACCGAGGGTCAACATCTGCGACACCTCACAGCCTCCCTCAGGTAAGTTCCATAGAGATGAACCTGTATATGTGTTATATAAAGGGAGGGGCCAGCTTCAGGGGTAACCAATGCCAGGTCCAACTTAGTCATATTGTATATAGACAGGCTGGGAATTCTTGAGTCATCTTGAATCTTCTGAGATCAGGGGGAAAATTCTTTTATAAATTAGGAGTCAAAATCTCCCTAAGATTGGGTAGGATATACACCTTTTCACAGTATGTTTGACTTAAATTGTATAAGTGGTCCTCCAACTCTACCTATCTTATCACCGAAAAACGACAATTAGTGGGCTGGAATTAAGTAATTTCAAAATCCTGGCTGTGGTTACCTCTGGGCGAAATGTGTATTATTGGGTATGTGATGTTGGTCTTAAAAGTTGAATTTGTCCTGTGAAGTGTCAGAGTTTAAAAGTTATTTGTTTATATTTTTTGTCAACTGTTAATGTGAAATAGATTTTAATAAATTAAACATTCAACTATGTCATTGTCACCACAGAAATACGTAATATTCGACACAATTTACCAGGTATTTTTATGTGAATATTGTCCTGATGCTTTCGATATACATGTGCCATAATATTTGTTTTACCCATGTCAATTTCTGTATTTGTACCTGTTGAACACATTTATCCCCCTTCATGTTTGAAAGGTGCGCATGATGTATCTGTGGGAGCAAACCGTCTGAATATTAATATGCCGAGGTCACATACCACACATGCCAGCTTTCAGTTTATTGCCTTCACCTTTGAAAATTGGGTGATTTCAAAATTGTCAATACTCTAGGATAAATCAGGGTACAAGGGGGAGAAAATTTATCTATTACTAGAAAAAGATGAAAGAAAAAGACAGTATTTTTTTCTAATATGTTTAATTAGATTTGTTTGTGGTGTGACCTCGGTATAGCTGATGGGTGTCGGCTCGCTGTACTTGTAATCCCCCCACCACGATATGTCACCCATGTTTTGCCGCTCTGCTGCTGCACACTCCGCTGTGTTTTTGCTACACACGCACATGTGTTATATATCATACACACACCCAATGCTTACACTCCAACCTACTCACTTCCCAATGTCATGTGTCCTCTCAAGTTTTTCTTAAGTTAAATATAGGAGGTTATAATGAACATCACATGAGGAGTTATATCTAAAGGAGGCTACAATAAACACCATATGAAGGACAGTACTAAGATATAACATTAACTAACATAAATATCACATGTTTCTGTATATTACTTTTAACAGTAAATACACAAGATGAATTAAAGAAAACAATTATAGAATAGCAAGCAACTACTCCAAATCTTTTGAAACGACTGATTATGAATTTCTACAAGAACTATTCTAAGATGTAATAAGAGATTGTGGTGAAACTTTAAAACATACACTACAACAGTTTATAGTAGACAAAAACAAAATTGGAACTCTACTCTTTAAGCTATGAATATTTACACTGAACCAAGAAATCACTCCAATCAAAATCTTAATAAAAAGCACACACTTAACATCCTACAAAGAGACATCCCAATATGAAGGCACACCATGGAGAAACGCCCCGGATATACCCTGGGACACAGGACCTATATGGAGCCCCTCCTTCCCCTCCACCCTACCAAGAACCATACAAGCTACATCTAGGCCCCCACCCATGTACATGTTGTGCTGTTGTTGTAGATGAGAGTTACTATATCCCGACACTAGAACGGCCCCGGCTCACTGACGGAACACCGCGGAGACACCTACCAGCCGTCAAGACAGGTGCTGCCCCCTATTTAGTATCTACTGTATCATGCAGGAGGAGCCACCTGGCCAACTGGCCTTACAGTGGCTCCATCTGCTGGAACCTGGCAGAACTATCTCTCATTACAACGCTCCAATTAGAAAATAACATGAAATTTTGCTTCAGGAGCTTGCTCATTTTGAATTCAATACTATCACAAACAGTAGATTTATTTATCATTTTTGCTCTAATAAAGTATTCCTGACTTATAAATTGTGCCCAAGGATGGGTTGAATATGAGACATAGTTCTGCTAGAAGTGGGAGGAGGTCTACCAGAAGTAACTCTAAGATACGGTTAAGGAGTCTCATCATGGACTGTCCTTCTTCATCTTACTACTACACTCAGCGGGGCGCTGCTATATAGTCCTAGTTGTAGACCGCTGCACCTCTGTCTTGTACATAGCCTGACTGCACTACCAACCCAACAGGGTACCTGTATATAATATACCCCCATTACACATCCATAGTTAAGATACTTAAAATAAAGTTTAAATGGTGGTATGCCATAGCCACAGTGTCCAGAGTCTGCTTTCACAGCTAACCTGGCTTTGATTGGCAGGGATGAAAGTTTTCAAGTTTCAAGTTTGCTGGATTTCAATTTTCTTTTCACATTGCAAAGACAAGTGAACATTTCAAGTGTTTTTGATATGGGTCACTTTCATCCTGGATTGGCCATTATCAGTCTGCTAACACCAATAATAGATACACAAGGGTGGTTAAGCCCTGGGGAGTATTAGGTTGACTGCTGTCGTGGCTGCTGATACCTAAACTTGGGACCGAGGCTTAGCCTCTGCAGACCTCTTCGGTAGCAGTCAGGCTTCATAGAACTCTTCTTCATTTCAGGGTTGCTACTAAGCGGTCGCCCTACGCCGCACCCAGGACTAACCCACCTTACTTCTTGTAAGCAGCTGATGACTAGTGTAACCCCCTTTTCCCTACCACCTACTAACTACCTAGGTGGCCAAGGCCTACCCCACAAGCTTACATACTAACCCGGTTTGAATTAATGAAGCAGGCGCATAGCATTTCAATTCTAATCAGTACTTTTGACGCATGGGATGCACACAGTGCTTCATTATATAAAAATGTCTTGTTGAAACCAATGTGGACACCAATGGATAGATTGAAGGAAATTCTTAGCAAAGATAGAAATGTAATTTTTCTAAAGCGTTTAAGCGATTGCATTACTGGGGAAAAGATGGACATGCTATCTGCCGCTCTTTCTGCTGGTCTTCTCAGGGACTTGAGGAATGCTGCTGCTGCTGGGCATATTGCATGAACATGTCATTGAGGAATGCTGATAATGTTGCTAAGAGATGATAACAAGGATCTTTAGGATGGTCATCTAGCATGTGTGGGACCTTTACATTTTTAAGTGCATTATGCAGAACAGACAGGGTCTGCATATCCCAAAATACAGAGACAGGACCCCCTTCAGGAGCTGTTCCCCCATTGTCTATCTGTTGTGGTAGACTAGTAGTCAGTAGTGAGGAGTAGCCCCAGCCCTCAGCATCCAGGAGGACACCTCTTGGTGATGTAAACTCTGTAGCATGTATGGTAGATGTCACTCAAACTGGGGCCTGGAAATATTGGCAGCGACATATACCTAGTCGGTTGGTAATTTGAAACCAACAAGTTTAGAATTGATTCTTACAAGTGGGAATAGTTTGAGATCTTCATGTCTTCACCTCCCATATACCAACTACCATGTTGGATTACCCCCTATGTATTGTGTCGCTGGGGATACCAGCCCAGTTGAAGAGACAGCTGCCCTGTATGTAGCAGATGAATCGCGAGTAGCCGCTAGCTGAGAACTAACGTCGTCTGGCCCCCCTGGGGTATGGTTGGCATCTGTTGCAGGCCTGGCCAGTCCCGAGTCACCCTGCTCCCACAACCAGCACGCCCCCATCCCCTACGACCAGCTGCAGTACACGCCCGCCGGGGGCAGCACCAGCGGGGGCGGCATTGGGGGCCATAGCTGCAGCGGCACTTGTGGGGGCTCAATCCAGGATGGCTGCATGAGCCTCCCGCACCGCCCAAAACATCCACTGAAATCTTTCTCAGTGCCCGGCCCGCCCCCACCACACACAAGTGCGCCTAACACTCCTACCCCAAAACACATAGGTATGCTTACGGGACGAGGGCCGGTCACCTAACAAGGCTGTGGTTCACGTCTCAACTTCCAGACCGGTGTTTGGTTAATTCAGTTCATGTTTTCATTTCTATTCGTTTCCACCTAATGACGGCTTCTGCATCATTCGCTTGGTTTTCACCCCTGCCTACAGTCACATTCACTGATATATTCAAATTTTGTTGTTGTTGCTGTTGTTGCACCTTTTTGATATTGATTAGAGTTTGTTAAGATACATGTATTTTGTTCACCTCACCATATGTATCTGATACTGGTAGCTTTCTGGCACAATTTGTGATGGAGCTAAGAGTAGTGTATGGAAGAAGGGATTTCTGGCAGGCTATATGCTGCACAGGTGGAGCCTACACCCACTTCCTACATACTACTGCTCTTAGTGACATCACACATGTCTCTCTAGGCTTAGCACTCTCATTCCTGCTGTTGCTCACCTATCAAAGACAACTCTAGGGAGTTTTGTCTTTACACTCTGTATACACTACTGCACTATTTACTGACCACCACACACTTGCCCCATAACCATGACAACACTACCGCACCTCAGGTATTGAAAATGACCACAAGGTTTTACTGGTACTTCTATATACGTATAATAAATATGTGTTACATGTGGAAAACTAATTACAGAATTAAAGAATATGTCAATACTTTATGAATGTTTTTGGTGTACTATTTGTAAGTGTGTGTTGACCTGTTGGCTTTGTCATGTGGTGTTGGGGTGAGTGTGGGGTGTCCCACTGTGGTTGTGGCTGTCACGCTATAGGTCCAGTCCTATCTGTTCCCACTATAGACTGATCCTTGTAATGAAGTTACCCTCAATTTGATATGATAATGCAGATGGCATCAAATTGGATGTCTTATTTTGGTTTAGAATTTTTTCTTTGATTTAGAAGCCCCAAGTATAGTTCATCAACAAACTGTTTAATTCTATTGAAGTTAGAGAATTTTAACTTTGCCCTTTTTAGATGAATCTCCATGTCCCAAGTGTGTCCTAGAATGAAGCATGAATATACAGGAGGGATGGTTTAAGTTGGATTGATTTATGAATAGAGACAGGGTAGATATCTGCCAGTTTTCTAATTCTAGTTATCTAGACATAAGCACATTACTAACATGCCAATTTAAACATTTTTTTATGGTTTGGAATTTAGTAGCATTCAGAACCCTATTGCTGTCTTGATTGAAAATAGAATTAAGCTAACTAACCCTAGATGTATTTTGCATCAAATTGCACTGGTTGCTTCCAGGTTGACCTTAATTTCTAATACCTATCTTCCGTATCTCAGTAGTCACAACAAACAATGATGGCAGCAAAGGAGAATTTAACTAATTATAGTAACTGATCTAATATTTTCTAAAGTATCTAATGTAAACAAAAGCAGAAGTCTAACATTTACTTGAAAATACAAAATCAACCGCTTATTGAAAAAGCTTTTTGACACTCATAGAAATGAGACCTATAATAAATATGGAACCAAAGTGATTAATTTGAGTTATTATTTTCTGTTCTTATCTTACATGAAGAGCAGGGACTTAATTAGTTAATGGCTATATTTAATTTTGTTAATTTCTTATCTTTGTAGTACGGCCACAACAGCAGATCCCCACCAGTCCGTACAAGAAGCCTACACCCCCTATCACCAATGCCACCACGCCTGTGAAACCCCGCTCCCCTCTGCCTGTCGGCACACCAAAGGCACCTGATGTCACCATCCGCAGTGACCGCAGTAACGAGTCAGACTTACCGGTTAGTATCTTTATTAAGATATCCATTAAGAGCTAAATCTGACTTACTTGTGGCAATTTTACAGTTCAAAATGTTTAGATAAGTTGCACTGATTATGATTTTAATTATTTTTGCCTGTAAAATTTTTCGCAGATTTTCAAAAAAAACAAAAAAACAAAAAAATTGAACGTGTATTTAAATTAGCGGATGTCCAAATTTGCCACTTCAATTTAATATGTGTTAGATAGACTACACCTGGACACGGTTCTTCCATATACCCACTGCTTCACCAGGTCTAGACGAGGTGTTATACACCGAGTCGCTGACCAGTGGGCAGTGGGTATGTGGGAGAAGCCTGGCCAGGTGTAGTCTATCTGATTTAACCCTCGGTTATGTGAGTGTATACAATATACCCAAGGTGCGATTCCTTTGTCTTTGCCCTGCACCGTGGGTTAATGGATGAATATCCGTTCTGTACATATTCTAACTTGTACCTTTTGGTATGAGATGACACTATAGTAAAACATACCTATCCCCTTGTAGAAATCCTACAGCGCGGAGGAGCTGAATGCGGAGATGGCGAACCTGGAGGGGTTGATGAAGGACCTTAATGCTATCACACAGCAGGAGTTTGAGTGCTAGCCTCCCCTGTAGCACCTCTACTACTACTACCACTACTACACCAGCAGCAGCAGCAGCAGCGGCTTCTGTGGGCGGCTCACACACACCGCCACAACCAGGCGCTCACGTACTCGACTTCTGTGTTCTCTCGCCCCAAAGCCAAAACTCAACAACTACTTGATGATGCAGCACCATCAACAGCCAATCAGAACACCTGCTGATGTCACGTGACATGGATATTCTAAGGCAGGGTTGCTGGGCTGTTGGAATTGACTGATGAGTAGAGTTGTGGTGGGTTGCTTTTTGCAGTGTTTACTCTTTTTTTTCGCCCAGGATAGAAAAGGAGGAAGATATAACTATCCACAGTGCCTCCTTAACCCTGACTGACACAGCAGGTCTGATTCAAGTAGGCGTGTATGTGTACCAGACCAAGCAACAAGAAGTGAGACAGGAATTATAATGTAGCGCTCAAGTGACATGAACAGGCAGGTCATATCGCTCACGGCCCGGCTCAGACAATAAGGCATGCTGAGTTCGCCGCGATGGTGTGGTTTACTTCAAACTATGTTGCAGGAACCACTGTGTATGTACCACTATGGTACAAGAGACAATATGTCTGCACAGCTATGGTACCAGAACCACAGTGGAAGTACATGTACAGCACAAGAAGCACTGTGTATCGACAACCAATGTGCAGGATCCAACGTGGGTGCAGAGCGCCAGACGAGGGGACCACCGGAGATTGGACTCGTGTGACATTGCAGCATGCAGTGCTAGGTGGCATCCACTGCTAATAACACAGATGACTTGGTCATCTTTTGTTTCATTCAAGGATCATAGAATTTGTTTTACTTCTGATCGCATTGTCAGTAATGTCTGCTCGACATACTTGCTTTGGGAGTGATCAGGTTTCTCCACAAGAGATCTCCCTTTGTACAGTGATCCTGAGTTGGGTTAGCTTGCTCCTCCCCAGTACGGGACATATACATATAATTAAATACACGTATTGGAGAGCTGGACTATTGACTCTTTTAAATTATAGGTGTTACCTCTAAGGTTGCCGACAGGATGCATTATAACTCAGTGCGGAACTGGACCCTCTGCGCACCCCGCGGAGGAACGTCGCTTATTACTGACGTCAAGCCTTTGGTGTACAGCGGGTGGGACTATGTATTTATGTGGACTTTGTATCATAGCATTTGCAGCCCAACAAGGGCTTCTTTTTATGATAAAACTGACATGAACTGATTATCTCGCGGCGCGCGAGTTGGGCTGACACAGTACGCTTCTCACAACATCTACCCCTCATCAAAGAAAATTGTCATGAACTATTTTGATATTCAGAATCTATATTTTCATCCCATAGACGGTCGACGTACTATATATGTGTCAGGGTACCTGTATATGTATTATACACACTTATTGGAGGTCTAACGCATACATACAGCATGGTCGAGAGAACATTAACCAACCCTTATGTCTATCATATAAAACTGTTGACAGGGAATTGAAACGACAGGCATGTATTCTCTGGAAGAAGAGCCTCTGTGTTGCTAAATTGAGGAATAGTTATTAGTTATACAAAGATACAGCAGACTATATATTCACCAAAGAATGCAACTGGTGTGTTTCTACCCAGACGTGTAGCGAGGAACTTGTTATATTTCGAGCATACAAATGTGGGTTATGAGATATTTCTGGTGAATAAGTATGTTGTAAATTACTGACAACAACCACCCCTGCTGTATATATAGGTGATGCAGGGAGGCACAAGGTAACTAGCTGCCCCTACAGGTGACCACCAAACACCAAGCATCCCCCTGCTGAAGTCACCACAACAGGTCTATATCAAAGTGTGTATGTTTAGAACTGCCATCACCTCCCCCATGTATGTGTACCTTCCATACCGGCAATATTCACCTTAAAGTGAGACTAGGTGTGCATGAGAGGATATGTGTATAGCAAGTGAATGTAAGACAGATAAAAGCTTGTGGTGTAAATGATGTATGAGGATAAAAGGAATAGAGTAAAAGAGACAGAATGAATCATAAAGAAGAGACAGGAGTGAGAAGCGTATTAGGTGCCGGTTAGAAAGTTGAGTCTTTTGTCTTCAATGTTTAGATTGTACAGGAATTATCTACACACCAAGCCATCCCTCGGTATGATTCAAGCCCTCATGCCTCCTTCCAACTTGTGAATACATCTGCCTGGTTTCCACATTGTGCTAATGTACATACTTCTGTGAACATACAGCTGGCTTCAATGTCCTCTTTAATTTAAAACAGAACCCAAAGTAAATGTACGTAGTTGTGCTGTAGACTTTCTGCTGTAGAAATACTGCCAAAATAAACAATACTCTCCTTGTCAACAGTTAATGTTTCTGTAAACGATTTCTCCATCTTCTGTTTAGATTAAATGGTATTAAACTGGTTTTAAATGAAGCAGTTGATCCTTTGGTTTGCCCCGAGTCAGCCAGCAGTGTGGGCTTTGGTCTGTAGTGGCTGGTCGGAGGCTGTAATCCCTCATTCCCCTATGGCATACTGTGGTGTCGTATCAATGTGCTAGAGTTGTAACATAGGAGTTTCCCTACCTCCCCCTGCAGGCCATTCAGTGTCCCCCTGACTCCCTGCCCCCAGGACATGGCAGGCTACATCTTGTATAATTATATCACAGCCACAGATTTAAGAAATAAAATTTTTGATATTTAAGTATAAACCTTGTGTTTGTGTTCAGTGATTTCTACTTAGATACAATGAGGGAATCCTACAGTACAGTCATGTAGAGGGCAGGGTCCCCTTGCCAGCATCTAAGTGAGGGAAACCATTAGTTTCAATTGGAAATAGCATCTGCATAAAAAGAGTAAGCCTAGTACTATTGATACGCTTATCTTTTAAAGAAAAAGAGTACTTGGCAACACTGTATGTGTAGGACATCCTTAAGGAAAGCCCCATAGGAATATGAAGGTCCCGTTTTAAGGGGGTCAATGGATTGAGTAACACATAACAAGGACATGGCAGAACAAACAACAAAAAACAAGATGCCCACACAGTGTGGGGGTGAAGGCCTGAATAAAGGTGGGGGGAAAAAAGATGACGAACCCTAAAAGAAACCAGTGAGGGACTCATTAGTACTTGGACCTAATTATATACTACTTACCGGTATATAATATATTACTTAAAACTCCCTAACCAAATTGGATCTAGAATAGACCCCAAGAAATAAAGTAGAGACCCCCGGCCACCTCTCACCAGAGAAGTCGCCGTTTGTCTACTGAAAAGAACAAGGGGCTTATAGCCCTCTGCTGCTGCCCTGCATATGATTTTCACTGCCATTAGGCATTCTGATATATAAAGATATACGTCTACTGGGTTCCCAGATGGGTTATTGACCTTGTGTTGGCTAAAGTACGAGAGATTAATGTATGAGCCACTGAGAATTGTGCTTCTCCACAGGCACAGTTGGACCTATGAGGAATATCACCCCATTCTCTGTAATCTATGCGAAAGTGAGAAGCTGCAGATTGACAGGAATTAGTCATTTTTTAACAACATGGTGGGGTTGGTGCATTTGGGAGGACCAAAAAGAATTTAGACCCCTCTTGAGGGCGGGACCAAAAAAATTGCACCCCTTTTTAGCGAAAAAAACTGTGCGCCTTACTATAGCTCAAAAGAGTCGGCCGTGCTCAATTTCAACCTGCCAAGTGGTAAGGGGGGACTGAAAAAAGTGTTGACCCCTCCCGCGGGGGGGGGGGGGGTGGGGGCTAAAAAGATTCAGCCTGCTCAAGCGGAAATCCAACGCCCCCCCCCTTTCCTTATGCACATTCATGCAAAACCATTTTAAAACAATAAAATCGAATGAAATCCATCCAACAAGTGGGCTGACATTTGATAGTGAAAAAATTGATAGTGACATGGGACATGGTTCATTTCTTAAAATCGATACGGCGACATGGGCATTTCTTAAAATCGATATGGTGACATGGGCATTTCTTGAAATCGACATGGGACATGGGGACCCCCCATCAAGGGCCCCAATGTAGCTCAGTTGATAGTGTACTAGCTCCGTCTGTCACTCGCTCCTCTAGCGTGACAGGGGCGAGGCTGTGAGGTAAGAGAGCTGCTGCCCCTGCCCTTCCTGTGCCTGTCATGACACTGCCATCAATGTAAACATGAAGGGCATAGGGGAAGGCCTCAGTCAATCGTCTTCGTCTGCAAGGATTCTGAGTGAGACTGCTGGAACCTCCCCTTTCTTGAAACCCCTGGTAACCTTGGGAAGGAAAGGCGAAAACTCAAGTGGGTTAGGTGGTTCAAATGTCCTGGCCCCAGCCTTGTAGACATGGCGAGTGAGGATTTTAAATCTGATAGCTTGTGTAGGGACATGAAGTGGCCCCTGAAACGGTCATTCAGGGCTGAGCCCAGGTTTGAGCCAACCCTGGTAGCCATTGAAGCAAGGAAGCCTCTACCAATGTAAGACATCCTCTCACAAATGGAGGGGAGACCAGTCTCTTTTATAATGAGTATGACCTTTGCAACCCTTGTGGCTCCAATAAGAGTTCTAGAGGCAGACAGCTGTAACTTGTCTAGTTTGTTGAACAGGCTTTGGAAGTTTCTTTTTTCTCGTTTGGATGAGAGGAAGTGGGGAGAAATAGAGTGTATGGCTGGTGCTTCATACACTGATATTCCTAGGGTCCATATACGACCAATCTCTCAGTCGCTAGTTCCTAACCTAGTTAGTCATTTTTTGGCTCCCTAGGTAAATTATTATTGTCAGGTTGGTCAGTACTGACCAACCCACCTTAGCCTTTTAATGCCCAGGGGGTGCCACTGAGTGGTCATCATATTATCTTACAGGTGGCACCAACTAATGGTATACAAGTACAACAACTTAGGTACACACCAATGATGAACCTAGGTTAGCCACTACTGACTGACCCCATAGTCATTTTTGAATATAACTTTGTCATTGTGACTAACTCACATATGACGAACCTAGGATAGTCTGTACTGACTAACCCTTTTAACCTATGGATTTTCAGTGTAGTCCACTAATGATAGTATAGCTTGCTGGTAAAACAGTCGAAGATTTTTATGACCCTCTGAAGAATTAGTACAATGAAAGACTTACCATGCAGGTTTCAACATATCTTTTGTCAAATAACAACAAAGCAGAAGAAGAAAAGAAATAGAAAGGAAAATAACAACTGAGAAATGCGTCTTTTAAGTGTCAATCAACGCAAGAAATGTGTGTCAACTGTAACAGCAATTATGCTTTTTCTTGAGGCCCCGTTTTACACGACAATATGACCTATATAATCCAACCTAAATATATATGAATCTATAAATCAATCCTCAAGGGCAAACCAAAGAGCAGGTAATACTAAGAGGGTCCACTTTACGTGTTGCTCCATGATTTAGCGTTGTTCCTCAGCAATTGCAATACAACAAATTGCCCAAAAAAGGTGATAATATTGCTTTTGTAGCGCTGCAGTATGTATTAACCCTTAGGGGCCCAGTGGCGTAAAATGGCGTGAAATGGCTTATTTTGCACATATCTAAAGTCCTACATGGTTCTATCATATAAATATTGAGTGTGTACCACTGTAATACATACCAATGTCTCCGGGTTGACCTAAGCATTCCATACATGAGCTTGTATTTGTTATACGAAAGATATTTACGATTTTAGAGCAAATAAAGTAGGAAAATGATGATAAATATCTGCAATTTCAGATATGGCCACTGGCTGAGGCTGAGTATTCTCCCCTATGATGATATTATTATTTCTCATCTTATTATTCATCATACATTTTTTAATGCAATATGGGAAATGTAAATCAAACTATGTAACTGAGCTCAATACTTGTATGTTATTCCCATGTTGGATATGTGATACAAGAGTTTCATTGTTGCCATGGCAACAGAATAGAAGGTTTTGCCATGGCTCAAATTACAACCAATCTAGTATAAAGTTTGATAAATTAAACAAATGGAACGTTTCTGGTTGCTATGGTTACTGAAATTTGCAATTTTTTCTAATAAGGGCCTAGCACCAAAAAGGTTATTGCAACAGCTTTCAGGAAATGTAATATGAACCCTATGTCAAAACAATAAATTAAACTGTTGCTGATGCACTTATAGTGCAATAATCATGTTGCAGATATCTTACTTTCGTCAAATAGTTCTAGGCCTGTAAGGGTTAAATGTAGTAAACTTTAAACATTTTGATAATTATTGAGAAAAGTGAAATTTTCAATATTGTAGATTTCTGATCCTGAATAACCTGTGGCGCCCCCTGGTGGATGGTGTGTACAGTCAACTGTTCCCAAATAAAGCCAGTTTAACTAATAATCCCCTGTAGATATACTGGATGTTGAGAAAACCCGACAGAGAAAAATAGTAGGTAGGTTTTCAGTGGCCTATATGTGCTGTACACTCCATCCACCAGGGGGCACGATGGGCACTTGAGAGACATAAAATACCATTCAACATCCTGTAAAAAACAACAGGGGGAGACCTACCTAACTAGACTAATTTGAGGTCGCTGGATATGATATTCTTTAAAGCTACTGTAGATCACAATTATAACCCATTCTGACCAAAAGGACCTTCAGGTTCTTTTTTAACTTAATACTGTTTTTAGCCACCGCAGGGCACCAGAAAGGCAGAACAGTCCGAAATAGACTGGAAATGCCTTTGGGTAATTTTGTATGCAGAATACAATCTTTGGTGTTCCATCTTTGTTGATAGAATACTTTATGTAGAATGTAAAAATGAATGAATGTTTTAGGTAAATATGCCACGTCTGGTTAACATGGCAGCCATTTCTATATCATAAATATGATATATTTTGTTCTAGTATCTTTGAAACACCATCAATGTGCCTCTACATGGGTAAAATTCGACACGCGCGACACGGCGACACGGCCCTTTTAAAAATCGACACGTGCGACACGGCCCTTTTAAAAATCGACGGACACAGAAAATCTTGGTATAATTATCGACGGACACAGAAAAATCGAAATTAAAAATCGACGGACACAGTAAACCTTTGGATATAAATCGACTGACACACCACCAAGGGTGTGGGGCTAGGGAGAAGGGGGGGGGGGGGTGAGGTGTGACCGCCAAAGATGCTATAAAGCCCTAGTATGATGGGGGGGGGAGATGTTACTGCCAAAGGGGCTACATGCCCTGGATGGATAAAGCAGGGGGGGGGAGGTGTGACCCCAAAAACAGGGTAAGGTAGGCCTAGGTGTAAGATGCTTTGTCTAACCAGGGGGGGGGCTGCATATATACCTATTAAAATCGACACAGCACTTCTAAAAATCAACAGACTTGTAACAGAGGCAGTAGAATGTATGGGATAAAAATCGACACGACGACACGGCATATTGCTATAAAAATCGACACGACGACACGGCACTTTTGCTATAAAAATCGACACGGCGACACGGTCAATATTGTGGGCACCCATGTAGAGGCACATCAATATCGCAAACCTAAAGTAGACAAATAGATTGCTAATTTCTCTCAGAATCAAATTTCTACTACACATGTAAAAGTTATCTATTTATTAGGATATTCATCAATAAAATCTATTTATATATAACACATTTGCTAAGTATATTGCTGGAACCTCGTTGGAGATGATCGTGATGGGGAAGCCGAAACAGCACTCATCAAGCACTACCGTAAAACCTTGCCTATAAGTCGACCTCACTTATAAATAGAATTGGAGTTGATGGAAAAAAACGACCTATAGCAAAATACATTGAGTATTATATCTATGATATTCTGCTCTGATTACAAAGACCCCCTACTTGTAGAGAAACGAGCAGGTGTTATAGGGAAACGGAATCCTCGAAAAAGGGTGTATTTTATCTAAAATTAATATTTTTAGGCTTCTGAAAAGTTTATATTTTTTTCACAACTTCACTTATAAGTCGAATTGGATTTTTGAGGGAAAAAATCGACTTATAGCAAAAGAAAATCCCACAATAAAAATTGAGACTGCGAAAATCAGTAACATATCAATCATATGACTGGATTAAAATAGGTTTCATATGAAAAGAGGCATTTTCCTACATTTAGATTAAATAGGCCTAGTGTATATATAAGAACTAGCCGGTGATACAAAAAGAGACCATGTGACTATCTTAGAACTGTGACTTACCACACTATCTTAATTGCTATTTTTAATTACCCTGGTCAAAATACATGAAAATTATTCTGTCTGAATAATGTGATGAATTGTGAAATCAGTGAGTGGACCCTCTTTTAACACGAGTAAGTAACTGCGTTGGTGCATCATACTAGCCCTTTGGGAGTGTCTCAACTTCACAGGGTTGGCATGATGTATAAATGCATCCCTGGCAAGTTACTCTTCAAGGCTGGATTCATGCATCATGATGACAAAGGGCATAGCTGTATATTGAATCCTTAACCTTTCATGGGACGCATACCCTGTTAGTACATGAATGCATTATACCTTCTATCACCATGATGCCAGAGTGCAGCCCTGGGCAGGTAATCCGCCGGGCCTGCATTCCTTAAGGGGTAAAAACATAACCGTACGACCTCTTTACGCAGAACCATGACAATACCAAAACGTGAATTTATAATTATACAGTTGCATCTGAGAATCAAGATATATCATACCTGTGTCTGCTAGGTCAGGCTTACTTAACTCTCACAACTCAGAGACTTTAGGTGTCAGTACGGTAAAGACAACGCTGCAATGAAGGATACCGAGGGGAAAGACCCATCAAAGGTAGGTGGTAAATATCTGGGAGATCGGGGGTCTGACCGTCACTTATGTATCAATGTACGGGAATTACTTTTCTGCACATTGCAAAAGTATACAGGTCAGACAGGTCACAAAACTATATTGGCCAAAAGACCCCCGACGTCCATCTGACATTCTGGGTAATTCCTTATCTGGGTGGGCCTAATCAGGCTAATCCCTCTCTTTCACCTGAGACAATGGGGAGGAGATTAAGAAAGGTGCAGACTGCAGGGTATCACCCCTTTTAGTCTTATCATTGACCATTTAATTGTGTTGGCTGAGGAGGGGGCAGGTAAGAGATTACCCATAGGCCTATGCTAGAGTTCAAGATGGCTGTCGGGGGTCATCCGAACAGGTATCAGGGCAAATAGCCCCATGGACTTTTAGCCCTCTGACTTGTGGCCCCCTGGCGACAAGCCCACTGACAATTAGCCCTGAGGATTTAAAGGGTTAGATCTCTAGGAGTAGAGCATGTAGTTCATAACTCTGCCACTAAACTGTGCTACTCAAATTCCAGATCGATTTTTACTTCACAAGCTTTACACCAGAGGGCAAAAGTAGGTGACCCAGGTGATTTTGACCCCAATCCAAGTGACCCTTCAGATGTGGCTGTAAATAAGTTCCCATGCCCACCAAAGGCCTGCTAGTAGACTGAGTGTGCTAACAGCCTTCAGACATACACTGTAAAAAGTGTTTCTAATTTAAACACATAAATGTATCCAAACACATTAAAGTTTAACACTTTCACTGAATCTCAGCATCTAATCACTTTCTTCTGTCAGCAGGTACAGGGATATGGCCGCTGGTGAGGGGTGGGCCTACAAAAGTGAAACAATAGTGGGCAAGGCTAGTTTGGCTGGCTCACTGGAATATTCTGGACAGCACTATCTACTCATTATTGTTGACATTATCTAAATTACCATGGATGTTAAACTACATTATAGGTACTGTAAATTTTGACTAAGAAGAGCCTGTATATAGGCGAGAGCCTGTAGAAGGAGTAGGAGAATAATATCAGTGTGCTAGCCAAACTGCCCTCGCACACTGTTTTTCACTGTTGCAGCTCACCTATCACTGGCGGCCATATTCCTGCACATGTTTACAGAAAGAAAAAAAAAGAGATTTTGCCATCAATATTTTTGGGTGAAAGTGTTTAAATTTCATACACATTTTTTACAGTGTATGGGTGAAGGGTGCAGTGAGCAATGGGACCAGGTGATCATGCTGTCCTGGCTAGGTGACTTCAGTAGTAGGACCATGAATCAGGCTTTGCTTGGAATTAAACAGTCTATAAAAGAATGATAAAACTATAGCACCCTCTTAGATTTGACAATTACATATTGGCTTCTAGGAATGCATATTGTGCAATGGTATCATTGTGTATAGATGTTCTTTTTTTACCCAAAACAATAGCATGTGGCCTATTCAAGGGGGTGTATACCGTTTTCTGTGGGCACACTGGTGGCAGTCAGTTCACTGGTGGGTAGCACTAGTACTCAATACTATACCACTGGCAGAGTGCAACTGCTGGTCACACCAGTGCAACTTGTTTAGACCAGAGGACTGCTGAGGAACAACAAGCAAACTAGGTGTTGGTTGCCTGAGCCTTTATACATGGGGTACTGGTGCTGGGGAATACAGGCTCACAGGGCTGGGATATGCCTGCATGTGGTGGATTCTGTTTGGGGGATTCTAAATATAACTGAGGTGTTATACACACTCAACAACCCTGCCAATTTTACGATTTGGTTTGAGAAGTCTTAGCCTTTAAGGCCAGCGGACATTCAGCCACCTGACCTACAGCACCCGGACAAGAGGCCACTTTTTCTAATGCCCATCAGTCTTGTTATCTCAAATCTATTGTAATGCCATAATGTATGTTATAGCCTAAATTAGACATATTAAGTAAGAAATGGGTGTAAACAATCAAAGGATTTTTCCCATGGTCAAAGACGTCCCTATCTATACAATGTCGACTTAAAGAGCTATACTGCACAAAGTATTATCCAAAAACGGTTCTACAATCAAAGGATTTTTCCCAATGTCAAAGACGTCCCTATCTATATAATGTGGACTTTAAAGAGCTATACTGCACAAAGTATTATCCAAAAACCATCCGCATATTTTTTCAAATAGTAGAGATATGGAAAAAAAGTAGAAAAAATGAAAAATTGCCTTTTCTAGCCTCCCGGTCAAAGATGTCACCCGGTCAAAGACGTCACCCGGTCAAAGACTATCCAATTGTTACAGGGTCTCGAGACTGAGCCTAAAGCACTAGGCAGCCCTTGTAGTAGTGATCCACTGCATATATTTTGGCTTGGCCTTGGTACCTGGATCTCCTCAGGAATCTGGGCCATATTGACTTAGTTATAGATGCGGGGATGAGATTGAGAACAAAAGAAAAAAAGAGATGGGAGGAACAAATAGATAAACAAATAGAGAGATAAATAAATGAGAAAATATAAGGTGAAAGATACAGGGACGAAGTGGAAGGGCTAGCAAACATAGATCTATATGAAAGAACCCACATACCAAAACTAGAGCCAGCGCTAGGATTATATACAGAACGCTGCCCAACTAAAAATGTTGACCACTCAGAAGAAATGTAAAGATCCAATTAATTTCTAGACATTTGTGGATCAAGAAAACATCTATGCAAAAGGGTAGGGCTTATAGATGGCTGGAAGGTCTGAATGATAGCCCAATCAGTATCTGATCCTACTTTAAATAGCCCTTTTGTGATGTCTCTCAGCCAGCCAGCATTGGTCTCTGGGGCCCATATGTGTTTTACTTGGGCCAACTGGGCTTGCCCATATCTGGGTTATGGTCCTTTTTGTCCAGGGCTACCAGTGGGATTCCAGATGGGCCAGCCCAGGAAACCTTTTTTCCCATAAATACATTCTAAATATTTCAAAACATGCTGACATCTGATTTTCCTCCAGAAATCACCATTTATTGTACATGTTTACAGTTTATATTCAATCTGGGCTTGAGCTGGGCACTTTGAATCTGGGCTGGCCCATCTGGAATCCCACTGGTAGCCCTGGACAAAACGGACCAAAACCCAGATATGGGCAAATCAGCTTGCTCATGTAAAAACACATATGGGTCCCACTAAGCAATGTTGGCTGGGTAGAGACTTCTAGTTATTTGGTATCAAGGAATATTGAATGGGTCTATCATTGACTCAGGGTAAATCATCCCTGAGTAATATACGTCTACCAATCTTGCATTTTAAGACAATTTTGAGACATGGGAGAGTGGTTATCTTTCAGTTATTATTCGAGATAGACAAACAGGGAAAAAATGAAGAGATAGGCAAGATCGGGGGACACAATTTTCCTTCGAAATTTTTTTTCTTTGAGATATTCAACTGCCATCTTTCTCTCTTTCGCTACTATGTAAATGTACTGAAAAAAATCTACCGCCGGGACCAGGCGCCCATAGACTTCAAGGCATTAATTTTTTGGGTGGAAGATAGAAATGGGATTTTCAACCATTCTGGTGCTATTTCTCTCTTCTACCGCCAAACCGGGCAAAAACTGGGCATGTCCTGTGGTAATTCAACATTTCAACTAAGGGGCAATTGTTGTGGGTGTTGAGGGTAAGGGTTAGGAAGTGTACAGGGGAAGGGGGGACCGGGAGCGGGGGGACAGGGGATCGACGGCAAAGGCATGGAAGCGTAGCACACGCCGCCCCACAGCCAACCGACACGGTGAAACGGAAACGGCGATGGTGTCGCTGCTGATGCTCCGATAGACTCGCTTTTTGGCCGAGACGTGAAACAGCGGTTACGCACTGCCGGGCGCTGACGCCCACAGCCACCTGCTCGCCCCCAGCCACCTGCTCACCTACAGCCACCTGCTCACCTACAGCCACCACCTTGAATTCGATTATATATGACTTCCAACATATGAAATTGGGGTAGCTTTTTCTGGCGATTACGATTCTGCTGTCAGAAATGAGAAATAACGTATTGTACTCAAATTAGATCACTCATTCGAATTCATTTCTGATGCCAGAATTGACCGATGAATGATTATAAGGGAGTACTATATCTAAGTACATAAGCTACATATCCAGCTTACCCTGAGTCATCTGTGAGGCCACTCACACACTCAATTTTATAATTATGAGCATACTAAATTGTATAGCATAAAGAAGTCTAGGGGCAATGTTAGCAGTCCTTTATATTTCGAGCCTGTTATGAGCTCTATAGCTGAGTGATCCCTTGAAGCTGCCTTTAGGAGAATGGGCACTGGTTAATGGCAAATCCATGTATTAACATGTATTAACAAGATTCCTTTTTTTATTTGAAGAGAATAAAGCAGGAACATATGTTGAGAAATGGTTCGGCCACCGTACCTAAATGAACTAGAGCATGGCTAAAGTGCAAGTAAACACTATTATCACCTGGCGATTTACCTAAACGTGAAGAAAGGTATTTGACATTATATCATATTTGTGTTTGTGTTCAGTGATTTCTATTGCGATTAAAACAGATACAATATAAAGGGAATCCTACCCCTGGTAACAAGTTACGGGATATTCCCGGGAATTTTTGGGGATTCTGTGAGCAAAATTTCCCGTGATATCACGGGATTAAAAGACGTGATTTTACATGTAGAATCTTGTAAAATCACGGGATTTACCCCAGCAAATCAGCAGGATGTGGGTTCGAACCCCTGTCAGTTCACTTATTGAACCAATGGGGTAGAATTGTGCACACCATAGCAAAAGGTGTATTTCTACCTTATTCAAGCATGAGTTGATGATAAAAAACATTAAAAATGTATCTTCTACATGTTGGTGTGAAAGAAATGTTTTCTAAATGACTGATACAAAAATAAAAGATCACTAGGGATTCGACCTCTCAACCTTCAGATCTACAGTGCTAGGCTCTACCGACTGAGCTAACCGGGCTTGCTGAATGGTAGATGCATGGAATGGTAGTGTTTAATCTGCACCCTCTCCCTGTTTCAATGGTCCACATGCTAGTGCACGGGACAATGTATTTGTAGTTGGAAAGCTTAGTTTCTATTACTAATTACTTTAGAATTAGAAATCAAAAGCCAAGTCAATGAATCTCCTGAGGGATTGCAAGTATCACTTTAACACCGCAATTAATGGGAGAATACAAGTGTGTGTATGTGTTAAACGTGCAAAATGCCCCATGTTAAATGGTTCCTTCATACAGTTGTTTTGTATCAGAGAGAGAGAGGGTCCAGAAGGAAACATTAGAGACCTTTAGCAACCTGACATATCTCATTTAATACAACCATAGCAATGTTACAGGCATAGGCTACATCATCTCTAGATGGGCTGCGTCAGCATCGCCACAGGACCCTATTACCTTTCAATGCATCAACCATTCAGCAAGCCTGGTTAGCTCAGTCTGTAGAGCCTAGCACTTTAGATCTGAAGGTGGAGAGATCGAATCCCTAATGAGCTATGATGGGAAAAATAGGGACCTTTAGCAAAGCTAAGGTAGTTCATTAGATCCAGATGTAGCCTACAATTTTGCCATTGCTACATCAGCGTTTAAGGAGCTACATGAGGTTTGCTAGAGGTCCCTATTTGTATCACAGAGAGAGGGTGCAGAATGAAACTCTATCACCCTAAGCATCAACCATTCAGCAAGCCCGGTTAGCTCAGTCTGTAGAGCCTGGCACTGTAGATCTGAAGGTGGATAGTTCAAATCCCTAGTGATCTTTTTTTTGCATGAAAGAAATAATGGGAAAATCTACATTCGTGTAAATCTAAGCT
Organism: Harmothoe impar; assembly: GCA_947462335.1. Classification (NCBI taxonomy): domain Eukaryota; kingdom Metazoa; phylum Annelida; class Polychaeta; order Phyllodocida; family Polynoidae; genus Harmothoe; species Harmothoe impar. The sequence goes on from OX381705.1 coordinate 83,939,916, forward strand.
TACTATACGCAGACGTAGCAGTGTTAAAAGTATAGGATATGTCTATCTTTAATTGGCTACATTAGGTTTGCTAAAGGTCCCTCATGTCTATCCTGCTTCTCTCTTTGTCAACAACAACTCTATGTATACATAATATATCATAGTACGGTCACCACTGGTCGCAGATCATGTACCTCTCCCAATACATGTCCCAGTAGGTCAGTCGCTAGAGCACGGCACTATGGGTCTAAGGGTAGCAGGTTCAGTTCCCGAACAGGACAAGCATATGTTGGTTAGTGGTCAAAAGGAATGTATGTGGATGTTTTTGTAAGAATATTTATATAAATCACACTAGAACCATTCAGGTCTACTAGCATGGGATTCGAACCCATGCACTCCTCTTTAACAGAATCCCGTGATATGACGGGAAATTTTGCTCACAGAATCCCGTGATATCACGGGAATAGAACCCGGGTTATTCCCGGGACTGACCCCAGTTCAACCCGTGTTATTCAGGGGGAATTCACGGGAATTTGTTTCCAGGGACAGTATTGAAATGTCGACTATAACCTGAAGACATGATAACGGCATACTGCAATTATGATAGAGAAACACTGATATCTGGGGACTGAGGGTTTCTCTCTTTCTCCTATGGCAGTAATATTGAAACGAGCCCTTACACCTCTAACCCATTCACCCTCCAATGAAACATATTAAGAAAGTAGGGGATAGTAACATGATGACTTGCTATGCCTCTATATTTTAATACCAGATGGTGGCACGTATATGGGGCACAACTATGGAGCTATTAGACATCTACTCCAAATGACATTTACTCCCTAGGACTTTTACCCTCTAGGACATCCACCCCCTACATACTCAATGCTTTAGTTGTGGCTCAGGAAGGAAGAAGTGTAATCCCAAATCTAGCAGGTGGAAGGATATTTACCTCCTGGATACCTCCTATAATCCCTGACCTCTAGCCCCTAGAACATCCCTTGGACATCTCCCCACTTGGACCTTTACCCTCTAGGACTTCGACACCTGGGAGACATCCACCCCCTCCATATGATGTGACTTAACCATATGGGCATGTGGAGGGGGTGGATGTCTCCCAGGTGTGGAAGTCCTAGAGGGTAAAATTCTGGGTTTTATCTTTTGAGACAGTGTCAGCTGAAATCCTGATCGTTGAATGTGCAGCAAAAAAAAGCTGCAGTCGGTGGTAGCTATTTCCCCAGGACTTTTGCCTTTGGACATGAAGCCATGCTACAATGTATTCTGTTCAGGTTTTTGTATATATGCTGTATATATAATATGTTTCACAGACTTTGCAGGAGAGTTGTACAACCGTGATGTGTATTAAGTAACGTGATGCGTAGTAATACACATCACGGCTGGCCATGCAAACGTGATCTGCATCAAAGCAACGTGATCTGTATCAAAACAATGTAATCTGTATCAAATTAACGTGATCTGTATCAACATGATCTGTATCAAGGATTTCTTTTTAATCTCCTGACCTTATCTTTATCAAAGCGTGTTCTCTTTATGTAGTTAGTAAATACATATTGTTTAGAAAAGGTATGGCATCTGTGGGAATATCTTATTTACAGATCTAGGTAAAATCGGAAATTCATTTCAATACACTCCTCAAGTTAAAAGATTCTAGAATTTAGTTTATTATTTTTCTCCTCTCCAGAATTCGTAAAGATGGGGGACCATCAAACACTAAGGTGCAAAAAGGTGTAAAAAGCCTACCCTGCCTCTCTCCCAATTGGAGCATAGAACATTGAATCAACATTGATGACTGGTTGTCACTATTGATTAAATGTTTCAACGTTGATTTAAAGTTCTATCATGGTTGACTGTGCATGTCCCATTGAAAACAGTGGACCAACGTTCATGGTGTTGGTCAGAGGACCAACACCATGCTCTGATGTCCTTAAGGTCATTAAGGCCGTTTTAAGGTCATTTTAACATATTACCGTGTGATTCTCCTGTGCAGGTAGGTATATTTGTTATTAATTAATTGATTAACAATGATAGAACCGTGTTTACACATGGGTTTGGAGTGTTGGTCCCCTGACCAACCCATGAGGCCCATGAAGATTGATTGTTACTACACATCACGTCTTTTTGATACACATCACGTTTGCATGAGTAGTACTACACATCACGTTACTTGATACACATCACGGTTGTACAAGAGTTCGGACCATTTCCCAAGAACTGCATGTACGGATGTTTGACCATTGCTGCATTCTTCACTAGTACTGGATGTGATGCTCTATTCTAGATCAAAATGAATATGGCAAGTACTTTGATCAATGATATAACACCGGCCTTCTTGCTACTGCACATTATGTATTCCAGGAATGTCTGTCCAAGGTCACTGTAGAAAGGCTCTTCAACACCCATCTTTGAGCCTGACATTTTTAAGCATAACTCTTAAATTGCTCATATCCCCAAGCACTCCCAAAGCACATTATCGTGACCTGTGAGGTGAATAAAGATACATGCATATCATCTGTCTTGTTGACAAGATAATTGGGAACTATAATTTATAATAAATTATAGTATAATTGCACATGTGAACTACTTGTGAATCTACACTAAACTGTGGTTACAGAGAGATACACCCAGCTTATGGTAATTGTGTAGAGTAATTATTTAATTGTGGACACCTTGGTGGTTCAAGGACAAACGAAGTATACTAAATCTGCACCCCACGTCGTCATGGTCCACATTGATAAAAGCAATTAAAATGTAGACAACACCTATCCTAAATGTCATTTGAAGGTATTTTCAAAAAATACTCGATCCTCCTGGTTACCAGATTTACGATTAGTCGTACAACCCACAGAGTTGGATTCCTTGTGAAAAGCACCAACCCCTGCTCACATTATATTGCCCTGCTTATTTGTCAGAGACATTAGCCCAGACTCCACTAAGGCGGCAAAGGCAGCTGCGAAACATGGCGATCTTTTCTAGTCCTTTGTTCTAGCATGTTTCACCTGGTTTCGCCATCCCAGGTGTTGCCCTCTTTATGGCACAGAACACTATCAATGGCCAAATGTCATGGCCAAGTGCATGTAATGGTAAATGACAGGTCCCTCAGGTGCTATGGTAATGCATCACTTCCAGAATTAACCCTTTGAGGGAAGTATCAGTACTTTAATGTACCATACGTCATGATGCACGATGCCGCCATGGTGAGTCTACTAATTATGGCTGCAGCCATACATCATGACGACCTTCAGGAGTGTATCATCTCTGTATGGTTGCTATGATGCATGAATGCAGCACTAGTGAGTTACCCACCAGGGGTACAATTATGCATTGTGATGGCAAAGGGGCATAATGAACTAAAGCTCTAGGCGGCCCTTCTAGTATTATTATTATAATAATACACTGCAAATATATCCAGGTCACTTGGCCTCGCCTTAGTACCTGGATCTCCTCAGGAATCTGGGCCATATTGACTTAGTTATGGATGCGGGGATAAGATTAAGAATAAAAGTAAATATATGGTGAAAGATACAATGACGAAGAGGAAGAACTAGCAAACATAGAAGATCTACATGAAAGAGCCCACATACCAAAACTAGAGCCAGCACTAGGATATATATACAGAACGCTGCACAACTCAAAAAATGTGGACCACTGCATCAAGAAAGACATCTATGCAAAAAGGTGGGACTTATCGGAGCCTGGAATTTAACACTTTGAATGGCCCTTTTGTGATGTCTTCCGATTTAAATTTAGGAGCATTTTGTAATTTGGTATCAGCCCTTCATATTTCGGGCCTGTTTTGAGCTCTATAACTGAGTGATCCCTTGAATCTGCCTTTAGGAGAATGGGCACTGGTTAATGGCAAATCCATCTATCAATGAGATTCCTTTTTTGTTTGAAGAGAATAAAGCAGGAAAATATGTTGAGAAATTGTTCAACCACCCTACTTAAATACACTAGAGCATGGCTAAATTGCAAGTAAACACTACTATCACATAGTTATTTACCTAAAAGTAAAGAAAGACCTTGTATTTGACATTGTATTATTTAACTAAGGCACTTATTGGAATAGCTTGTTGGCATCTCAATGAAACCTTACCACGCATTTTAGGGTTCAAGATCTTTTTGTCAAAAAAGATAAGGAAAGGAACAGAATGACGGCATAAGGCATAAATACATCATGCCCTTGGTCATGATGCATTAATGCATTCAAGCATCATGCCAGCAAATACCATCTTCAAATGTTGTACCGTCATGCCACATGTAACATCGATGATGCTCTTTCCTTAGCATGATTAGGCCCTGTTGAACATGAGAATATGGAGCAACAGATGATTAAGGATCTATCTCTAAATAGCATCTAAACCCATTAAGACTTCTTATAGGTCATTTACAATATACAATCAATGCTCAACCCAAATATGGAAGTGTTTGACCACGCCATATTGATACTGCAGCCTTCCACAGAATGGGTATCTCTACACTATAATTGACAGAGTTCCGTCCTAATGATTATGACATTTATTAAAAATAGTATATGGACTCCTCACCAGACTGAGTCATAGGTTGGGGACATATCCATAATGTACCATATCAAAATATCAGAGTGGGTTATCATTATAACTTCTATAATAACTTTGGAAATGAATAGCCAAAATATCATCCAAATAGAACATTCTAAACGATAGTCATGAACCATTGAGTATCTCACCAGGAGACCATGCTGACACTTGCCTGGTTAGCTCAGTCAGTAGAGTGTCTGCCTGTAAATCTGAGGGTCGAGGGTTCAAGGCTTTCTTGGGGAAACTTAATCTGGTGAATTTCTAAAGACTTAGAGAACGTCCACCAGGTGGGGTTAGTGAGTTTCTAAAGGTTCTGAACATCTCCACAGGGTCCCGCCACCAGTTTGTCCGAAATATGGTTAATCTTCAAGCTCAACTGACTAGATCTAGTAGAAACTAGGTCTATCTATGTGTCAAAGGTGCAATCATTTATGCTCTGTTTCACCTTGTACCATATGTAAACAGGCTACTGAAGTCTGTCTTTGAGGGTGGGTGCACCTGGGATAGACCCTATCCCCGTGCACACATCCACTTACCTTACAATGATTGCGATTTGTCTATTTTCTGCTCTATTGTCTATTTTACGCCTTCAGTATAACTAACATAATTTTACATACATACATTGTTAGTTCTAAGTGAGTAGTGTTCCTGTACAGTAAATATTGAGGGCAACTTTGGTAAGTTCTGCAGTAGACCTACAGTAGAATCTACTGTAGACCCGGACCTGAAGGTCTCGGGTTTAACTCTCAGTATTGGTACCATTTCTACTCATCCATGTGAGGGAAAACATTCTTTTCTATGGCCAAAAACACTACAATATTTTACATAAATGTTATGAACTATTTACAAATAGGCTACATCCATTTGAAATGTTTTCAAATGTTTATGAAAAATCTGAGTTATAAAAGGGCTCACATATTTTCAACATCGGGCATCCATAGTCCTGAACCATGACCACTACACCAGTGAATCCTGCATGTCAGGTTCATTGAAACACCTCCTACCTATGCATGAATGATAAAGAGGTCAGCAAAGGATCCCTGGGGGCAATTTTATAACTAGACTGTTCATGTCTTAACGTGGCATAGTCACCAAGCATATCCCACTCACAATTCTAGTACTGTTCTCATCTGCTATGTGGTTAAGTGCTAGTGGTGATAATGCCCCTTTAAGGGTTGATATAAAAATAACCCTATTGCAGTAATATACTATATAAGTACTGAACTGCCATCAGTTGGAGTGTAATCTTGAAGGCCTATGTTTTCAAAGTAAGTTTTACCATCTTTCCTGCAGATTGTACAGATACATTGGTTTTATCTTCTCCATATTTTCAATAGTAAGATTTCAGTGTATCAAACCATATTACTTTAAAACTTTGTCAGGAGAATTGTACTTTGTATGAGAGTTCCCTGTCGGGACTGGAACCGCCGACCCTCAGACTACATCAACCACTGCTCTACCAACTGAGCTAGCGAGACAGTCACTTATATGTAGCCTATATCAATAGACTTTTGTAAAGATCAGGCCATGGTTCGAAACCCGCTCTGATGCCAATGACAAATGAACTTCACGAATTATAAAAGTTCCTTATCAAGAGATGGGTATATACCATTTTCGCATTCTATGTGTTGATAGATGATATAGACTGGAGTCAAAATCAGCTTTTCTTATTTCTAGGAGCATTTCTGAGTAAAATTTGGTGAAACATTTTTTTAAGTCAATTTTGGGGTGCAGATTCCAAAAATTCATTTCCCCAAAGCGAAAAATGCATTTTAAGCCTTCAAAATTCCAAAAAACAAAATGGCCGCTAAATGCCAGAAAAAGGCCAAAATATGCTCTGAAATATCTATTATTTAATGTATATAGTCATGCAATAGTGCAAATTAAAGGTTTCACCAAGATGTATATGCCTGTTATGTTTACAGAACTGATCTGGTCCTTCTGTTACCATGGCAACCAAATATAAATGTGAATTTTGGTTACCATAGCAACCAAATGCCCATCAATATACTTGCGGTTTGAATATGAACAAATGTCTGAATATAGTTTAAAAGTCTTACCTTTTCAAGACACATGATGTTAAGGAAAGGTCTCAACAAGATGCATCCTACCAGAAGGTCTAATAGTTATCCTAGTTACCTGGTTACCATAGCAACCAAATGTCATGATTAATGTTGATATGACCTTAAAGCATCATTTTTCATTGTAAAAAATCATACCCTTAGAGGGGGTTATTTTGGCCAGTTTTAGTGGTTTTTAATGCATCCTTCTTTTAATTCTTGATTATTTTCAATAAATTAGGCTTTTTCTGTAAGAACTAATCCCAATATGTTGTTTCATGAAGAATTAGTGATTTTCGTCAGTGTCCTAGTACCTTTTTTGAGGAAAAACAAGGGCGTCAAAATAGCATAGCACCCAAAATGGGGCTGTTTGATTGCATGTTGTATGCAAAATCTGTCCATATGCATATATTCCGGTAATGAAAGTTCGGGACATGTCAGACTTTTTCACACAGATACATGCACATCACATATGATTTGTTAATAATCATCAAAACACATCCCTAGATACATAAATATATCATATCTAAACTGAATTTTCAGTTAATATTATGTCTACTACTTTATCATGGATTTATACCAAAAATCTTAACTTTTTTTGGGATTGGTGGCTAGTATAGCCCCACTAGGCCAAAATAGCCCCCTTTTACGGTATGCACCAAACCATATCATCAGGTGGAAGACTGCCTGAACTTACAGTACAGCCTGCATAACACACCCAGCCCGTTTTTACAGGTTGCTCAGCCTGGTATACAGGGTCGTTCTGCTAAAGGACTGTGTTTTTAGCATAGCTTTTATAAAATCATATTTGTGTCTATGATATTTGCGGAAAAATAAAGCCACCTTAAGGTCTATAAATCAATATGTTACCTACCACCTTATGGATGCATTAAGTGCATGGTCCATTGCATTCATGAGTAATTGCCAGATTAAATCCATAGTTTGTTTGCTTTGGCACATACATAGCAGGGTATAGCAGCTGTATCTGCTGGGAGAAGATGTGAAAGCCTGATCCCCAGCCTGCTATACCAGGCGGATATGCTGGGAGAGTGTGCCAATGTGACATAACACCCTGCCTGTCTGTCCTGCTAAACCAGGCTGGGCAGCTTGCATTAACAGGCTGCCTGGAAATAAGGGTCAGGCTGTATCTTTGGTCCAGTCTTCCACCTGATCATGATATAATACAGCTTAAAACATTGCCAGAGCATTTATCTACTACGGTTCCGTTATCCAGTCAACTCCCTGTACTGTGGCCATCCTTGGGACTTTGTAAAGCTGCCGCATTATTGGGGTGGATGCAGTAGAGGGTGTCCTTTTCTATACATTGTAGTATGTATGGGACTATGGGAAGTATCTGCATTAGAGCGGTCATCTGTGTTGGAGAGGTGGGCGTTAATAGAGAGTTGACAAAATTGGAAATATAAAAAACTGTTGCCATGGTAACAGTTAGGAAAATGGCAATTCTCATAATATTAGGCTTTATAGGGTAAAGACACCCGAGTCGGACACAGACACCTTCAGTCGGACATAATTGGCTCTTAATTACATAATCAATACAAACAATTCACCTTTAATATTAGCTAAATATGAGAGTTCAAGTGTTCCTCCATCTAACAAATACAGCAGACCATACATAACTCACTTAGAACATGATTCTATGACAGCTTGAACATGGGGTGTTATTGCAATATCCTCAACAGAAAACTCACAAGGATATGGGGAAATGGGTTTCATTTTTCTGACCAGTCTTGCTTTCCCATTCTATTTTAATCAATTCTAGGCATACTAGTAGCAATATACATATCTTTTGCAATTATTCACGTCATAAAATACTAATCTATTACCCAAAATTCTGTCTGAGAGGGTAATTAAATTGCACCTAAAGTCGGACACCAATTACACCCTGATTCAGACACTATCTGCCAGGCTTTTCCCAAACCTGCCCCACCCCCAGTCGGCAATAAAGGTTTCTCTATCTCTAAGTGTGAAAACGGGTGCCTTTACCCTAATAGTGGGAGGACACCCTGTTTAGATAAACCCTTGCTGTTGACATTTTGATAGATAATGCAGCCTAGTATCAACAGAATCAAAGTCAAAGTCATCAGAATTTGATTATGGCTTTCAGAATTGGATCCTCTCAGGATTCCAATCCCTTCTTCCACCCCTACCCTCATAAGTTCCTATCCCTCCGACTGTTTCCAATTCTCCTCCTGAGGCTCCCAGCCCTCCTCCGGGGGTACCAACCTGTCCCTCACTGGCAATCATACCTCCTCTTGTGGTTCCCATCCCTCCTTCCAGGGTCCCCTCCTCCTTCTGAGGCTCCCACCCCTTGTCCCACGGCTTCTACACCTACTCCTAAGGCTCCCAACCTTCCTCCCAGTGGTCTCAACCCTACTCCTAAGGCTTCCACACTTCCTCTGTGTTCACTCACTCATCCTCCTGGGGCCACAACCCTGGAAACAAATTCCCGTGAATTCCACCTGAATAAGACGGGTTGAACTGGGGTCAGTCCCGTGATTTACCCGGGTTGAATTCCCGTCATATCACGGGATTTTGTGAGCAAATATTCCCGTTATATCACGGGATTTCATGGTCAGGCATAAAGATGTGGGTTCGAATCCCCAGTGGCCCATAGTACCCTGTGTTCAGAACAATTCCCAAAACGTTCACCCAAGATTACATAAAATCCATGTACTGCATGTGCACACATTCACATGGACAGGGGTGTTTTACTGGGACGTGAACTTGCTTCCATCACATTAGAAGACGGCGGCTCTACTGAGTGAGCTAGGCAGGCAGGTATCTAAAGGTGTTGGCTACGGACCTCTTATGCAGAATAGTTTTAAAAAAGAAGACAGCTGAAGGTGGTCACCCAGCTAACAAAAACCCTTATGTTATTAGGGACCTTTAGCAACTACATAAAAGCTCATAAAACGCAGACGTAGCAGTGCTAAAGGTATAGGATACGTCTGGGTTAAATGAACCACGTCGTGTTTGTTAAAGGTCCCTATTGAAATATGTATATAGAATTATTAAGACCTAGATCTGCTCATGAACGTTTACATGGATTTTACATTATCTAAATACATTGAAAAACATTTACAGATTAAAACATAGATCCTTCAAAGGAAAGAAAAAGAAATTTACAATCTGGCCACACCTAGTTTCGAACCCACATGGGTGATAGGACTTGAAGGCAGGCATGCTAACCATGAGGCCACAGCGCCAACACATCCACTCAGGGTGATGGTATGTATTTGTCGGCTTGGGCTATATGTGCAAACTGTTGGGTTACTATAGTGACCTTTAGCAAATCCAACATAGCTCACAAAACGTGAATGTAGGCTCCTATACATGTATTGGTGTTAATAGTAAAAGCTTACATTACGTAATTTATGAGCTACATCAGATTTGCTAATGGTCCATATTTCCAGATTCTCCATATGCAGGGTTTGCTAAAGGTCCCTAGTATTTATAGTACTGGACAAAATTGACAATTTTCAGACCCCCTGTATGGCTTATAATTATGGTTGATCAAATGTAGGGGTGTCCGCGAGTTGTATGCAATTTATATATTTTTCTCACTCAGGGCACCCTATTTCCGGGTCCTTCCAATCTAAGTAGAGGGTGGGGGGAATGGTGCCTGTACTGTAGCATTATAGTAATGTATCCATTATATATATAGCAATGCGCATATAAGAGGTCCGTAGCCAACACCTTCAGATACCTGCCTGCCTAGCTCACTCAGTAGAGCCACCGTCTTCTAATGTGAAGGAAGCAAGTTCAAGTCCCAGTAAATCCCTCTGAACGAATTGTATCATGTTCTAAAATGAGTATTTGATTTTTCTAAAAGATCAACTTTTGATGTATTATGCATATGATAGAGAGATACTTTCTTGCAATGCGTGTTTCACGTTTATACATATTCATTCACTAGGGACCTTTAGCAACCATGTAAAAGCTCATTCAACGCAGACGTAGCCTATCCCTTTAGCACTACTACGTCTGCATTTAATGAGCTACGTCGGGTTTGCTAAAGGTCCATAATTTCAAGGGATGAGAGCGGGTAGAGTATGATATGAACAGTTTGTTTGCCTCCACTTCAAGTTTAAGCCTCACTATCTCAAGAAGCCCCATTGCCTCAGTTGGTATAGCATAGCACTGTGAATCCCAAGCAGGGTAGATCGAATCCCCATTGGACTCTTGTCTTACATCAATTTTTAACAACTTTTTTTTAAAGTGCACAGCCATGTCTATCTATGTCTAAATTGTGTAATCTTTTGTGTAAGGTTATCTATGCGTTATGTACGTGGGGGGGGGGTAAACCAAAAGTAATTCTACATCATGGATGTTTAGCACCATTGGGATTCGAACCCACGTCCTACAGCTTCACTGGGGTAAATCCCGTGAATTAACGAGATTATACAAGTAAAATCACGTCTTAAATCTCGTGATATGACGGGAAAATCTGCTCACAGAATCCCCTAAAAATCCCGAGAATTTCTCGTTATTTGTTACCAGGGAATACCTCCTCCAGGGGGGGGGGCACTCATCCCTCCTATTAAGCATCCACTCCATTTCTCAGGGATGCCACCTCTCCTTTCATGGTTGCCATCCTCTTCCCTGGGCTTCCGCACCCCTTCTTAGTGCTCCCAACCTTCCTCCTGGAGTTCCCACCCCTCCTCCTGAAACTCCTACCCCTCCTGTTGGAGTTCTCACCGATCCTTGCTGGGCTCCCACCCATCCTTCCTGGGCTCCCATCCCTCCCAATGAGATTACCACACCTCTTCTAGGAGCTCCCACATTTGCTTGTGGAGTTCCCACCCCTCCCCTGGGGCTGAAGCTCCCACCCCTCCTGCTTGGGTTCCCAGGGACCCCACCCCTCGTCCTTGTTCACCAACTCCTCCTCCCAGTCTTTCCACCCCTCCTCCTGAGGCTCCCACACCTCCTTCTGCAGCTCTAATCCCTCCTTGGGGAGGGGGGCATCCATCCCTTCTATTAGGCTTCCACCCCTCCTCTTGTGACTTTCATCCCTCCTCCTCAATGACTCTCTCAAAATCTCTGTTTAAAATGTCCTTCCCCCTGTCTCAATGCCATTGGCGGATCCAGGGGGGTGGCCCGACGGGCCTCCCCCCCCCCAAAAAAAAAAGAGAAGCGAGGAGAAAAGAGGGGAAAAAGCGAGAAGGGGACAATACCATATAGACACAACCCCTAGTATGGCCGCTGCGCCTTGCACTTCGTGGGAACAAACAGACACTCCATGTTTGGCCAGGTTTGGGCCCTCCCCTCTGGAAAATCCTGGATCTGTCACTGAATGCCTTCTGAATGTCGGGAAGGGGGTCGGAGGCTTGGGAAGAGAGATGGGAACCTGAACATGATGGGCAGGAGTCTCAGTAGGAGGGCTGAGGAATGACGGGATCAGGGGTAAGAGCCCTGAGACCCGCCCTGAGGTTGGGATCCTTGGAACAGGAGTGATGGGAGCCTCAGCAGGAGGAGGAGTGGAAACCCAAACAGGAGGGGGCGGAGTGCAGACCCCAGGAGGTGGGTTGGGAGCCTTTAGAGGAGGGAAGGGAGCCCTGAGAGGAGAGGTGGGAGCCTTGGGAGGAGGGATAGAAGCCTGGGGTAGGGGAGGAATCTAACCTTTGGAGGAGGAGTGGGAACCAAAACAATAGCTATATAGTCTGGGAGCCTTATTATGAGGGATGGGAACTCTTTGTGTAGGGGTGGGAGACTTGAGAGGAGGCATGGGTGACAGAGGAGGAGGTTTGGAACCTCTAAAGGAGCTATGGGAGTCCTGGGAGGAGGGGTTGGATCCCAAAGAGGAGGGGTTGAGCCCCCAGGAGGAGGGCTTGGAGCCTCAGGAGGAGAGATGGAAACACTAGGAGGAGCTATGGGAACCACAAACAGGTGGGTGAGAGAAGGGATTTGAATCTGACAGGATCCAATTCTGCAAGCCGTAATTAAAATCTGGTGACCTTGACCAAAGCCATCAATATTAATCTCAGTGATGCAAGGCTGTATCATCTGTCAAAAGGTCATCACTGTAATGTTAATCTCAGTTTTGCCATATCTTTGGCCGAAGTGTATATGACCAGGATAGCTGATAATAATACAGCACAGGAACACGAGAGAGGGATGGCATATCTCCCTGTACTTTTGGTAGAAAAGTCAATTTGTGGAGTCTAATAATTATTTGTGAACCTAAATCAACCTATAGCATGCTAGATCACATAATGAGCTAGGTGCATGTGAATCAAAATTGTATTTCTTGAGATATAAGGATTTCATTTACAAAATACAGCTAATCTATTATGTGGACCCGTCCTCTCCCCCTCCTCTGCCCTACATCCCTACCTGCCTGGACCCATGGACGCCTCGTATGGGCAGCCCTTATCTCTCCCTCTCCATGGCAACAAGATCAGATGGGTCCGGCCCATTCATGGGCAGGGTCGGCACCCCCAGTGAATTCTCCTGTTGATGGACTTTTCTACCGGCACTGTCTCATTGTCAAGTTTATCCAAACCTGGTAATATGTGGACAGATGAGAAGAAAGGGCCTTCCGAGGTGAAACACATGTTTTAAAATTGAAGTCATGAGTTTTCAAATGAGGCATCACAGATGGAAATATCTCTGCTAGCTTTTGAGAAATTACTTTATTAACCTTGAATGGTGCTACCCTTGCCAAACAGCCAATAGTAGGGTGGGCAATCTCCGCGGGACCTCACGCTGGCCGTATCTGCCGTAATGCTAAACGTCCTTTCTTAAAAAAGGAATATCTCTGGTTTAAAAGGTCACACAGACATAATTGAATACTTGTTGGATAGGTATGTAACTGATCTACCCATTGCTATAATAAAACCCGATCTATGGGGTGAGTAACCCTGTTATATCATGAGTTGAACATGGGCTTCCTCAGCGTTTTTACTTACACCTGGCAGTGACATTTCGAAATCACACCTTACGGGAGGGGCCAAAAAACTGTGTGATCTACTTTGTATTCTGTATTAGTAATGATAGGAACGTGATGTAGACACTTAGGGCTACATCCTGATATATTTATATTTTTTTGGTGATAATTTTAAGTTTTCCAATCCTCAAGGTAAACTTTCTATTTGTATTCGGAAATGGATATCACACATAAGGAATGGTTTGGCCCTCAAGGGCACCCTCTCAATGGAATCAGAAGGCCCTATTTAGCCTAGAAAAGTTGACTTTTTTCTAATATATATGCACGATTTTGAGCGATTTTGAGAAGAAATTCTAATTTCTTACAATATTTTGGTCAACAATTGAACTTTTTATTTTTATAATATCCACAAAAAAATCATTCACCACTCTAGTTTCACGTGTACTAGACTGCTATTGGACTTTACATTATAGCCATACCTGTTAGCTTTAAATTGATATTAAGCATGGCATTATGGGTCAATTCTATAAAATGCTAAGTCGATTGCAGTCTCAGCTTGTCAAAGCCAACGGAGTCTGGAAAAAGCTAATAAATGCTTGTAATTTGTGTTCAGAAATACTTTTTTTTGAAGAAATTCGACATAAAGAATGGTTTGGCCCTCAAGTGCACCCTCTCAATGGAATCAGAAGGCCTTCTTTAGCCCAGAAAAGTTGACTCTTATCTATTATATATGCACGATTTTTAGCGATTTTGAGAAGAAATTCTAATTTCCTACTATAATTTTGTCAAAATTTGAAGTTTTTATTTCTATAATATTCACAAAAAAAACATTTAGTACTCTACTTTTGTGTGATTTAGACTGCTATTGGGCATTGAATTATAGATATGCATTCCTGAGTGTCTTACCTTTCATTTAATATACATAAGTATGGGTATAATCATATTTTCTGAATATTTGTATCTGTTTTGGCCCCGGGCCCCACAGTAAATGCATAAGTGCGCGGGACCCGACAGGTACTTTGGTAAATTTCTAAATATTCAAATTGCCATATAATTTGAACCGCTTATGATAGAATTAAGATGAAAATAGATCTGGAATCCTCACTCTCTCAGCTTTGATTTGCAATAATACACGAATACATGGTGTTATTAGGTAAAATCTAAGTGTCCACCCTACCAATAGGCTCTATCTGTTTTAATTTTATTTGTATTTCTAATTATCCAAATTATTCAAAATTATTCAAAATTTTACTCAATACCTTATATTGCTTTGGAAACGCTCCATTTACATTCCAAATATGGAAGGATTGTCCCAAAATAGAATGTTTTGGAGAAAACCATGTAAAAGTTCACGTTATAGAAAATTCTGACCTTTTTTCACATTTGGGTTTTTTGTCATGCCCCCTAGTGGCTAACCCCATTACTTAAAACCTCGCCTGTATGTACCTTTCTCCTCAGCTACCCACATATCAGTGTTTTAGTGATTTTTTTATGTTCAAGGTCAACTCTGGTGACCTTGACCTTTGCCTAGACCATGAATATGGATATCATTAGTACCAGATCCAGATATCTGTCTCATGCCAAAATTTCCTCACTGTAGCTATAGTTGTGAGGAAAACATGAGGGAAAATTGCTATTTTCTGAATATTGAGAACAGTTGAAACATAGAAATATCAGTATTTTTCCTTGTTCAAGGTCAACTCTGATCTTGGCCAAGGTCATAACTATTGATATCATGGATACTAGGCCCTTTATTTCACCAAGTTACACTCAGAAATAAGGAAAGCTGACTTTGACTCAAGTTTTATGCTGCATTATATCATGATATGGTTTGGTGCATATGACTATTTACAATGGAAAATGATGATTTAAGCCCAAATTAACAGTTTTGTTGACATTTGGTTGCTATGGAAACCAGGTAACCGGGACAACTATTAAGACCTTCTGTTAGGATGCATCTTGATGAGACCACTGCCTTTCACCATCATATGATCATGTGTCTTGAAAGGCAAGACTTAAAAAACCATTAAACCATTCAAAAACCACAAAAAGTGGCCAAAATAGCCCCCTTTTAGGATATGATTTTTTACAATGAAAAATGATGCTTTAAGGCCATATAAACATTTATAATGATATTTGATTGCTATGGTAACCAGGTAACCAAACAACTATTAAGACCTTCTGGTAGGATGCAGCTTGTTGAGACCTTTCCTTAACATCATGTGTCTTGAAAAGGTAAGATTTTTAAACTTATTTGGATGTTTGTTTATGTTCAAGCTACAAGGATATTGTAGGAAATTTGGTTGCTACGGTAACCAAAATTTACACTGATATCTGGTTGCCATGGTAACATATGGACCAGATCAGTTCTGTAAACATAACAGGCATATACATCTTGGTGAAACCTTTAATTTGCACTATTGCATGACTATAATATATTGAATAATAGACATTTCAGAGTATATTTTGACTTTTTTCTGGCATTTTGGCGGATATTTTGTTTTTTGGAATTTTGAAGGCTTAAAATGCATTTTTTGCTTTGGGGAAATGAATTTTTGGAATCTACACCCCAAAATTGACTTAAAAAAGTATTTCACCAAATTTTACTCAGAAATGCTCCTAGAAAGTTTTAAAACCACTTATTCCTTAATATGATTCCAGACTAATAGTGTTGTTTTTTTAAAGTGTTTTATTGGGTAAAAGATAACAAATACAAAAGTAGATGCATCATCCTAGCTTAGGCGCATTGCCTTTCTTCCGCTAGGCCCCCTATCATAATACTCGATTAACAATGCACATATACAGACATTATGGTTATGGTGTCACAATTATGTAGAGTTTCTCATTGATAATACAGACAATTGGGTACAAATTATATTCTAAAAAAATAGTAGATTATCACAGTAATAATGATGAGATGAGATGAGATGAGGGGGGGGGTGCAAAGTACATTGTAGGGGTGCATTCTCTTATTTAGCAGCAACTAAAATAAATAATTACATGAAGCAATTGTGGTAGTCTCTTTTTATGGCTATTTTAAAATCAGCCAGGCTGATAATCTCAGTATAGAGAGGTTTTAGCATGTTCCAGCGAATAATGGCTCTGTAAAAACAGCTTCTTAATACTATAGGCTTTAGAGACCGTGGTACCTTCAGCCTTATACCCTGGTTGTTTCTGGTAGGTAGGTTTCTGTTATCAACTAATCTTTTTTGCTTTTTTAGGGTAAAAGCGTAAAAAAGTAGGTGTATATCTCTCCTAATTTCTAACATCATACAATTACTTTTTTCATGTAATTGTATTGTGTTGTACAATGGGTGGGCCTCAAGTCTAACCTTGTGTATAAGTGAAAAAATCTCCTTGGAGCTGTGGAGTATGGTACTCCCTCCAACCTCTCCACTCTCTCTCCCTCTGGTTGCTGGTTATGGGATTCGAACCTGCATCTACAGCAACAGAATTGTACATGTACAGTAAAATGTGCTTTATTATCTTTTACAGCTAAGGTACTTTATAGTTATGTACAGCACATTTTGCTGTTCACTATCAACAAATCACTAACAATACATACATACATACCTACCTACCTACCTACCTACCTACATACATACATACATACATACATACATAAATACATACTTTATGCTGTAAGGACGGCACATTGTCTTAAAGCAACATCTTCTGTCATAATGCATATATATATATATATATATATATATATATATATATATATATATATATATATATATATATATATATGCAGTGTTAGCTAGTAACTTGCCACACTGCATTGGTGCATCATATTAACCCTTTGGGAGTGTCTCATCTCCAAAGTGTTGGCATGATGTATAAATGCAGGGCTGGCGAGTTGTTTACCAGGACTGGTTTTATACATGAAGATGACAAAGGGCACAGAAGCAGGGGTGGACGCTGGCCCAGGAGCCAATGGCCCGTAATCTTGGGGGGACCTGGGAGAATTGGGACAAAGGAGAACTGGAACACTGTGTATTCTGCCCATAACCAATAAATTTAAAGCATAACCACCAATGCTATTTTTTGGGCCAATAATATTAAAAAAAATTATGATTGAAAAAATTACTGTGATGTTATTATACTTAGAACTATAACAGATTATAACATTTGTAGGAAAGAAAGTTTTTTTTTCAGGTCTCGGACGATTAAATTTATGTCGTGTTACCTTTTGATGAGAAAACATTTTAGTGTTGCATTATGGGGCATTGATAGATGGCAAAATGACCAGCTACTTACAAAAACACAGTTAAGCATATTTTGAACAGTATTAACATTTTGCTTAAAAATCTCAACCTGGGGAGAACTGGGACACTCATTGCAGGGAGAACTGGGACACTCTTGACTAGCGGGGAGAACTGGGACACTCCGGGTGAAGATTTATTGTGCTTTAATCATTTTTCTCTCACACCTATGACTGAAGCTAATTATGTTACATATGATCATATTGAACGTAAAGTAAAGCAAAATGATGTTTCATTGGTTGATAATCACACTATTTACACTGTCCCAGTTCTCCCTGATGTGTCCCAGTTCTCCCCAGGTAGTGTCCCAGTTCTCCTCGAAGTGTCCCAGTTCTCCCTGGAATTTCTCAAAATTTCAAAAGGGCCTAGACAGGAATCATGGCAGGCTAGGATGAATCTAAATAGTCCAAATGAAAGGTTTATTGGTAGCCTTTCTTCATGAAACAAAGGCATTTGGTTATTGTTGGCATTGTAGAAATCACAAGCAAACATGTTATTATTTTAATTTATTGTCCGAATTCTCTCAGGTATAGGCATGTAAAAGTAAAAGTAAAATTTGTTCCCAGGCCCACACCCGAAATTGCGGGTCCATAGATTTCTGGGGCTAAGGGCCTGGGTGGCCCAAAGCTGAAAAAGTTAGTGTCTACCCCTGCAGAAGTATTAAATTCTTCCTTAACCCTTTATGGGTCGCATACCCTGGTACATGTAGTGCATGAGTGCATTATGCCCTTTATCACAATGATGCCTGGATGCACCCCTGGGAAAGTAACTGGACAGGCTACATTAATGCATCATGATGACCAAGGGCAAAGTACATTAAAACATTGTGCGCAAGGGTTAAAGGTTATGTGAAGGCAATATGACCTATTTTACCAAGGCCATGACAGGACTGAAACTTGAAAGGTGAATCCATACAGTCGGGTCTGTGAAGCAGTACGGATCATACCTGTGTCTACTAGCTCAGACTTACTTAGGTTCCACAACCCAGGTGTGAACTTAGGGTGTCGAGACATTGAATACATGACAGTGATGGAGGATCCTGAGGGGCAAAGCCCACCAACGGTAGGCGTTAGCGTTCGGGGCTGTATTCTACATGTATTAGCCTTCTTGCCAATGATATATAACATTACTAAAGCGAATATAGGTACAACTGTCATAAGATTTTCAGGGGATAGCGTTGGCTTAATCTAACTTTGATTCGTCATTGACGATTTGGCGATTGGCTAGCATGAACCTTGTTTAATATCAGGAAGATGTTGATACCTTTATTGCGCTTCTGTGATACATTGGTTAATACTATTCAGGATGAATACTATCACTATGAATTTGTTCACAATGTATAAGTAAACAAAGGGATTTTCTGGAAAATGCATAAGTATAAAAGAGCATTTGTTTACCTTTGCCATTTTATAACATAATATACAATGTCCTACCGTCACGTTTAAGTCCTGAGTATTGAATAAGTACCGATCCGGTATAAGCGCCGGGGGTATGGGGGTCATGAAATTATTCTCAGGCACTAAAAATGGATCTTGAATGAGCGCCTGTCTCGTATAAGCACCGCTGTCACCAGCCCTCCAAAGTTATGAGCGCTGGGGCGCTTATGGCTGTGTCTCACGAGATTGTAACAATTGAAACATCTTTGACCGGGTGTACTCTTTGACCGTTGTAGTCTTTGGCCAGCAAGTTTCAAAGGGGATGAAATGGGGGCTATGTAGACAGAAATGGTCAATAGATATTATAACACTATATATTACAAACTTCCCGGCATATACTATTACTTACACAGTCTACCACAATCCCTTCTCTAGTAGACTATACTCCAGAGTCAAAGAATGTCTGTAACCGCAGAGTCTGGACAGGGAGGCTCATTATCAAGGGCGGAGGCGGATTATAATTATGGTCAGGCAGCTATCATGCCCTGAGACTTAATAGGTGACAGCTGTTGGGTGTATGAAAAGTGTATGCCTAAAAATCAAAGATGATAAAATGCTTTGATAAATGGATGACATTCTAAAATAGATGTATCATTCATGTTCTGTGCTCCACATAGGTAGTTTGATTAAGGCTCAACTCCTTCTAGAAGTAGTAATATGAAAACTGATAACATGATAACATTGCCTTAAACACTTCTTGTATAATTACTTCTGGTAGGAGTTGAATCATAAATAAAGTACCTATGTAGAGCACATGACATGCATAGCATAGTTATTAAAGAATAATAACTATTCAAAGAGGCATTCAATCACTTATGGTTTGCAGGCTCAATTTAGCTAGTGGCGGTATCTGATCAGGATGTATATGTATCAGATTACTACAACCTGTGGCATAGGGAGGACCTCTGCCCCAAAGTTGACATTATATTGCTTTTTAATTGGATTTATGACCAGGGAGATAAGAACGCCGAGTCCCTCCTCCAGAGCAGGCGGGAATTGGGATAGACTGTACACCGACTTATGGTGTCCATATGGGGTATAAGTAAATTAGGGCGCTTACCCGGTATTCTGGATTACGGATCCGCCATTAAGATTTAAGCGAAATTAATTATTGATACACATATTGGAAAAGAAAAGGTTTGGCAGGGACATTTTTCCTCTTTTAATTTTTGTCTCTGGTCACCCACAATTTAGTCATGGGGATTCCTACTCTACTTAATTGACAGGGGTGGCCAGGTAGCCTAACCAACATAGTTTTTGTGGACTGTGAATCTTGATTTTTATCAGAATTAAATTGCCTTACTTTCAGGGCCAAGGCAGTGAGCTCAGAAAGAGGACCAAGGCCGACAGTATTGATATAGAAACACAGAAGGATGACGGTAATACAAGAGAGCCACTGGTCATATACGGCATAGAGGATGTCCCACCTTGGTATATGACCATTCTCTTTGGATTCCAGGTAATGTGTTAAAAAATGTTGACTTCCGCACAAATTATTATAAAGGACAGAATGCTATATACTTAAGTTAATAGCAATAATCTTTCCAGCATAAATTCCCTATACATGTAGTTGCTGCTTGTAAGGGAGTAGTTACTGTAAATGTAGATATATTCGCGTGTATAAATTTTCACGAATTTCCTACAAAGTACAATTTCGCGTGTAGGCCTACATGTATTTAAATTAGCGCTTTTTGGAGTATTTTGGTACTGTGACTAGGCCTATACTGGATAAATATTCACGTTGTACATATTTTCGCGGATTTTTGATTTCCGCGAAAATCAAAAAAATATGTCCAGCGCGAAAATTTCTATGATTACAGTAATTGTCAACAACATGGGGGCAGGTCATATTGGAGGGGCCTAAAGACTTTAGACCCCTTGGAGAGGGGCGGGGGGAACCAAACGAATTTGACCCCACGACACTTAAAAGTGATCAAAATTTGAACCCCACTGTGGGAGGGAAACTAAACAATGTTTTATCCTTTTGGCAGGGGGTCCAAAGATCTCTGCACTCTCACGTTATATATAACGGTATTTTGACATATTTAGTAACATTATTTTTTTAGCTGGGTTGTTTCACGTAATTCAACGTAAGTAAACGTGTTATTGTCATCATGGGAACGATCTGTGTAGGTTTATTTATGTATCATTGAACTATTATTTCAATGTTTATTCATGTCATTTTTTCCTTACATCGACATGATGAAGTTCTGTTAAGTTTCCAAACTTCATGTTTCTAGGTCTATAGGAGTAGATTTGAGGGTAGTCCTTTGGGTTGAGGTTCGCCACACTTCAGGTCACACAACTAACGCCCTTTACGCTGTGACAGTTGGGTCACAACTCACATGCAGGCTCAGATACACGTCACACGATGAAATTGACCTCTTTACATGTATATACAATGCCTGCCTGTCCCAAGAGGTGTCACGGTCCAAGTGGCACACCCCATTTCTAGTTTTAACCCTATTTTAAAACTTCAGATAGGCAAAATATTGGGTTCTTTTGAGTGTATAGTATTGCAGGTTCTCAGTGACAATGTTCTCAGTGACATTAATATGGACAAAACAATTGTTGCTACGTTTATAGATCTAACAAAGGCTTTCGACACTGTAAATCACTCAATATTATTGCTAAGATTGAAAGACATGGGTATTAATCTAGACATTATTCACTGGCTAACTTCATATCTAAACAACAAAACACAGGTCACATTTGCTAATGATCACCTTTCCACTAAAACAGATGTAAAATTCCGGGTTCCACGGGGCTCTATTCTTGGACCCTTATTATTTTTGGCATATATATATAAACAATATGGAGATAAAGACCTATTATGTAATGTCAGTCTGTATGCAGATGATGCACTGGTTTACACATCACACAAATTTTCAAATATTGCCGTTACTAACCTACAGTTATGTATCTCGGTACCCATGGAACCAGCCCTAAAAAAGGTAAACCCGGATACCAACGACATTGTATATATGGGAAATAAAAAGACACGAAATTGTCATATCTTTGAAGTATCTAGGTATAATTCTTGATGGGGAATTGAAATATGATTTGTATATAGCTGAAATGAAAAGAAAAAATAGGTATAAAATCATCATACTTAGTAGGATGAGGAAATGCATGAATGTAAAGCTGTCACTACATATATATATATATATATATATATATATATATATATATATATATATATATATATATATATATATATATATATATATATATATATATATATATAAGCCCAAAGTCCATCGATATGAACATTGCTGAACAGATCGAGGTCTTAGAATTGATTCCTACCTCTGAACTATATTCATAAACGTTTCCACAACGTGTGTGTGTTTCCTGGGAAATCTAGGAGTGGGTGAGTGAGTGAGAGGCAGAGCATTTTCTTCCTATGGTTCTACTGTCTCCATTTACCATATTTTCCTTTCTCTCGCACGAACTCTTCTCTATCATATATCATCAATAAAAGAGTTAGGTCGTAGCCCTCCTTCCAGCTGCTTCAATAATTTGGTAAGATAAAGCGTAGGGATGTAAAAGTGAAGATCCCGGTTCAATCCCCAGACAGAGTTGTATGAAAAGTTGTTTCTTTATGTTTTACATTTTTGAAAATAAAAATAAGATGCAAATCTATCTACCGTAAAACCTCATGTATAAGCCTAACTTGCATATAAGCCGCCCCCGAGTTTGAGCCGATTGTGTTGATATAATTGGGACCTGTGTATGCTGAAACAACTGTGACTTTTTTGCAATTGTAGTAAAGCAGTAATGAAGCAAAAACAGTTTAAATACACTGCAGCATTTCCTACTGGTGTTTGGTGCTTCGATAGTCCCTGCCCTTCTCATCACCCCCGCTATGTGCATTGGAGATGACGACGTGGGAAAAAGTGAAGTTATCAGCACTGTCTTCTTTGTGGATGGAATAGCAACACTGCTTCAGACCACTTTTGGATCAAGGTGTGCAATTTACTTTAGCCTTGATTAAAACAAAGTTTTAAAAAGCCCTGGGTCAAGCAAAATCTTGCCCATATTTTTAATGATATGCTGCATTATAAGTTCAGAACTGTTATAGTTTAATTTGATTTTGTAATGTTTCATATTGGTTATCTGGCAATCAGTAAACTACCAAATTTCAGATTTAGTAGGGAATATTTCATCTGAAGAGAAAAACAGGCCTAAATGTAGTAAACACTGTATGACTTCAGTCTATAGCCCATTAGGGACCACATAAAGAAAGTACAACAGACTTGCTACATCCTCCAGATCATATCCCTTACGTCCTTGGATTAAAATAGTCTAGACAATCATAAGACACATGTAAATGAGGCTTCAGATTCCTACTGAAACAACTCATGACGATAGCTGTGTGAGGCACCGTTTGTATATATAATATAAAACTGTATGTATACATATGTATCGCAGTCACAACAGGTTTATAACTGGAATGAATATATTTGGTAGAATTAAAATTTATAATGTAGGAATTGCAACTATTGTTGCAACTTGTCTACAATCACTTTATATGTATCGTGTCAGACAAATAAAACTTTCCAAACCATAACTTCCAGGTTACCAATTTTCCAAGGAGGAAGCTTTTCATTTATCGCACCGGCTTTGGCAGTTCTTGCACTACCAAAATGGCAATGTCCGGCTGGACCACCAGGTAGAGGTGTAAATGATTCTTATTTCATGATAACCTGTTCCTTATAGATCAGGACACTTAGGGATGTTTCTGAATGATTCCATTCCAAAAGATATTACTAAATAACTGTATTGTCCCATCAAACAGCACCCGGGAATTGAACGTTCATGACAGGGGCTAATCTGGGGAAGGTACAAGATATTCTTAAGAATATCCTGCACCTTTTCTGTAGTTCTGGTGACTTCCCCAGATGGCCGCTGTTTTGATACCTATTGCTGGATGTTTTGATACCTATTGTTGGCCGCTGTCTTGATACCTATTGTTGGATACAATAGAAATCCATAGTCTAATATTCACGTCATCTCTGTTTGTAGACATTGCTAACCTCACGGCTGTGTATGGCTCATCTATGAACATCAATGAGACACTCCTGTTGTGGAGGAGGGATACCTGGACAAGTCGACAGAGAGAGGTAAGTGAAAAATGTTTAAATTGTTTGGTATTTACTCTGATTATCTTTAAGTGAATAAAACAAACAGGTCAATTCTCAATTTCAAGTGGCATTCTCATAAGTAATAATCAGCCTTCTTTCATCAATGAATGAGGCAAAGTAAAAGATTTAGAATTACATTTAAACAATTACTTTGTTATTTTCAGATTCAGGGGTCCCTGGCACTAGCCTCCATCTTCCAGCTGCTGCTAGGGTTCACTGGCATCATTGGTATGCTGCTGCCATTTATTGGACCTCTGTGTATTGCACCAACAATTACTCTGATAGGGTTTTCCCTCTTTGGGTTTGCCGCTCAGTTCTCTGCTCAACACTGGGGGATCGCTGTCCTGTAAGTGTACCTTCATTATAAAAATTGTGTTGTTGCTTATATAGTTTATATCTTCTTTTCCAAAACATGTTATGTCTTTATGGGCCGCAAAGCTCATGCCCTTTATCACCATGATATAGGAATGCAGCTCTGGTGAGTAATTCTCAGGTTAATTTGCCAGGGCGGCATTCACGCATCATGCTGACCCCTCAGGATTGATACAGTCCTGGAGGGTAGCAACACCCGGGCTGCATTTATGCTCATATCAGCAACTGATATAATGTGTTAAAGCAGCGTGCAGCTATTACAGAGTTGACTCTAGGGTAGATTCACCCAAAGACAGACACACACCTTAAGTCGGACACTTTTATCATTGAAAAACGTAACATATAGTCAATTTTGTGCCCTATATGTGTTTATCACAATAAAATCTAAGTATTCTTCTTACCTATCAATGGAATTGCATACATGCAAAAACATGTTATATGTTTCTGATCAAGCCCTGGAGTTGGCCTGTTTCGTGATGAGGAGCTGTTCCAGAATGTGTATTAATATCATATACCTCATGTCGGACAGGGTGCTGTCATGGTAGATTTTGCTATTATATTTACACTTAGGCAATATATCTTGGCCTAGCCAATAAGATATATATTTTTTAAAGTTTATAATATAAAAAATGTAACGGATAATTGCCAGGAAGTTATTTTTTAAGACATTCTAGATATATGCCTTAATTACACCATGAGTCGGACAGACCTGGGAACTGGTTCTTTGTCAATGCTACAAATACAGATGCTATAATTGTTCCAGTAAATATTATTAAATCATATAACTAGAAAGACATTCTGAAATGCCATTGACCTGAATATATGAATTCCTTTCAGTATTAAGTGAAGAATCTATAGTTTTTCTGTATGGGGCAGATTTAGTGTGATTAAAACTATACTTCAGATGTAAATATGCCTAATATCTTTAGTAATATCCATACCCCTTATAAATAAGGTCATACCTGCTGTACTAGTTAAACATATCAGTCATTTTTACTAATATAAAAATGAAGAAACCCAAAGTGTCCGACATCAGGTGAAATTGAGACAATTCATTTCCTCACTTTGATGAGGAATATTTCACCTAATAACCAAGAGAAATGACCATATTATTGGCTGGCTATGATATTTCAACACTCCTCTCTCTATACATATCCTTAGAATAATTCTATGTGGCATATTAACATAGCTGTAGATCAGAGAAAAAGGGTCACGTTTGCACTGCCAACGAGCGTCTGAAAGTGGTGAATCTACCCTATTTTTAAAAAAAAATCTTGTCAAGTGCATATATGTAACACATAATGCTTATGACAGATTTAAGTTAACAGAACATTTGACAATATGGTATAGGGTAGATTCACCCATAGACGAACACAAACCATGAGTTGGACACTTTTGACCACTGATCTCGCATATGAAATCAGGTAAAGATAAGGGGTTAGAATTATGGGTTAGTACTGGTCAACTATATAGCGCTTGAGGGATAAGGACCCAAGTTCTTATTTTAGTGCATTAAGTATATTAGAGCATTATATATTTGAGGGATAAAGACAGGTCGCTATTTGAGGGTAGTAAGGCTAACTGGTCAACCATGTGGCATTTGAGGGATAAGGGCAGGTCAATAAAATATGTTAGGGCAGTTAGGTATATTGGTCAAATATAGCATTACACTGAAAATCCATAGGTTGAAAGGGTTAGTCAATACAGACTATCCTAGGTTGGTCATATGAGTGACAATGGCAAAGTTATACATGTATTCAAAATGACTCTGGGGTCAGTCAGTAGTGGCTAACCTAGGTTCATCATTGGTGTGTTGCATTTGGATACCACTTGTTGGTGCCACCTGTGATGACCACTCAGTGGCTCCCCCTGGAAATTAAAAGACTAAGGTAGGTTGGTCAGTACTGACCAACCTGAAAATAATAACTTACCTAGGTTGGTTGTATAGGGAGCCAGAAAATGACTAACTAGGTTAGGCACTAGTGACTGAGAGATTGGTCGTATAGGGAGCCTAGGAATATAAGTGTAGAGGGATAAGGGCGAGTTTATATTTTAGGGCAGTTGGGTATACTACTCAAACGCTATAAATATATAGTGATCTGATATACATAACACCCTAAAATATGAACTTATCCCTGGAATGCCATATTAGTGATATGTGTAGTGTACATGTGTCAGTGTTTGTGGGCTAAGACCATTTGAGGAATACTGCTTGAGGGATATTTGTCTGGAAGCAAGAGATACCCTCGAGACATGAAGCATCAAAGGGAAATGTTTTATATCAAGAAAAGCAGATGTGCATTCTAACTTTTTATGCTTGTATACCAAAATGCACAGTTCTGATAAAAAAAAGTGAATGGACTGACTGGACTAAAAGGACATAATGAGACATGGATATGTAAGGACATGATATACACATGCTATGCCGCATTCACATAGCCCTATTATAGGCATATTCATATTCATTTATCTGTTACTTAATTTGTTATTTCTATTTTCTATTTTGTAGAACGATGTTCATCATCATTTTGTTTTCCCAGTACCTTGCCAAGATTGGGGTCCCGTTTCCCGCATTTGATCGGATAAAAGGGTGTCACATCATCAAATACCCCATCTTTCAGTTGCTCCCGGTTTGTACTTTGTGTTACTTAAATTATGAATCTCTGACAACTAGGTTAATAATCTCAATTCTATGATTGAACATATTTAACCCTTTAAGTGCTGCATAGTTATGTCCTTGAATTGAATTGATTCTTGGGGAAAGCTATGATCAGTGATGATAAACTGAGTAATTATCATGTATGCCTATCTGGACAGGTAATAATGGCTATTGTGATTGTATGGATCTTCTGTGCCATCTTAACGGCTACCAATGTTTTCCCGTCGGACCCCTCAGTACTTGGATATGGGGCCAGGACTGATATCAAGCTGAAAGTACTTGACGATGCTAAGTGGTTCAGATTCCCCTACCCTGGTATGTCATTATGTTTTTACCACATCCGTAATTTGTTAATTAGAGACTGCATGCCCCACATATCACTAGATTTGGAACAGAGGTCCTACATGGGTCCTCTCCAGACTTGTTACTATAGTACATTGTTATCATTGAGTGTGTTTGCCCCACAAATTTGAGGATAATAGAGCTTCTTTTCTGAATTGAGGCTATTTTGTATTTCAATGAATTTACACTCTTGAATTCAATTGGTGAAAATGATATAACTAGAAACTGAGTACATAATAGATCCTCATCAACTACATATTTATCCTTAGGTCAGTGGGGTTTCCCAACCTTCTCTGCAGCAGCAGTTATAGGATTATTGGCAGGAAGTATTGCAGGGCTGATTGAGTCCCTGGGTGACTACCATGCATGTGCCCAGGTGTCTGATGTGCCACCACCACCCATCCATGCCATCAACAGAGGTATGTAGGGCCTACCCCTCTTCCAAGTCAGGTCACAAACAAAAACAATAAAAGCCAATTCACATAATTTCACTTAGTTTATACATTCTGTAATAAATCAAAGTGTTATTCTATAATGGGACTGCACCTATTTGTCTATCTCCTTACAGAACTCTTTTTCAATAAAGGGCTCATGTCCACATCATACATCCTTCTCTATTATCTATAATAGCTTTCTTTTATAGTAACTAAAGCTGAATTAGGCAAGATATAAATTTATTGAATATCATGAAAATGAATAAAATTTGTTTTAAACAAAAGAACAACAACCTGAAACATACTTACCCTTTGTTTCAGAAAGATTTGTTTGTGTGTAAAAATCCATACACATAATATTATGTGGCATGTACTGATCATGTCACATGTATATTTTATGTGACCATGTATATCAGAATGTATATATCAGAGTCTATCCAAAGACACAGTAATTATACAGACCAATAAAGTACGTAGAGACATAGATACATAGCTTGAAATGGCTGTATTTCAGGTGTGTTCTTTGAGGCTATTGGCATTGCTTGTGCAGGGGTCTGGGGCAGTACAACTGGTGTTACATCCTACAGCCATAACATCGCTGCCATAGGAATCACTAAGGTTTGTCATCATTCACTAAACTACAGACTTCTAAAAGGGGACTACCTAAGGCCTTGATGGGATGGCCTGTGGTAAACCCTAATGCAATAATAATTGATGGAACTGTGTTGCAAGTCTACCAGTAACTAAGTTAACATTGGAACTATGGTGAGAAGGTTTTATCAAAATTCTGATAGTTGCCTTCAAATAATTATATACGGGACTAGCATATCCTGGTAGTCAAGGTAGTTGGGGGCTACATCTCCTCAGGCAGTGATCAATCTTTAACAACAGGGGTGGGGGTTGGTGGATTGTCGCACGAGCGTGCAAAACTTGTTATCGTCCCCCACAGGAGGGGTTGAAATTTCCCCCCAGGCAGGCAGGCCGACCCCTTTTTAGCTACAGTAATGTGCAGGCTTTTCTGCCAAAACGGGGTGCAATTGTTTTGGTCCCCCCCCCCTCAAGAGGGGTCCAAATTTTGTTGGTCCCCCCCTTCAAAAGGTCCAAATTGTTTTGGTCCCCCCCCCCCAAATACATCAACCCCCCTGTTGTTAAAAAATGACCACTCCCTGAGAAGATGTAGCCCCCAACTACCTTGACTTCAAGTTAATCTCCTTCTCAGTATAGCTTATCAGTCAAGATGGCAACCCCCATAGCCTAATATACTAGTTTCATGTACCTTCATGGTTCCAGATGAAATATCTCTTTTTTCCCACTAGGTGGCCAGTCGTCGTGTAATACAAGTAGGAGCATTGATAGCTATCCTACTGGGGATGTTTGGTAAATTTGGTGCACTCTTTGTGACCATGCCTGAACCCATTTTTGGTGGAATCTTCATGACTCTCTTTGGTAAATATGCCTTATTTTATCTAATATCATTGATGAACCACACTAGAAAAATTACCTGCAGATAACAGAGATTTACTGAAAACGATGAAAGCTAAACTTTCTCCATTCATTTTAGGGGTCACAGGTTTTTCGAAGTTGCTGCATTTGTTTACAGACCTTCATCATTATTTTTATTCAGTAGTTCAGGATAATTAATAAGCAATTAAACTGGTTTTAAAACCAGCCACCATTAACCTTTTATTTTTCATGGAATACAGTCACTCCATTGATATAACCAAAGGACGCCGTATTGCACACCCCCCGTGAAATAACCTATGGTCGTATTTCACGACCTGTGACGTCATCAAAATGGCGGTTTGTTTACATTTGAACTAGGTAGAAACGGGATGGAAATACGCTATTTTAGGCTCCCCCTATCATAATTTTCATAGATTCAATCGAAAACCATAAAAAATAAACACAAAGGTACACTTATTTCAGTCTGTTGACTGGGTTATTTCACTTGTTGACCCTTGGGCCGCATTTCACTCGGCCTACGGCCTCGTGAAATACGGCCCAAGGTCAACTCGTGAAATAACCCAGCCAACAGACTGAAACTCGTGAACCTTTGTCTATTTATCTAGTGATTCATCATTCTGGATATTGATCTACAGTCATTATTTACTGCTCCTGTGTTTAGTGCAATGGTGTGTGTAGATAGTTGCTGATGTCTGTAGTGCAGTGTTAGATCCCATACATGGAATGCAAGAGGTCTGGCATGAATCAGTTGATATTTACTTTACTCGGTTCGGCATTTTGGCAAAAGCATGACTCAGGCAGACACCTTATTTCTAACATATTGCTGTAC
Organism: Harmothoe impar; assembly: GCA_947462335.1. Lineage (NCBI taxonomy): Eukaryota > Metazoa > Annelida > Polychaeta > Phyllodocida > Polynoidae > Harmothoe > Harmothoe impar. The sequence continues at coordinate 83,970,387 of OX381705.1, forward strand.
AGATGTGCATTATAAAAGATACCCTGAAAGCTCACCTATGTATCCACATCAGGATTGGTGGCTGCGGTGGGAGTGTCGAGTCTCCAGCACGTGGATCTGAACTCATCCAGGAACCTGTTCATCTATGGCTTCTGTGTACTGCTGGGCCTTTCTGTGCCAAGCTGGATCGGTACCCACCCAGAGGTTATTGACACTGGTAGGTATTAACCATGAAATCTGTAAGCTGTACGCTATGCCCATAGTAATTATAACTGGTATAAGACAGATATATATGTTGCATTATCTGCATGATGATATACTTTCCTTGTCATGGTGTACCGGTAGCATCTCAGCTCATTTTTTAAACTTTAACCATGCTAAATTTATAGACGTAAAAAAAAGCTTTTGGCAAGGAGTCAGGTCAAATCCAGACACTGGTAAGTAAATATCAAGTAAATATATAAGAAAAGAAAGACACAATTGGACAGGATTGCTAAAAGGGCCCCGGCCATACCTCGCTTTTGGTCATTTTCATCCAGCGCAGCCATCAGGAACACAGATGGAGCTGACTTGTGATTAGTTGAAGTAGTGAGGGATGATGTACAGTCAGTGATTCCTATGCATGTCTCCCTATCATTTCTTTGATGATTGTTTACTTCATTTATAAATACATTGCTTGATGTTCAGGAAACTCCTCCGTGGACCAGGTGCTGTTTGTGCTGCTCAACACCCCCATGCTGATAGGTGGAGTCATGGGCTTCCTGCTCGATAACACTATCCCAGGTCAGATTTAAATATATTATGGCAATTTAAAGCCAAGAATGAAAGAGACCAATCTTTGAATTAGAATGATAGAGGGCTTCAAGAGGTAATAACAGATATACAGTCAGGCGTCAAGCCGACAAGGGACCGGCGATCCTCGCCCAGCAGCCACTATTTCATCAGTTTACAAGAGGCAAAATTTATCCAAGATAGTTGGATTGTTGACACCAAGACTTGAAAGATTCTAGGTGTTGAAAGATTCCAAGTGTTTGTAAGGAGGATTTCATCTATTCTTTGATTTTCATATACCTGCAAATTATTGCAATAATCATTTACCAGGCTCTTGGCCACTTGAGCAAACTGGAACTGTATACAGGTTTTCAAATATCATTTTTAGCCAAATGCCAAATAGTGTACTGATGAATTTAAAAGAATTAGGAAACATAGACAGTAATTTAGTTCTTTTTGCATTTCTTTTCCTCAACATTCATTACAAGCTTTTTGAATTTATCTTGGTCTAGTGGGTTGCCTCCCTTCCCATCCATGTACATGTACAAAGGCACTAAAAAAAATTTAACTTACTTTGAAGGCACACTAAAAGAGCGTGGAATAATTGGATGGCGAGGACAGGGGTCAGGGAGGGATGAGGATGCCATGTCTACCTACGACCTTCCGTTTGGCATGAACCTGATACGTAGGGTGAAGTGGCTGCGTTTCCTGCCCATCAGCCCGACCTACCAACAACCCAGCTGTAGCTGCTGCACAGGCTGCAGGTCTAAGGGGAAGCACCACCAGGAGGCAGCAGATTATGTCGGGAATGGTGTACAAGGATATGACACAGGCTACAGGTCTAAGGGGAAGCACCACCAGGGGCCAACAGATTATGTCGGGAATGGTGTACAAGGATATGACAACCCTGTTATGCATAAGACCTCTGTTTAGAATATATAGCTTTGGGATCTTGCCCCCCCCCTTCCTCAAGCTTACATTAAAGACAGAATGTTGTAATATATTCTGTAACAAAAAAAACAAAGGTATCCTTGCAGGGATGACACAGGGAAATGTGCAGGCTACTGCTATTTCCTGGTTATCATTGCAATTTCGTCAAAACTCCTGCTTCAGAAAAACAATACTAAAGGTGTTGAAAAGATGGCTGAAGCAGCCTTTTAAGAATCTTACATGCAATTATTTTGCAGTGGTTTTCCCTACACAGAGAAAGGAAAGGAGTCAACTGTGTCTCTCACCTGGCTGGTGGGAATCAACTCAAGTTGACCCTTCATCGGCGGTTTGACTCAATATTACTAGAGCCTATGGGAGGGACAGTTGACAATAACATTACTTTTCTCTACGTACGTAACTCTATGCTTTACAAGTGGTATTTTTGCAATAATGCCTGTGGATGTGACAATGATCCACCAGAATTTCACTGATTATTTTCAAATACTTGCAAAAACGTCATATCCCCGCTAAAAATTACATGTTTCTAACTCAAAATCGTTGGCAAATATCACTTTTATTACTTGCACAAAATTCGAATTAACTAGTCACTTGACAAATAAACATACTCATCACTGATATGGTGGCTTATGTTACTTAGATTCATGTTTTACTTAAATAAAGACTTGTCATCTTATACAGAATGAAACCAGAACGTTGTAGAGATCCTGCTTCTTACTTCGTATTCCATGAAGAGCTGCATTCGCTAAGTGTGTTCACTGCCCAGCACGATGGTTGCTCTGAAGTTTTTGGGTCCATGTGCTTGAATATACCTTAGTTTAAAGTCAAAGCATCTCCTCTTTTCCACAAACGTGACTACTCCTGGCTGTGCATGCTCTCGCTCTCCAGGCATCTGTATTTTATCTTATTCTATTTGTTAGACTGGTACAGGCAGCATTTTATGTAGAGGAATGCTGCTTTCCATCAGTTCCCCAATTGGACTAAACAGATGATGCCCAGAGGTTGTTTCTACCTACTTAAGTGAGTAATGCTGGGAATCCACTATACCCGATTTTCTGGTCCATTCTCACAAAAGTGTATCTGCCAGATCATGGTAACATATACCCTAACATAAAAGGTTGTTTACGTCAAGGCATCCGATTTGTGAGAATTGGCCCGATGTGACAACAACATCGGGTAGTGGAGTCCCAGCTTCACACATGCCTCAATTGGCTTTCGATCGTACCCACGGGGGAATCAACTGGAACGCCCCCTATATTGAAACAGAAGATATGTACAGATCGGCCAGGCTCTGGCTGCCTATAGCTGGGACTCCACTACCCGATTTTTTGGGTCATTCTTACAAACCCATCATATAGGTTTTTACAGTCTGATCAAGTCAAAACAAACACATATATTTCCTATCTGTTATTGTGCATAAATCAGCAGATTAGAGCCCTTTGCATGGGGGAGCATCAGATAAATGAAAATCAAACCTGTTTGATGTGAGATCGGATGACCAGATCGGCCTGAGATGCAAAATCGGGGCTTAAACCGGGACCTAAATTGTATTACATAGCCTTGGCAATTGTATTTTCCACATTGTTTATAAACAAAGACATCATTTTTAAACATAGTTCCTGTCTACTGTATATCATTCCCATGGTATATAACTGAGCCAGATGCGTGAGAATAGCCCTGATCTGAGAACAAAATCAGTTAGTGGAGCCCCACCTAATCAGAGCTATAGTAGCATCAGTAACAAGCGTTCCCCCCATAGTACCAGAATCAAGCATAACAGACAAGAAATGATGCCAGAGTGACTCAGTCCCTCCCCCAGGTGGGTGTGGGAGAAACTAATTTTACTTGTTTCACACTGTATTTGTATGCGTAATCATCCACAGTGGGGCCATGTATGACAGCCCCGGGATGACAGCATCATTATCACCCACTACCAAAGGTGCGCTATGATGCTACATAATGCTATTGGTATTTTGTTTATTTCCCTGCTCATTGTTACTATAGATGTTCCCACCATATATGGGACTCAGCAATCAAGGTGTATTCACAGAAGGGAATTATCAGTTTGAATGAGTTTTTGCCAGTCATTTCTTTTTTGATCATACAGTAGAAGCCCTGCACATCATTCCTAAGCATAATTGATTAAAAATGTGGATGAATTCTGATTTTTATAGCCAAGTGGGTGATTGGAACAGCCTAAAATGGGGGTGGAACAGCCTAAAATGGAGGTTATTTTGACCTGCACAGGCCTATATACTGTCAGATTTGTAATTTTCTGAAGCACCATATGTGCCCCCAGACAGACTATTAAGACTATTAGCATCAAACACAGAGTTTGCAATTATATTTCTTAAGGAAGAAGACTGTCTTGGCTTTCCAAAACTGTTTTAAGTTGAGAAAACAGGCTAATATTGCGTGAGTTAGGAGGCAAAATGTAACAATAAGTTCCCCATCCTTAAGCACTTTTTGCAAGAAGGCACCACTTAACCCTTGAAAGCCTGTTTCGTAGATCCAATGGTCAGATTCCTTATAGTAGAACACAGTGGGATGACAAAAACTTTATTTTGGCTGCCAATACAAGGCCCTACTAACCTCCTGACTAGTCCCCCCGCCCTTTAGGATTGTAGCTCTAAATACAAGCTTGGGTTTGTACCTAATATGGGGTCTCTGAGCATAACGGTACAAGAGATTCTCACGTATTCTGTCCTATGGCAGGCATAAAGCTTGTTTTGCCTCATTCTGAAAATCTGTTTAGAGGTTCGTAATTTCCAAAGTAAGGGTGCTAGAGTTATCAAAATAGGCTCAAAAGAAGTGGAATTTAGTTCTACCCAATCTGTGAACTTCCCATGTGCACACTGTGATGAGATATCCTGTAATGGCAGTCAGAGTGATGAAAGGTAGATATAAAAAAAACATTTTAGAAAAAAATTGTCATGGTTTCCATGGCAACCGGTCACATGATTTTCAAAATATGCGAATGACAATGCCTGAATTATTTAGCTTTTCATCTTAGCTTTAACCTGATACCTGGATCACTATTGTAGGTTGAGGGGTTGCAAAGTTATCAAAGACTCTTCAAAACATACAGGGGAAACTTTAAGTTTGGGTCCCATATATAGTGGGAAGATCTATAGTAATGTAGGTAATATTTGTCCCGTCATTGATGTATAGTGATTTTTCACAGTGGCAAACTGTAGTGCTTCAGAACAACCGAATACCAACCCAGCTAGCACCTTATGTAAAAAGTATGTCTTTTACTGCTCATATTCACGTTGATACGTAAAAATGACCCCATAATGACATCTTGAGGGAGTAAATCAATTTACATAGTAGTTTGACAGGAAACTTACGTATTATTTATTGACTCATCCCTGAGTAATATACGTCTACCAATTTTGCATTTTAAGACAATTTTGAGACATGGGAGAATCGTTGTCTTTCAGTTATTATTCGAGATAGACAAACGGGGAAAAATGAAGAAATAGGCAAGATCGGGAGACACAATTTTCCTTCGAGAATTCTTTTAAAAGCTCATTTTTTCTCTGAGATATTCAACTGCGATCTTAAACAAATTTTTTCTCTCTTTGGCTACTATGTAAATGTACTAAAAAAAAGCTACCACCCCTGCTGGGCACCCATAGACTCCAAGGCATTAACTTTTTGGGTGGAAGATAAAAATGGAATTTTCAACCATTCTGCTGCTATTTCTCTCTTCTACCCCCAAACCGGGCAAAAACTGGGCATATTATACCGCCAGCACCAGATATATGGTAGAAAACATGGGGTGTGCAAGCTTTCACAAACAGTGGGTCAATTTGCCTATCACGGTCTGGGGAGGGGGGTGGAGAAATCAGTTTTCATTTCACACAAAGAGTGTCAGGAAATGATACAAGGGGAAGGACAAACCCCCCTCCCCTCCCCCCTCCCCCCCACATGAAAAATATAAAAGTCATAATTTTGGGTTTTGGTGAACAGATTTGGTGAACAAGATTTTTGTTTTTTTTAAAGTCTCTAGTACAACCCACACTCGTCAGGTCCATCTTGGACCATCTGCGATCATCCAATAGGGTCCATAAAGCATACGTAATTCTCAACCGTCTACGTGTGCAGAGCAAAATTGTACCACCCATATCTTCGCCATTTATCGTCCGATTGACTCACTTTTTGGTAGAGACAGAAGGCGGTACATGCCCGCAGCCTGCAACTGTCGTCCAGACCCACCTGTACACCCACACCCACCTGCTGTCCCACACCCACCTGCTCACCCACACCCACCTGCTCACCCACACCCACCTGCTCACCCACACCCACCTGCTGGCCTGAATGGGAATAACATACATGTATGACACATGACTTGAGGGTACTTTTTAACAAGGAATTCATTTCTGACGCCAGAATTGACCAATCTTATTTAAATGGCCATGTGAAAGAGACATTAGTCATTTGATATCATCCATACGTTTAAATGTGGTCACTATTTGACATAATGAGTGGCTAAATCTTGATCAGAATATTACTTCTTTTTCTGGAGAAATTATACACATAATACATTGATGTTAAATTCATGACTTTGTGTCCATGCTAAAATGATGTGACAGATTTGACATCAACATTATGTATACTTTATATATGTGGTACATCCTTATCTGGTCAGATTTTGACGTCTATAACACATCTGTACATTACCTTTCAAGTGGTTCACTCTTTTAACACAGGATGTCTCCCTTAACCAATATTGATAGAATCCAATCTACATTGGCAATACTTTGACCATGAAGGAGAATTTATTCAACACAATGAATTTCCAAAGAAGATGAAATTTGACCAAGTTTTGTCTGATATGTATGATATGTTATTTTTGTTCCTGTAGAATGATTGGTTAAGGGAGAACCAGGAGATTAGTATGAGCACACCATTTCTGTGGTGGCTACAACTATTCAAATCAAAGTACTGACCATGTGCCGGCATCACATCTTGGCCAATTTGCTAGGATCAATGTGCTAAGTCACTGTAGGACCACTGGTGATGTCCAAAGGCAAGAAACCCTTGATTATTTTGATTGCCTGGATGTTACTTTCTTCACATAGAGAAAATAGGTGCAAATAATGTTTTAGTTTTACATGTTTTTAACATAATTATGCTGAGATCAGATTAATGTCACCCATGGCCATCTAAATTACCTTGTGTTTATATTATATGTATAATTGATGATGATGTCTACATCATGTAACTTATTTACATAAGATACACATGATTCTTTTACATGGATTTTACATAGTCAAAAACACGTCTTAAAGATTTGACCATAGTACGTAATGGGTGCAACTTTCTGACATAATCAAATGCAGTAAATATCTGTTGAGAAAAGACGTAGAGATAACATGATTCATACGAGTTTTGCTAGCTGGGAAGTGGTATCAGAAGGGATTTTCTCTTTCCTAGGCCTCTAAAGTGTATAAGACAAACAGCAGAGAGTGTATTTGATGTGATTTAAGAAGTCATAAGTTGTCATATGCTGCAGCGATTTTGTAAAAATGTATTTGTTTAGGCATTCTGAGTTACAGAATCAAAAGTCAAAACTGATATAAAAACTTGTTTGACTTACTTGTCTTCAGGAGTTGTTCAATCAAATCCAGCACACTAATCGCTGTGCACAGCCTGACAGGAAGTCACAATCTAAATATAGCTGTTCCAACAGCTCCGTTTGGGGTCCTTGCAGAAAAATGTACTGGTTGAGCGAATACCATTGACTGAGTTGTTTTAGTTCATCATTCCAAATCCAGGTGTCACCTCAGTAGTGTTCCCCTCCGATACAGAGTATAGTTTGGTTTGTCCACAGCTGTGGATATCAAAGCAGCAGCTTTAGCTCAGAGGGGCTAATTTTGGATTTTAACATGTCAGCAAACATTACAGACTTACATGTGGACAAGTCAATTTATACATAGAATAAGTCCTTCTTTCTATATGAAAATAGGTGGAATACCTCCTATTAGAATAGAATTCAACCAACTGTAAACCGGATAACAATAACAATCTGCAAATGCCTACTGAATACTGCCTCCTGGTAGGTGTGAGGCATACTAATAGACTGTGTTTGTGAGTTCAGCAATGGAAAAATTCCAGGCTCCCCTCCACTCAGTACTGCCGACTGATGGCTTTTGTCAACACTAAATTACCAAACCCCACCACATATGACGAACCTAGTATAATCTGTACTGAATAACCCTTTCAACCTATGGATTTTCAGAGTAGGTATGTCGTATATACTCATTTCATCAGCCATTTCCACTAGGTGGCGTTACCATAGGAGAGGCTAAGATTCTGTCCCAGAGTGGGCATGTGTAATGCCACCAGAATAGAGGTGGGGACCCTGCTCCACCCCTAATCAACTATCTAAGGTTGTCTCTGTTATCATATACACAGTGTTAAGATAATGTCTTAAACAGCAGTTAGCACCCCCTGATAGAGGGATTTACATGATGAACATTACCAGCCCTGGATAATGTGCTCTAATCACATTTTAATGAGGCTGCTGTACCACTTTCTCCACCCCTCTATTTTCAACTAGTCTCCACAAGACACTCATATTCATAGTGGTCTAAATCATATCTTGATGAAACTTGTTTCATAAATATTTCTATGGTGGGTACATACACTCCCTGTACACCCCTGAGATTTCTAAGTGCTGGGGCAATTCTTTCCATCAAAAAAGGGCATGAGCATGAGAGGTGTCTTTTCCCCCATAGTAAACCTATGGGTTTTTTAGGCTGGTTTACAGGGTTGCCCTGGTAGGGACCCATCATGCCCACCCTGCCCTCTAGTGGAAACGCTTGATGAAAGCAGTATAGGGAGCCAAAAAATAAGTAACTAGGTTAGGTACTAGTGACTAGTGAGAGATTGGTCGTATAGGGAACCTAGGAATATCAGTGTATGCCCAAATGACGTCATGACATGTGTCTGTATAGACTAGTGTATAATGGTACACGTTTTAACAAAAACGTAATTTTTCCAAGAGAGAATAAAGTGTCTGCAAGGACTTTTAGACAGTTAAGTGTTGATGGAGTTAAGGGAGAAAATTCCTTCTAAAGGAATAATATACTATGGCAAACTACTATGATATTGGTGAGGAGTTCATATACAGTGTTCCCTGAATATATGTCATGCCATATGACAGAACGATGTCAGTTTTCTATTTAAAGATACCAACTATATATGAAAAGTCACGATACTTTCATTCGCATTCCTTATCCTACCATATCGTAATTGATGACATGTTTACCTAGGACACATGCAATAAACACGACAATGAGGTCATGATTAATTAGATGTTTAAGTTCACAGGTAAATGGGACCATCCTGCACCGTATATACACCATACACACCTGCACCATAAGTGGTGCTACGAACACTTATTGTCTTTACGCCGCCAAAGAGACCCTATGCTAGGCGACTGACATAGGCAGTATATGTTCCATTAACATTGTGATCTATTATGATTATGCTATAAGAATTTTTGAATATGTTGTATTTTGAAAATCAATGTATTGCAATAAATACACGTCTACAAATTCAATACACACCTGCACTGAAAAAAATAAACTCATCTGCAGGTCTTCTAGCTGGAGTTATCAGATAGAAGACCCATTTGGCATTTTCCAGCCCAAAACCTGACGTTTGTCAGCTCAAAGAACAAAGCAGGAACATATATAGCTCGGAGGAATCACTATCCAGTCTTACGGATAAATGATAAAAAAACACCTTCACATTGAAACATTGACAAAGACTCGCTGCTAGGTGTTAATTAATGTTTGCACGTCACCATATATCATATTACAGATATCAGTACCTCAATTAAAGTTAATAGACTGTTGACAGAACTGTGTACACAGACCAGTTCAGGAATACAAAATGGATAAGATTGGTACAAATAAAAAAAAAAATTTGTTTTGATACCAGTTGATGAAGTATCGGTGTCACTTACAATAATATCGTGACATGTTTCATTAAAAAAAAAGTTTTACATGGTGTACCTGGCAGGCTCTTCAGAGTAGCGTGAACTCCTATTATGGCAAGCGATATGTTCGCCCTTCCTAAGAAAGCAATTGCCTAAATTGAAAAAACGTGATTTTGTTCTTAATGGTCTCCCCTTTTCTCAGTTTGAAGATGAAGTTGAACTCCATAAATAGTTTAATATCATTTCCGATGTGATAGTAGTTGTTCTAAGTAACTCCACTATAAAATGACAAAAAAAAATCATCTGTTGAAAGACTAGTGGTTGGAATACCTAAACTTGGATTCAATTTTATTTATTCTGTCATTGCCATGAAATGTGCAGAACCCTGCTTTTATAGGGCGTACATGTATAATCTTGATTTTGTCAAGTATCAACACTCTGATGGTTATTTGACTTTCCATACACTCGTCTCTCACAGTTAAGTAGAGGGTAGTCGTTATCTTGGCTATACAAAGTCACAAGCGGTTATGTGAACTTGGTCATGGTGTTTTAGTTTTATTGGGTGAAAGAGAGCTCATAGAAAAAAATCTGTTGTAAGATTATACATCAAGTTACAGCTTCCTATAGCGCCCCATTTATATATGCTATTTGGTTACCCTCCAAACAGAACTTGGGAATTGAACGTTCGCAACTGGGTAGAATCCGGGTAGGTCACAATGACACAAGAAAGGTACGGGAATTGAACGTTCGCAACTGGGTAGAATCCAGGTAGGTCACAATGACACAAGAAAGGCACGAGATATTCCCAAGAATTGTGAACACATCCTTATTACAATCAAAACTTGGGAATTGAACGTTCGCAACTGGGTAGAATTCTACACAGTTGCGAACGTTTAATTCCCGTGCCTTTCTTGTGTCATTGTGACCTACCCGGATTCTACCCAGTTGCGAACGTTCAATTCCCAAGTTTTGATTGTACTAAGGACATGTTCACAATTCTTGGGAATATCTCGTGCCTTTCTTGTGTCATTGTGACCTACCCAGATTCTACTCAGTTGCGAACGTTCAATTCCCAAGTTCTGTTTGATATAAATAACGTGGAATTCCACAGAATATGACACAGTCAAAAGCTGTTCACATATTCTCGTGCCAGATACGTGCACAATTCTCCCAGGGATCCCGAGTTGTGACTCAAGAACCGCACGAGTTCTGCCCGAGATCTTGTTTGCAGGGTATGCATAACTGCATGCAGGGAGGGGGCATCACCACAGGTATTAGATTAGATTCTGCCACATGAATTGGCCTTAGTCCCTGGATCCTGTCAGGAATATGGATCATATTTTACAAGTAAATACTACTATCACTTAGTACTTTACATGAAAGAAAGTGAAAGTACTGAGAGACTCGATCCTAGACTAATTGACTCAGGATTCCACTGAGTCTAAGGGTGCTGCCCTCTGACCAAATTATCCATCAGTACAGATGCCCTGCCTTTCTGGGAAGCCAGGGAAGCTATCAAGGCAGGTGGGCGGGAGCCAATGTATGGAGAAGATAGATGGTATCAATACAAAGAGATTGGTAACACAACGGAGCAATTTGGACATCAATATCATATTGAAAAATACAATACAGAAATTTCCTGAAATTTCCTGCAATGATGCCTGCTGTGTAAATGCACTGTGGCCTTTGGATTGTCAACTGTATGGTTGTGCACTACACAATGCTATACCTGCAAGAGTGGCGGGTGAGATGCTTTTTTGAGACTTTGTTCTGCAGGAGGCAAGCTCAAACTGCATGAATCTGCATAAAATTGCATGACCAGCTCGGTGTGCTACGATGATGCCCAAGGACAGCGGCGGGTAGTGAGTCAGGTAGTGAGCCGGGTGTCACACCGGGTGTCATACTGGGTGTCGCACCGCGTGTCACACTGACACCCACACTTACACCCACACTTACACCCACACTGAAACCTGCACCCAAACCTGCACCCACACCTGCACCTACACCTGCACTGACACCGGCACTTGTACTGGCCATCGCTGTCCCTGTTTGTGCCACACTGCCCCATACACAGAGAAAAGAAGTAGAATCACTGTGACTCCCGACTTAATCACTGAGGTAACTCTCCCCAGGAAGGGGTTTCACCGTATGTTGATCTATTATTACACATCTGGCCCAAAGATGCGGACAAGATGCGGACAAAATACATCTAAACTACTTTTTTTGTTTCAGTTGGTCCTCTGTATACCCTCCGTATCTTTTATTTAAAAAATACAACATACGGCATCCAACATACCGCCCTCTCAACATACGGACATGGTCACCTGTCTCTTTTAGAAAAATGTGCAAAAACCAGTCTACATTCTGGGGAACCCCTAGGGAATTCCCTCTGTGACGTCCTAATATTAATAGACATACGGAGGTAGGTCGGGGAGGATATAAATAGGGTCTGTATGTTTGGGAATGTCCGGGCAGAGACAGGAGAGGTCGGGAAAGAGACAGGAGAGATCGGGGAAGAGATAGGAAAGGTCGGGAAAGGCACTGTATTTGGAGTGTTTTCTTCTCCTCTGGCGCCCAGCCAGCTCTGTACTCTGATAGCTATTGTCTACCACCATTTATACACAAGGAGTCTATAGGCAGAGTTTCAGCTCCGTAGTTACAGAAGAAAAGACATTTTTTTATATAAATTCTTTGAAACTCAATTCTTATTTTTTAAATTTCTTTTATTATAAAGGTAGAAGTTGGACTTTACTTATCTATTCATTAAGATAATTCTAGAGCCATTTTTTTACATATATATATATGCACTTTAAAAAGGGAGAAGGGAGGTCGGGGACTGTACTAGCTTACAGAATAATGGTTTAGGTCCACATGACCTCCCGCCTCCCCTGAATGTTCCCAATTTGCTTGCGATCTCCATTCCCTTATAAATATGAGAGGAGTTGAGGCCAGCATGACTTAGCCTCTAGGTGGCCCCACCAACACAGCCCGGAAATTGCAGTCAGGCTTACTGTGCATGGTAGGCAACACAAGAGAGGTTTCTCCCCTGTGTGGATCCATGTTGTTATCTAAATGGTAGGGGCCGTGAGGAAATTGTAGGGGCCGTGAGGAAATTGTAGGGGCTATGAGAAAATGGTTGGGGCCGTGCCAGCTCTCATAGTTAGATTGGGCATTACATGAACGTGACCTGTTGTAGCCTAATTTTTATTATGATACATGTACAGTAAATAGACCTTTAGATTATACACTGTGCACATTGAGGTTTTTCTCCAGTGTGGTGCATGAACTGGCTGAGCTAACACTAAGGAAACAGCTAATCAACTAATCCACTGGGATGCATGCAATGATAATTATCACCAATAGCATATTTTTTAAAAAGATTTTTTATTAAGGTTACATCCAGTATAGTATGTTAAAACATACAACCAGAATCTAGGCTCGGTTATGACCGATTTGCAGCCTAGTCCTTGTGTGTACTGCTTCTGCCTTTTAAACCTGCATATGCTCACATGTACTACCACCTCCTCACGTGTACTACCACCTGCTCACGTGTACTACTACCTCCTCACGTGTACTACCACCTGCTCACGTGTACTACCACCTGCTCATGTGTACTACCACCTCCTCACGTGTACTACCACCTCCTCACGTGTACTACCACCTGCTCACGTGTACTACTACCCCCTCACGTGTACTACCACCTGCTCACGTGTACTACCACCTGCTCATGTGTACTACCACCTCCTCACGTGTACTACCACCTCCTCACGTGTACTACCACCTTCTCACATTGACTACCAACTCCTCGTATCCACTACCAACTCCTCACGTCCACTACCAACTCCTCATGCCAACCACCTTTTCCTTCACTACCAACATACGGACCCTATTTACAACATACGGCCCTACATATAACCCCTTTTTATGTGATTTTTGACATACCACCACCCCCCCTACCCCTCCGCATTCTGGGCTCCAAATAGGCCAAACATACAGATTTTATGTGCTCCGTATGTTGAGCTGAAATGCAACTATGGCCGTATGTACATACGGCGGCCGTATCTTTTTCCGTAAGATGCGGACATGTTGAGCTGAAACGCAAAAATGAACAGAAACGCAAAAATAGGACATAAGGACCCTCCGGATGATACGGTGAAACGCTTTCCAGGACTCTGAAGTGATTCCCTAACATTAGCAGGACTCTATAATAACTCTACAATGACTCCTATTCTAAGACTCCCTAATGATTGGGAGTCACTTTAGGTTCGTGATGAGACTTACCTCAGTGATCAAGTCCAGACTCCCATTTGGGAGTCACCGTGATTCTACTTGTTTTCTTTGTGTATGTATTTGTGATGTGAGTCACCTCTTCTCCTTGATTTATTCTGTGTTATTGGTAATCTTACGTAATAGTCATAGGATGAGTACCAAGCTGTACGCGAAATACCCCTACAGCTTGGTACAAGACCTATAACTTATTTATACCACTAGCTGTATGCAGTATAATATTATTATAAGAGGTGTGAAATACTTTGTTCTCCGTTCCCGCTGTGGTATGACTATGGGAATAACTCTTTAGAATATCGATGAAAGGCATACTGTAGATGTTCCAAGATTTTTTGGCAAATAAAATATTCAAGAAAAACAAAAAAGTAGAAGAAAGAAAAAATAATATAGAAAAGAAGAGAAGCAATTTTGAGCTTTTAAGCAGGCCATTTATATCAGAGACGTAAAAGCTCAACGTCTTTCAAGACCTGTCATGAATTAAAAAATAGACGATTCAATAACTTAATTTTTTTTAGAATGAGCTGAATTATTAATGTGATTCAGGAACACGCACTAGATATCACGTAGAAGGCAAACTTACGCTGAATGCATTGCAGTACTTTCATAACAATTACTTATTACCAACTTTCATTTACCTGTTATTTATTATATTAGGCAGACATGAACCCTCGTGAATACTGTTATATGTAGGCATAGACACAGTAGAGAGAGGAAGGGTAGTTATGTGTATAACCATTTAACATAACAGTTTTTTTTCGTTCTGCAGGCTTGAGTTGAATAAGCAGGGTTTCCTAGATTGTGTACCCCGTACACAGTTTATACGTATATGCCCCGGCTACCAAGATCCTCAAAATGTCTAATACTCTACCCCTACTCCATCAAGGCTCTACCCCTTCTTAAAAATTACACTTGTACCTCATTTACATGGTAGCCCCCACTATATATTTGTTTATTTCAATGTCCAAAAACCTTTAGAATATGCCACGGACCATAATTTGTTTAATTATTTATTTAATTACTCTGCTTGAAACCTCTTTTTCCTATGTGTGTTAATTGTAGCCCTAATCATGGTCTTTGGTCAGGCTCTGTTTTGAAGTTGAAGTTTGAAGAAGTTGAAGTTGAAGTTTTAAATTTATCTTTATTGGCTATAATGATGAAATCAGAGTACATCCTTTGTCATTTACAGGCAATGTCAGGTACCGGGTGACGCAAACCTCTCGACCACAATACATTTTCTATATTAGATTAACATTTTACATCATGAGTACATGTATTAATACAAAAAATAACCCTTTTGTGACGATCGGTCCTTGGTACTACATCTAGACTATGCCTATTCATTATGTGTACGTTTTACACTAGGCCAATAAAAACGGGATGGGCAATCAGCTAGCTGATTATTCTTTGCCTACCCCATAGGTTTCTGTTAGAAAATAAAAATATCTACCAAAACTTTTGTGTTAGATGGTCTTAGCCAACAGGACTAGACAGTACAGTACAGTATGTCTTAGCAAACTATGTATAGATTTTTTCACCGACATACCATTGAACCAAAAATTGCTATTTGACATTTCTAGTATTTTTTATGGATGTTGGTTTACAGGAATTATGTTTTCTAACAGGGTTTTCATGAGGAGCATGAATTGAGAAATATTTTCAGTATTCCTACCAGTATGATGCAATTCATTCCAACCTCTAGTGACAGAAACTTCAATACTCCTTTCATTAGAGGCTGTATGAACAAGGTGATAAAATAACACTGGCGCTTGAGCTGCTCTGGTTATTCTGTGTCTATTATCTGTATATTCGCAATCTTGCGCCCTTTTGTAACCATATAACCTTTTTATACCCGCTGATGGTATAAACGTCTCTCAGCTAACTTAGCAATATTAGCTACCTGGTGTACATAATCATTATGAGTTAGCCTTGGTAATTTCAAACAATATTTGAGACACCTGTTCTGGACTCTTTGCAATAGGTCCAGCATGTCCACATTTGCTCCAGCATACAGTATAACCCCGTAGTCAAATAAAGGCAAAGTGTATACTCTGTAAATAAACAGTAATGTATCAGTAGGGAGAAAACTTCTCAACTTATTTCATAAATAAGACTTATAACCAAGTGATTTTTTCAGCTCTCTTAGGTGAGCTAGCATATTTAATTCTGAGTCAGGCGTTACTCTTAAGTACCTAAAGGTATCAACAAACTTTAGACGTTGACCATTTGCCAGTATATTTATGGTATTTGTATTTAAGTAAAGTAATTTTCTAGAAGATGCAAATATCATTATTTTTGTTTTGGACTCATTTAATGTTAATTTATTTTTTACAGACCAATTTATAAAAGATGTCATAGAATGTTGTAATTTTGTTTCTAATTCCCTCAGATTTTTCCCAGAGACGTACAAAACTGAGTCGTCAGCATAGAGTAATGTTTTGAAAATTGTTATGTCGTTTATATAAATGGGTAGGATAATACTCGTTATTGAGCTGGACAATGAATATATATAGAATAACATATAGAATATATAATAACCAATTGATTTGGGCTTGACAGAGCCAAATCGACCTGCCACTTTATTAACAACAACAATAATAACAAATTTTTAAATCCACAATTTCTACGCTGGTACTGCTTGCTTCGGCTTCAATGCTTGTAATGGTTCCTATACACCGAGCAAGGCGGAAGCCAGAAACGCGCATGCGCGGCTCACACCCTGTTACCCGGTGCTTTGCCGCCCCTCTACCACTGACATTATACACAAGACAGTGAGAGACTGTCCTGTTACATAATACTCGTTATTGAGCTGGACAATGAATATATATAGAATAACATATAGAATATATAATAACCAATTGATTTGGGCTTGACAGAGCCAAATCGACCTGCCAAACACACCAAACAACAAATCCCCCGGTTTATAACCGAAAATCTAACAATTTAGCACTCCACAATTTCTCTTCTTTTACCTTATTCACCAAAGGTCTATTCAGATATCTCAATACACATAAACTCTGCCAGTCTCCTCTCTTCGATATCTCCGGTAGATCCACACCAATCATTGACAAGGTTGTAGCACCACCGTGCCTGAAGCTATGTGTACCAACCCGACCTTCCAAACCCAACCTTACACATAAACTCTGTAATTTATCAACAAACCATTTATAAGATGCAGGGATAAACACTCCCCTCACCGTCCACCCCAACAAAGGTAGTCCCGACCTAGTACCGGTATATTTCAAACATAATCTCAACACCCATAACAAACACAAGGGGTGACCTTTAACTTCTGATACCGGTATTTCCAACAATCGTTCTTTGAATTGTATAGTCTTTGTTTTACGCACCGTAAACAAAACTCCCCACTCCATCAAACACACATCATCAAACATAATACACATGTCCGACATCAATACATTCGAACCCCTCAGTAATGTTCTAAACATAATCAAACATGCTAACCAGAACACCAAATCCTCTAAAATCCTTAAATCTAACAGATCCTTCATCCTTAATAAATCCTCTGGAAACAAACACTTAGAAGATTCCACCATCGTTCCCTTACTCCGTTTGACACCTCCCAAAATCCAAACCAGACCAAGTGTCACTCTTGTTTCATCAGGATAACCCATCATCCTAGCCATCACCAAAATGGCCGACACATACTGTTGTATAGAAGAATAACATAAATCCTTACTGAGATGTGCCACATATTTCCTCATTACCATAGATTCTAAAGGAAAAGCCATATACCCATACATCAAACAAAACTTTTCATAACGTCTTAATTGTACACTCCTGGTTTTTTTCGTGTTCTCAGCATAAAACATACTCTCTAGTCGTCTAACTTCCAGTAGCAAGTCATCACCTACAATCAACCGGAAAAAACCAATTTAAACATAATTCACTGAAAACCACATTTTTCACAACAATGGACACCACTCGTTAAACAACAAAATTCCCTTATACTTGCATACTCCAAGGCTTTTTGTCTAGCCTTCACACCCACAACTCTAGACAAAGCGTCACAAAAAACATTATCTACACTTGAGATCCTATGAGGGAATATCTCAAAATTATAAACAAAACTACACCAGAATATCTCCCTTAACCATTGCATACACAATACATTCCTTGATCGTCCAGTTCTCAACATAATCTCGACAGCTGTGTTATCAGTAAATATATGAATAGCTCGGCATTTCCAACCTGATCCCCACCTAACACAAGACACTAGTAAAGGCCATAATTCTCTTTCTGCCGAGCTCTTCAAAATTTCCAAAGGTCCTTTTTCAAAATGATTTTTAAAATCAAATTCCTTAACCATTTCATTGGTCCATGTACCGTAGAACCAATCCCCATCATAACACGCCCCAAAACCTAACATAGATGCGTCAGCATAAATCGACAAACAATTCTGATAATCCAATTTAATAACAGCAGCACTACCATTAAACATCAAGGAAAAAGATTTCCACCATTGTAAATCATCCCTAAACACATCAGTAAGGCTAATTTTATCATTTTGATTTTCAACAGAATTAATTAAATTAATCGCTCTGCGCGAAAAAGTTCTGCCACCTCTGATTATAGTGCTGCAGTGAGATAAGACTCCCACCAATTGCTGTAATTCCTTCTTGGTACAATTCTTCAAAGTCAAATATTCATCAATCATGTTCAGTAATTTCATCAATTTTTCATCAGGTAAGTATAATTTCATATCCACCGACGACAATTCAATACCCAAATATCTAACCCTTGTAGATGGCGAAATTACTTTTTTATAATTAATATAAAATCCAAAACTACGTAACAATTTGATTAACGTGTTCAAACCAAACCAACAACGTTCTATTGACTCCTCCATAATCAGGAAATCATCCAAATACCCATACACTCTAGAAAAACCTCTATTTTTCATGGATGTAACAATAAACATAGTAAATTGAGTAAACAAATAAGGCGCTGATTTTAAACCAAATGCCAGACTATTATTAACAAGATATTCCATTTTTCCATCAATCATCCATCTGAACCCCTGTAATTCACGCTGATCACCACATACCGGTATACTACGATAAGCACCTTTAACGTCCAAAATGCACATTACACAATCCTTGGTCATCTCCATAGCTATATCTTTAAGAGCGACATATTGAAAATTCTCAACCACCTCACACATAAAATTATTTATACTACGCCCCAAAGGCCTACTGGCGTCAGTGATGCAACGAATAGATTTGCCACCATCTTTCTCCACAGCTCCTAAAGAATGAATACATTTAGGCTTAGCATTTACAATACTAATAATGCCTTCCGACAATTCTTCATCCATACAGTCTTTTGCTATATTCTTATAAATAGAAAAATAATTCTTACAGTCATACTCAGTATCTATATCTCCATTTGCTATTTTACAACCATATAAACTGCTTGAAAAAATAAATTCCAAATCATCATTCCATACCCCCGACGACCAAACTTCAACAAACATAGCACATGGCTTTAACAGTACCCTCTCATCATTAATAAAATGCAAACACTCGTCCTTACACAATTCAAAACTTCCCCAATTATTACAGAACTGCTCCATACACTCGTTTGCTGGCCATTCCTTCAATGCTATCCAGTCTGAAACCAAACCCCCAGACAAGGCACATATTTCAACATCCTTACAATCCTTACAATCCTTACATTCACATACCTACAATAATCAACACGATTCGCATGTTCCATAACTTTACTTATCCTGGAGACAAAAACAGAATTGTCCCAGCTTAATTCAATACACAAACGAGCTTGAATCACCCCAATAGTACATAAAGCATTAATACACTTATCTTTGATAGATAAATCACCATATCTCCCCAACTCGCCTATCAAACATTCCACCATTTTCGCGAGCACAATGCTAGTTAATACATTAATACATAACCTCATAGCATTAACCCATAAACCACACACATACACACACACATACACACCTTCACTCACAGACACCAGCTGTCCCCCCTATCTCCCAGGTAACGAGCCACCCCCCCTCCCCCTTCCCATACCCACACATTTACCAGTGACATGATCCGGGGCACCACAGTCGGTACACACATGCTTTCTATAACAAGCACTACCCCACATACATTTACCATCATTCCATTGATAACACACCTGGTTACGTACCTCCCACTGATGGTTGTACCCCCTGCCACGCCCCCTTCCCCCCCTCCCCCCCCTAAAATTTCTCTCTACCCCTTTCATCACAGCATCGCTTCCCAAATTTTCCAGAACCACATCACTACTGCGCTTGCCAAACGCCTTCAAACCCTTATCACCAGCCTCCTCCCTGACGACAGCGTCATATTGTACGATGCTTTCATACTTGTATTGTTTCAAGTCTTTCCCCGCCATGAACCTAAGGTGACCTATGTAGGGCGCCACAGGTTCTCCCTTCAGTAACAAATTCTCAATATCTCGCAGGGAATAATATAAGACCTCTTTATAATTTAAAGTCTTATTCTTATCCTTCCTGGGCATCAATCGCTTAAGGTTAAAGTCCAACTCACACTCAGATGAATCACTCGACGAATCAGCATCACTCTCACTGGACGACTTGGACTTTGACTTTTTCTTTTTCTTTTTCTTGGCTTTGGGCTTCTCTTTGGGCTTAGGCTTTTTCGGATCCTCCTTCTTCGGCTTCTTTGGCACCTTCTTCGACTCCTTCTTTTTCTGCTCCTTCTTGAACTGCTCCAACAAAGCCTTCTGAACCTCATCTGCAGAACTAACACCATCAGATTCCTCAGGTAAACTCAGCTCACTGTCAGTGTCATCGGACGAGTCACCTCCCTGGTCCGTTGCCTTCTCACCAGCATCTGCCACACTAACTACCGGAATCACCCCAGTTTTAGGCCTACCCCCCTTTGACTTTTCAGACATTTTGGCCTTCTTTTCCTCCTCCAACAGTTTATCCCGCTGCTGCTGCCGTTCCTGATCAAGCTTTATAGAGCGCTCAATCAAGTTTCCCTTCTTCTCATCTTGCTGATGTACCTTATGATGGTATTTTTCAGCGTATTCATCGTAATGGAATTTCCTCATCTCAGCCTTTATAGACTTATGACGCGTAGCAGCCACCTCCGCCCTCAATCTGGATACCTCCTCACCACTCACAAAGGCAGCTAACCTCTCCTTTTCATATGCAAGTTCCTGCTTCAAACATTTTACAGTTTCTCGCTCGCTGTTCTGCTCCAACTCTAATTCAGACGAGCTGCGAACCAGCGGTCCTGCCCCTGCTCCAAATTCACTCGCAGCATCGCCATAATTTCCCCCTGTACCAGACCTAGATTCTCCCTCAGGTCCATCCTTGTTAGAGGTTGGTCAGGTACCCAAAATACCTTCGTTCTCTGAATTGACTCCTCCTCCGCGGTCTGTACCGTGCAAACTATGACCACTTTCCTCTGTATTCGATCCGGGAGGAATCTCCTGTCGCACATCTTGACCTCTGTGTGCATCTCCAGGCCCTGAACATGACCTGCAAACGTCATTACCTGGGTTTGAACGCCCGTCATATTCATGTTTACACTTTGCACAAGTCTTTTTCGGCATCTGAATCACAACAAACCCACACACGCCGTCTGACGAATATCACCGGTACCTCTAGTTGACAAGTCACACACAAGATGGCGACTGGTCCGCTCTTGCATGCGTCACCCCAGTTCAGCAAAACTAATGTCCACGGTTCACAAATTAACTGACACTCCCACACTTCTCTCAACACGTGAAGTAATGGTTCCTTAACAACTGTGCCTAATCTTAGCGTCCCAGCTTCTTCCTCCAATTTTTAAATCCACAATTTCTACGCTGGTACTGCTTGCTTCGGCTTCAATGCTTGTAATGGTTCCTATACACCGAGCAAGGCGGAAGCCAGAAACGCGCATGCGCGGCTCACACCCTGTTACCCGGTGCTTTGCCGCCCCTCTACCACTGACATTATACACAAGACAGTGAGAGACTGTCCTGTTACAATACATGTTGATTGACCTAATTAACATGACTCCAGCCAATGAGTGAACAGCAAATCAGATCAAGTGATCACATGTCATGCCATGTATGCCAAGGGAGCGCGAAAATAAGCTTACCTGTTCAGTTCTGAGTGTAGTAGCGGAGGCACAACACACCGTCAATATAAATTAGAAAAATAGGGGGCCTAAAATAGAACCCTAGGGGACACCACAAGTAAGGTCTGCTGATTCTGAAATTTTGTTATTTGCTTTCGTTTTTTGAGTTCTCTTAGTTAGATAATTTTTTATCCAATTTAAAATATTTCCTGAGATGCCTGTTAATTTTAGTTTATTTATAAGTATTTCATAATTTACGGAATCGAAAGCTTTTTTGATATCAATAAAGGCAGCTAAAGTAATATTTCCTCCATTTTTATTTCTTAAAATATCATTTGTTAATTTCGAGATAGTATCTATTGTAGAGCATGATTTGCGGTAGCCCCCCTGAACGTCAAGTAGAATATTATTTAAATCTAAATGTTCAGTTAATTGTGTGTACTATTCTCTCTAATATTTTTCCTGGTACTGGCAATTGACTTATTGGTCTTAAGTTGTTTTACAAAACAATATGAATATAATCATACAGGTATAGATATAGATTAGACCAATGTCTTCAGGTTAAACTAACTGGGGCAAAAACTAGAACTATAAGAACTCCTGTACATGTGTGACATTAATCATGCTTATGTTATAGAGGCTCTGTTTCACGTGATACTTTAAGGACAGTTTATTGCCTTAAAGCAATATTGATGACCCAATAAATGCAGCGCGGGCTTCTTGCCTGACTGTATTGATGCATCATATCAAGCGAGTGTCTCAACTCCAAAGGGTCGGCGTGATGTATAAATGCAGCCAAAGTGAGTTACTCGCCGGGGGTTCAGTCATGCATTATCACAAACAGTACAGTACAATAAAGCACTATGCAGCCCTTACGATAAAAGGGCTAAAAGGTTAACACAATATCACGCCCTGATTAACAAGACCCGTGATAAACCGAAAGTAAATATGTATCCCGGGACCATTTGATCTGTGCATCAGTGAGGCATCAGATGTGTGTTGTGTAGGACAGACTTCTCACAGGACAGCAGCTGTAGTGTCAGAACCATAGATTCAGCAATGGGGGATCCTGGCGCGTCAAAGGTAAGGTGTACAATATCTGGGAGACTGTATTATATCTCTATGGCACTTCTGTACGAATATGCGAAAGGCTTCTCTGCACAATGCACAAGTATAAATCATGATATGTCCAAAAAGATGTGATTTTATCGATGATAGGGACAATGGTGATCAATTGTAAGCACCACATGATACTTTAAAGTTCCATACCCATTTAGGGTCATGATGTATACCAATGCAACAATAGCAAACATAATGTGGGTTCTACGTTAGTGCATCTTGCCAACCCTTTAGGAGTTTATCAGTCATGCAGGGTCCTTTTGGGAAGGAGAAAGCTTTTTCAGAACCTTTCCTCACTTTTTCAACTGGCCACCCCAGAAACTTTAGCGGTAAATCTTGATTTTTCTCAGAATTTAACAGCCTTACCTTACATTCAGGACCAAGGCAGTGAGCTCAGAAAGAGGACCAAGGCCAACAGTATTGATATAGAAACACAGAAGGATGACAGTAAGACAAGAGAGCCGCTGGTCAAGTATGGCATAGATGACGTCCCACCTTGGTACATGACCATTCTCTTTGGATTCCAGGTAATGTGTTAAAGTTAGTCTTCAAGAATACTTGAAAATCTAGTTGCTCAAATTGAACATCTTGTTGCTTAAATTGAAAAAAAAGAAACCAGTTGTATGTCAGCCTTGTCAGTAAATAACCTATACGATGTATAGAACCTTTTTTTCAACCAATCATGAAGTTTCTAATTCTATGGTCTGAAAAAGCAGTTCTAATAAATCCCATTTTCGGACTGAAAGAGAAGTCTTCTAAAACCTCGATATTGAAGATTAAAACTCTGCTATCATAATTGATTACTCAGACACCAAAGTTTAAATCTCCAATATCAACATGAAATACATACTCAGAAAAGTCATTGTCGCTGAAACCACTCTCACCTGATATTGAGATTGAATACTAGTAGTTGGCTTGCCGCCTTAGTGACCTACTAACAATTATTTTAAGGTGATATTGGAGTTATTTTTGAAAAACTAGTTATTTGAGAGTAAGAGACCAGGATTAGTTGTTTACTCCCGTACCAAGCGAGTCTTCAATCTCTGTGCCCATTTTCATTCATTAAGTTTCCTCGGTTCATTGGCTCTTTTGACAGTGGGTGTTCATAAATGAACTCAAGGTACACTTTCATGTTGTTGTCTCCTCTGTGTACCTGTCTGTTGAAGTGGTATTCTACTTCACTTTTCTCATATCTTTTGTATTCAATGTCTCCTATGTATTCAGATATCCTATCGTGTGTAGGGCTCTTTGGGTTTCCCCAACATATCTTTTTCCACAGCATTTGCATTCAATGCAATATACGGCGTTTGAATTGCCATAATTCACATTTGTCTTGGTGTCTTTTTGTTGATCTTGATTATCCCACTTGTGTCCAATATTGGTCACACCACGCATGTTGGGTGTTTGCTGGTGGGGTTGTGGACACAAGAGTCTGTCCTAGGTGTGGATGTGTCTTCCCCACCTTCATTCTCGGTGGGGTGGTAATCACTCTCGTTAGG
The DNA here is from genome assembly GCA_947462335.1 of Harmothoe impar. Lineage (NCBI taxonomy): Eukaryota > Metazoa > Annelida > Polychaeta > Phyllodocida > Polynoidae > Harmothoe > Harmothoe impar. The sequence continues at coordinate 83,995,052 of OX381705.1, forward strand.
TAGTCCAGCAGATTTTTTTGTGTCGTCTTTGGCCTACAACTGGTTTCATCCATTGTAGTACCCTATAGTTCTAGATTCCCCCAATTTGTCACATCTATGTTTGACTAGTTTTTGTAGTTTGTTGTAGTTGGGTCTGAAAGTTGTTGCCAGAAAAACCTACTCTTCAGACTTGGCTTTTAACAGATCTTTCATTCTTTTGATAGTTGCTTGTTTTCTGTCTTTTCTGAATAAGTTTTCAGGGTAGTCATTTTCTCTGAATTGATCTGCGTTCAGATCTACATGTTTTTCAAATCTGATTCGATTTTGCAAAATCTACGTAGTCGTAGAACCTGACCGTACGGTAAGCTTTTTTTCACACTTATAGTGGAGGAGCTGAGTCACATCTCAAAAAAGCTATTTGAGTCAGTGGGTTTGGTGTATAAGTCAGTGTACATCTTCCCCTCAGTGTCCTATAGCACCTTTGTGTTCAGAACACCAATCTATTGTTTGGACCACTGGGGCGGTTTGATTAAGGTGACTTTACTACTGTACCATAGTAACTAGCGTATACGCCGCACCCTAACCAAGAGCCGATCCCATAAGCCGCACCGCTAAAATTTGATACTGTGATGTTGTTGGTTGAGGTACTTTAACCATTTTTTTAAAATTCATCTCCTCCGTGATCCCAGATGAGGAAGACATCAGCTATTCCTTATGTCAGTTTGACTCTCTCGAGGACCACAGCTCAGCTCTCAAGGCCCTTCTGAACCAAGGTCATAAACACTCAAAGTGAATACATTATTTTTATGATTAAGAATGACCGCTCTGTTTGATATAACATCTCATCTGGAATCTCACTGGTAGCCCTGGACAAAAAAAGGACCAAAATCCAAATATAGGTAATTCCAGGTAACAAGAAACGTTTGATCAACGTAAATCAACATTCTCTTTAGGTTAATTGGACCAACGTTTTTTATTTGCGTTATTTCAACGTTTTTGTGGAAGATGTGATTTTAGAAATGTTGGATTAATGTTAGATAACAGTTGGCAAACTAACGTTTTTTAAGGTAACCTATATTGAACATTGCTAAACATTTTTTTGTGAACTCAAACCAACGTTCATTTAACCAATTGATTTAATGTTGGACTAACGTTTTTTTGAAATTCCAACCCAACCCACCGGATGGCAGTTAAGTCAATGATAGAACTAGTTTTGATGCTGTCCTCATATATTCGCCTAAGAAAAGCATTATATTAATCATTTCTGATATATCTATTTAACTTTACGTTAAGATTTAGTGTATAAATATGTCTAGGCTAAATAATCTGATAAAATGATAATAATATTAGGCCTGTTTAATGGTGTGTCATGTAAACACACCCACTCTGTAGCTATTCTGAGTATCAATAAATTGGTTTGTATGAATCAATATGTTAGCATACTCTCTGATGGAGAGGATGCATACTCTCTGATGGAGAGTATTTTAATCTCAACCTGAGCGCTTGTAGGCTTGGAGAAACAGTGTAAAATAAATGTTAATACTATTGGACAGTATATGATCCTTACTGCACCAGAATATGTGTATTAGCTCAATGTTTTTCACCCCTAGTTAAACGTCTATTTAATGTCAATTCAACATTGATTTGAGTCCACGAAATGGAGTTAGGCTAGATGCAAAATGCACGTTTTTTCACTCTTTAAATGACGTTGAAATAACGTTCAAATTACCTCAACTTGTTACCTGGGAAGTCCATAGGGCACAACCGTCTACATTATATACAGTTGTAACATTGGCCTTTTGATATTACACTTCAACTTTTTGTACTTATATCATCATCGCTATCTAGGTTGTCACGGTAGAAATGTTCCTTTGCACTTTCTATTTCAATTCATTGTTGCTACTAAAAACTCTATTCACAAACATTTTCCCTTACTACTATATGTTACCGTAAAACCTCGCGTATAAGCCTAACTCGTGTATTAGCCGCACCTATAGAGTGGTAGCACGGCTCTCCCAAAGAGCTACTTAATGCAGTCATTACTAATAGCTACAACAAAATAATTTACCTTCGGGAATATGTTAGGGCACGAAAAAGTATGCTGTGTTGAAAAAATCTGATAGAATTTACTAAAAAATTGAATTTTTTAGAGATATACCCAAAGAAGTAGAAATCCACCTTGAGTAGCATACATATTGATCTCGTCGTCTTCTGTATATCTACCCCCCCCCCCCACCCCCCACCAAAAAAGAAGCTACATGGGGAATCCAGCAAGGCTATTAGATTGTTTCACTTGTTGCTAAGCAACCCCTTGTTACAGCAACAAAATAATAATCTTAATGAATTCCTTGTATGTGATTTAGGGGGATAGGTATCATTAGGTTAACTGTGGGATCAATACCGACCTTAGGAAATGGACTTTCTCACTTCTGAGTTGGAAATTTCATAATGATGCTACTTGAAGTTACTAGTACAACAATACTTTCTTATATACAGACATATTATAGAGCATAAAAAATCATGTTGTATTCTTAATGTCAGACGTGGCGCTATGTACTTACTGCTTGTCACTACTGCAAAATCATTGTAGCCATTAGTAATGACTATGTATTAAACTCCCTTAATACAGCTCGTTGGGAAACCCTGTTACCACTCTATTATGACAACTGATGAGATTGGGGAGTGGTTAGGGCTCTGGACTAGACACATGGGTTTGTATCCAAGCCAAGCTAACATTTATAAAACAATTTCTTTTTATTACACTTGATACATATCTATAGGGCAATCTAAAATTGTATTTGTATAATAATTGTTACATGGTTCATTACTAGTAATAGACAATTTTTGACTAACCAAAAATACCTTTGAAATGGATTACTAACCTTTTAGCCTCAGCATGGAATCGAAGCCAGGACCCCCTGCATCCAATGACCAGTGTCCTAACCACTCCCCCAATCTGGACAACTGACATTTGGAGTCTTCGTCTACAAATTATTCCAAAGCTTATTACTCCTAAAACTCCCTATTTTGGACATACCAGGAACTAAATTAAAAAGGTCTCAAACTTGGCGGAGAAAGGTTGTAACTGTTGTTCATGTGGCCATGGATATCATTTGATATGATATTTGCAATATGCCATATGGCTATAGATATGATCTAGGGGTATGAAACCACATTATGTATATGATAATTAAATACGATGCCTTTCATATTTCATGCATGAGAGCATTCTGAATACCGCTATGCTTCTTGAAATGGGAATATCTTTTTTGAAAAAAAGAAATTTTCACTTACGACCTTGGTTATGTACAGAACCTCAAAAGGCATGGAGATACAATTAGCTGTAAACACAGCATAAATTTAATGTGCCATCTTGACATCTTGGCAAAGTAAAGTAGTAAGTTAACATACATAATTTTAAATATTCTGCAGCATTACCTACTGGTGTTGGGTGCGACTGTGACCCCTGCTCTTCTCATCACTCCTGCTATGTGTATTGGAGATGACAATGTGGGTAAAAGTGAAGTTATCAGCACTGTGTTCTTCGTGGATGGACTAGCAACAGTGTTTCAGACACTTTTTGGATCAAGGTAGGCAATTTACTTTCCCTTTATGCCTTTATAAAAACAAAAAAGCCCTGGGTTTGGCCTAAGGTTTGCGTACCTTCAAAAATTAGCCGAGCATTGTTTTTAACAGTATACTGCATTATAGATTTAGGAAGTCAGAACATCTTGGTAACTTGGCAATTGGGAAACTACCAAGTTGGAAATTCTACTTCCCTTTGAACTTGAAGACAATAACAAGCTTGAATTGGGAAACGTATGCAAAAACTGAGTTACAGCCATTTGGGGACTGTATGAAGCAAGACTTGCTAAATCCTATAAATTAATTTTTTAATAGCCATAGTTCAAAAAAGTGTAGAAAGTGACATAAAACAATTCAGATTCCCACTTACAGGCTGCCAATTATGCAAGGAGGAAGCTATGCATTTATTGCACCTGCGTTGGCTGTTCTCGCGCTTCCAAAATGGGAATGTCCCACTGGACCACCAGGTAATTATCTAGATTATTCTTTCATACCTTTCATAATTTCCCATTTCTTCTCAAATCAAGATCTTTATGGATGTATCTGAATAATTTGATTCCAAATGTATAGGCTAGACTAAATTACCATGTTACTATACCTACTAATACATGCACCTTAACTGCATAGTAAAATAGATATAACAATACTAGTGTATCATAGTTGCACACACCAACCTTGTTTGTAGATATTGCCAACCTTACTGCTACATATGGCGCATCCATGAGCATCAACGAGACACTGATGGTGTGGAGAAGGGATGTCTGGACAACTCAGATGAGAGAAGTAAGAAAGAAACTTTAAAGAGGAAAGCTTTATTGACCAAAATCTCATGTGGAATAACACATTCTATCAAATCATTCAGAATGTATTTACAGAATATATACAGGCAAGGTCCTGATGACTCAGAGTTGTTTGTTGTGTTCTCCTTGTACAAGTTATACTAACTGACCAGTAATTCTAGATGACTAAGGAGTAAACAATTAACTCATTGTCCTTTTGATAATGTTGTGTTTGCTTCTGTTATAGAGTAGGCTGTTATCAGCAACACATATGCTTAATTGACATAGTTACTAATTGTCCCTATGTGCGAGGAAAAACAACCAGTTCAAGTTTCATTCTCAATTTCAATCTTATCCCTAAAATATTTACAACATTTACCTTCTTTGAAAAATGTTTGATATCTCTATTATCTCTATCATCTAGATTCAGGGGTCTCTGGCACTAGCCTCCATCTTGCAGTTGTTGCTAGGGTTAACTGGTACTATTGGTATGCTGCTGCCATTTATTGGACCCCTGTGTTTTGCACCAACCATCACATTGATTGGGCTGTCCCTGTTTGGATTTGCCGCTCAGTACTCAGGTGAACATTGGGGAATCGCTGTCCTGTAAGTACACCTTCATCATAACAAATTGTGTTGTTTCTTCTGCAGTCCATACCTACTTTTTTCAAACATCTTAACATTCTAGGCCCTTATAGTGGGTGAATGCATGATGCTCTTTATCATGATGTATGGATGGAGTACTGGCGAGTAACTAACAAGGGCTGCATTCATACAACATACCAACCCTATGGGATTGAAACACCCCTGATGAGCTGGCATGATGGATGTCCAGAGCTGCATTATGATGATAAGGACTATGATCCATTAAAAGAGCAATGCAGCCATTATAAAGTTAACTATATTGCAAAAGAAATTGCTTGTCAAGTATCTGTAACACCTAATGCTGATGAAAGATTCAAACTAACAATGTAAGTTGTATGACATGGCAATATGGGATAAAATGTAATTTTCCCTTTATGTTTAAAATATGTTTTAAAGAAGAAGCCATTCGATGTATTCATATTCAATTACCTGAAAATAATAATGTTATTTCTATTCTCTCTTTGCAGAACGATGTTCATCATCATTTTGTTTTCCCAGTACCTTGCCAAAATAGGGGTCCCGTTTCCTACCTACAATCGGGAAAGAGGGTGTCACACATTCAAATACCCTGTCTTTCAGTTACTCCCGGTTTGTATCACCTGAGATACCACCTTCAATAATAGATTTTAAGTGTAGAATACCCTCGAAACAGAACTCAAGAATGACACAAGTTAGCATCTTGTGTATTTCCTGGGAAAACAACAAGCTGTATGCACAAAATAGACAAAAGAGATTATCGGAAAAAAGTGAAGTTCCTAGTGACATGTTCAATGGTGATGTGTATTTCCCGAGTGCAAAGAACAAGAAATTCCACAAGTAGAATGATGAGGTGAATTTCTTGAATTCCGCTTGTTCAAGAAAACGTCCATAAAACGTTCTGAAATTCTTGTAGGGATCACAAGCCATCACTCAAGAATGGCACTAGTTCCACTTGAGATTTTGTTTGCAGGGTTGTTTTTTTGTTCTGCATTCAAGTATTTTGCTGAACCCACCGGTTGCTTGCTAGCACTGCATTGGTGCTTCATGATGATATAATTTTGGTTTACAATTTATGCTTGTGATAATTTTTGTGATCAGAGGAAACATGTCCAAATTCATCCTATCATAAACTGAGTAATCATAAGCCCCCTATTATGCTTGTCTTTACAGGTAATAATGGGCATTGGGATTGTATGGACCCTCTGTGCCATCTTGACAGCTGCCAATGTTTTCCCATCGGACCCGTCTGAAACAGGATATGGAGCTAGGACTGATGTTAAACTGCAAGTACTTAGCGATGCTAAGTGGTTCAGATTCCCCTACCCTGGTGCGTCATAATGATCCTATCACATCCTTAATTGGTTTGATAAGAAGCCTTATGCCTGACATTTCTAACATGTTTACTTGGTCCCCACATTCTATAAATAGGAAGATAATAACACTGTAGACAATTTGGCACAATTCTAAAACGATCTGGGTATGAAGCTGCTATAATGATAGTGTATCGTCTCCTATTGAGTAAATGAAAATAGGACTAGAAATCAGGCGCAGACTTAGGGGGGCATGGACCCAGCATAAGCCCCCTTGCTGGCCTAACATTTCTGATATTTTTAATATAAAGATTTCTGAGGGATTATTCAACAATAGCACCCCCCCCCTTTTTTCAAATTTCTGGATCTAGCCTCAGAGAAACTATGTACAAAGGTTTACCAGTAGTTAGATCCATTTTAAACGCATGAATCAACAATATCCACCATGACTTCTGATGTATTTCTTTTCAGGACAGTGGGGTTTTCCGACCTTCTCTGCTGCAACAGTTATAGGGCTACTAGCAGGGATAATAGCAGGGGTGATGGAGTCTGTGGGTGACTACCATGCATGTGCCCAAGTGTGTGAGGTGCCAGCACCACCCATCCATGCCATTAACAGAGGTAAGTATCCCTCCTTTATATTACACACATGTACACAAAAACAATCAATACAGATTCACATCATTTCACATAGGATATGTGTTAAATAAGATATTTAAACCTTAAGAAACTTATAACTACAGTGCAGACAGGAGGATATGGCAATGCTGACATAATAAATGACTACCATAAATCTCTGATCTCTGAGAGTGTCAGGGCAGAACAGGGAGAGCTGCTCCAGATGAGAGATGCTTATTGAAATTCCCAGCAGTTAAAGAGACCGATAATGTATATGGATACATAGGCACAGTTTAATATGATTATATTTCAGGGTGTTCTTTGAGGGTATTGGCATTGCCTGTGCAGCAGTCTGGGGCAGTACAACAGGCGTTACATCCTACAGCCATAACATCGCCGCCATAGGAATCACGAAGGTTTGTCATCATTCACTAAGGTACAGAGGTGGACCAACTAGAGACTTAGTAGGATGGCTCATGACAAACTTACTGATGCGATTCTCATTTAGGAACTGTGTCATGGAAAAGTACATGGATAAATCTTGCAATTATATTGAGCAAGTTTGATAAACATTCTGATGGTTGCCTCCAATATACAAATCAAATATAGCCGACTATAATATGTGACCATAGAATGCAAATGAAATATCACATGTTCTTTCCCACTAGGTGGCCAGTCGTCGTGTGATTCTAGTAGGAGGCCTAGTAGCCATCCTACTGGGGATTATTGGTAAATTTGGTGCCCTCTTTGTGACATTGCCTGACCCCATCTTTGGTGGGATCTTCATGACCCTCTTTGGTAAGAATACCATATTTCCTTGATATTGTCAACCTCCAAAAGGGCTTTAAAATCACTATCTTCTTCATTGTCAGGATGCATGAATCTGGCCCATCTACTAGCATGACTGTATCAGGAGTTTCCAAAACCCATTGGCATGATGCTTGAATGCAGCACATGCCAGTTATTTGCCCAGGGCTGCATTCATGCACCATGATTACAAAGCGCATAGTGCATTGAAGCACTGTGTGGCCTCTATGAGGCTGAAGACACAGTATTGTGTATAGGATCGACCCAGAGTCCGGGTGCGGCTTATACGTTTGTATTTGCTGTTACAGTACTGTACAAAAGTCGCCATAATCAGAACCCTGGTGCAGCTTATAAGAACGACCCAAATTCTAGGAGCAGCTTATAATCGAGTTTTTACCGTACACTTTGAATAGGAACTGTTGATGATCTTGGAATATAGTGTGTGGAAAGCTTTTAAAGCTCACCTATGTATCTACTTCAGGATTAGTATCTGCAGTAGGAGTGTCGAGCCTCCAGCACGTGGATCTGAACTCATCCAGGAACCTGTTCATATTTGGCTTCGCTGTACTGCTGGGTTTGTCGGTGCCAAGTTGGATCAATACGCGCCAAGACGTTATCAAGACTGGTTGGTATTAATAAACTATAAACTGTATAATTTTCTCTATAATTATTGAAGGAATGAGGATGTAGGGTGAGTTTTCCAAAATAGGTAGGCTAAACCTGAAACTTCTTTTTGGTCTTGTAAGCCAAGTGTTATGGTCCTGCTAATTGATGGCTAACATACCCTGCCCCTCCTTGTATCCACCTATATGTACACAATCAGTCCCTGGCTCTGATACTAAGGTTTGGGGGAAGAGTTCAGATCGTGATTCCATAGTGGCCAATCTAGAAAGAATTGCACTCTGGCTAGGGGTTAGATAAAGGCCTAGAATATAGGTACTGATGTCTAGACTTTTAGTTGGGGCTATAGAATTCAGAGTGCAGAGTGAATTCTATAGCAGAAGAAACATATTCCAAACAAATTTCCGAGAGAAAGGCTGTTAAAATTGTTGTTTCTCCCAAAAACTAGGAAGACAGGCATCACTGCTTTAATGATCATTTTTCATATAATTGTGTTGCTTGATGTGCAGGAAACTCCTCGGTGGACCAGGTGCTGTTTGTGTTGCTCAACACCCCCATGCTGATTGGTGGAGTCATGGGCTTCCTGCTCGATAACACCATCCCAGGTCAGATTAAAAGATGTCATGGCATTTAAAATCAAATACCGCAAAAAACCTCGCGTAGAAGCCGCAAGTCAGACTCAGCTCAGGGGTGCGGCTAATATGCGAGTTTTACAGTACTGGTCACATGTTGTCTATTGTTGACATCAACGCTTTATAAACAAGCAAGCATTTAATGGTAAGACGGTAGAAGCAGAAAAAAGTGGCTCAGTAAAGCCATAAGAAACGTGCCAATGTTGGGTAGTCATATTAATACCTATGTTTGGTTGCCTTATACCTTTTACCAGTATACTGATTGAGACATGGTCTATCAATACCGAAAGCTGCCTGTGTAAGATACCCTAACACTGCTGCTATTTGATATTTCAAACATAGCTATTTAGTAAAGTAAAATTAAATGTATGTATAAACCCACGCATAGGCACTGTGTGTGGACATGATGTGGAAGGGAGACTTGTGCCAGACTACTATAGTAGCAGTATCAGTGTTACCCTACAAAACAGGTGGCCGTCGTCACTTCATTTAACTCTCTGTACCACTAGGTGAAAAATCTTGACAGCTTGAAACCTTATCAAACCTTTAAGGATGGCATAGTCCCTTCAAATCAAGTTATTGTCATGATGCACCAATGGATGCACTAATGGTTCACAATGCCAATCCTTTATAGCATTGGTGACTTGCTAGGCAGGACTGCATCCATGCATCATGCCAATGAAATCATCAGACATCACAGCAGCAAACCATCCGTAAAGGGTTACTGTTCCCCGAAGCCCAGTGGGTGACACACTTTACTCATAACCCACTGGGGCCTCCGCTCTTGTTGAAAACAACACAGTTATACTTTACAAGTATAACAGGGAGAATTTGGAATAATGTTCTTTCTTTAATTCATCACCATTGCTAAAATAAAGATTGTACAGGATACAGAGATACTGCATTGTTTTCCCCCATATGTCAGGCATCTAGATATGCACATTTCATCACTTTCTATGCACTATAGGACTAAATGTGAGGTCGACCCTGTGAGGGAATACGTGTACATGGAAATAAAAAGTGACCAAAGGCAGAACGGAATGAGGCAAATTTGCACATGGTACAGGGTTATAGGTAAAGTTAGCACATGGGCCAGAAGGAATTATAAAAGACCATTTACAGGAGAAACTATGGCCATTTAACCATGAACAAAAGGATGGTAATATAAACTTAGCCATGTTGGAATTGAGCATAGTATGCTCAATGACAATGGGGCCATAAAACCAACATTGGCACGTTAATAAATAGGAATTTATCTATTCTTCTCTTTGTATGGATATCTGTAAATTGTGGCAATTATACTTCACAAGGCTTTTAAACACGTTTAGTATTGAAAGAAAGTTGAAAGAACTGAAGGTGGTTGAATGCACTAAAAAGTTATAGATTAAAAAAAAAGACTTCAACTCTGACAGGAGTTGACGTTCGTATGTCTGTACTTCAGCATGCATCTTCTTACATTGAAGGTACTTGCGAATATATTCGTCTGGTGGCCTGCTTCTCTTCTCATCCTGATAGAAAACACTTCCAAAGAACCTTAAATTGCTTCTTTGCAGGCACACCAGAGGAGCGTGGAATACTTGGATGGCGAGGACAGGGGTCAGGGAAAGACCAGGATCTAACAACCTACGACCTTCCGTTTGGCATGAACCTGATACGGAGGGTGAAGTGGCTGCGTTTCCTGCCCATCAGCCCGACCTACCAACAACCCAGCTGTAGCTGCTGCACAGGCTGCAGGTCTAAGGGGAAGCACCACCAGGAGGCAACAGAATATGTCGGGAATGGTGTACAAGGATATGACAACCCTGTTATGCATAAGACCTCTGTTTAGAATGTTTTGGAGGATCCCTGCTCAGATGACATGAAGATTAGATGCAATAATCTGTACCACAATATTTTTTGGGGTCCTTATGGTGATGACCTGAAATATAAAGGCTACTGCTGATCGATTACGCAAACTCTGGGAAAGAAAGTAAACTTTTTCTTTTAATCTAGTCTAGACTAGAAAACAAAATGGCACATTCTGGTAATTTTTCAACATGGCTGATACCCTCAGTTCCACTAACACCCATTAGTATTTTTCAGATATATTTTACTATTGAGTTTGTCAAAGATGAAAGCACAACAGGCAATGAGTACCGAAATTGTTGAAGAGATGGCAGAAGCAGCCATCAAAGAAACTTGGTTAATTACTTTGCAGGGTTTTCTTTAGGTTAGATGTTAGAGGGTTTCCACAAATATTTCAGTTTGAAATTCCATGACAAAAATCTCTATTTTCCATGACATTTATAACATCCTTGTGGGTGTCAGGGGGGCTTGAAACCAAATAGTACATTCTAGATCAATTCCACTATTTTCATTTTTCATGACATTCCAAGAAATATGGCAGATTTTTATAAAATTCCATGACATTCCAGACAGCTTTCAAAGCCCATGATACATGGGAACCCCGTGTTACTTTTTATGGCATTTTTGCATCATGATGATACTTCAAGATATAACAATGAGCCACCGAAATTCGGCTAAGGAAACCTTTTCAATAGGCTTTTCCCAGAATATTTTAGGTAAACCAATCTTACCCACTCAAGCACACATTTTGACTTAACAATTTTTCTGGGAAATATCACTTTTATTACTTTCACAAAATTCACAACTATTTCTCACTTGACAAATAAACATAAGTATCACTCAAACAATGTAGGAGACTTCTCCATTGACAGAACTAATGTAAACTAAATATTTCACAGTAATATACCAATTTTTAATTGACAGTCTCCAACCCACTTACATGATATTTAAGTGGACGAATAAAACCCGCTTATGTTTTTGGATATATGTACTATATCAAATCAGCAATACTAAGAACACGTCTCATACTTGTCAATTTATATCCTATAAGCTTTGCACAGCTTTAATATGTTTCTGCCTGTTCTACAAAACCGACTCCGTTCAGAATTGTAACACATTTTATAATCACATTTTACAGAACAAACTTGTATACTTCTTGATTCACTTTCATACGGTCCCTTTTACCTATCATTCACTATTTAACATAGGGTGACTTATCTTATGTTGTCACCATCAGGTCTTTACAAAGCTGTATGTTATATAAAATATATTCATGTATTACATAAATAACGTCTTGTCATCTTATACAGAACCCTTTAAAAGCAACATAGTACTTTAATGTGTAATGTCCTTGGTTGTCATGATGCATGAATGCAGCCCTGATGAGTCTACTCGCCAGCGCAGCATTCTTGCATCATAAAGACAAAGGGCCTGATGCATTTTAGGCACTATGCTATCCTTAAAGGTATAGTGATCACAAAGTGGTGTCCTGCTTCACTCCTTGTAGTCCATGAAGAGTCGTAACCGTCGTGTGTGTTCACTGCTCAGCGCAATAGAGCTGCAAATAGACCAAATAGTGTTTTTTTTAAAATTGTGAAATTAAATGAGACTTTGCAGGGTAATGCGAAATTCCATTATAGTTTTGCCGAAGGCACCGCAGGTGGTGCAGTGTGCAAAAGAAATATATGTATTACCAGTACACTATGAACATGGATATAGGCATACATTTTCGCGGAAAAGTGGAAATCAGCAATATGGTGTGTACGTCTAAATGGCTATATCCATACCTGAGATGTGAGCTGAAGGTGTTGACGATGCGGTAGAGGCCCGTCTTGATGCAGGCCCTGAGAGCGTGGCGCTGGGTGGAGTCGGGGGCGGTGGGCGAGCCCCGGGACCCCACCTTACGGTTAGTGTTAGGGGCCAGCTTGAGGTGCTTCTCTACAGCCTGGAACACATACAGACCGGTAAAATAAAAACATGGATTAAGTTAATTATATTCTCTTTTTTTTGGGATGGTTTTGGAGACGGGGTTTATTTACCAGAAGACAAAGAAAACAGGAATGATTGCAACTTAAATTCAATTATAGGTTCAGAGTATTAACCTACCAGGCACCTCTCCCAACTTTTTTTTATAGACCTCAGTCACTATGACCTCCCCCGTTATTTTCAAAGTAGTTGTACTTGTATGACACTTTAGGTACCTGGTAGTTCTCATTATTCACATAACAAAGTGGCTTTATAAAGCGCCCGGGCAGCTACTAATTACAACAGCACTGTCTCAAACTCACCTCTTGCAGACTGAGTAAGGTGGTGACGATGTCGGGCAGGGTTTTCTGCACCACCCCGTACCGGTCCTCATGGTAAGAGGCACACGTTAACTGGGATATAGCTGAAATAGGCATTACAGGGGCTCAATGACATTTTGTAACAGGTCAAAAATGAGATTTTGCAAAAGGTAAAAAAGGATACTGAAAGTCCAAAAATTAGGCATAAAATACACAAAGATTGACGTTAGCTCAGATGATAGCTTTCGTATATGCTCCTTTTTGATAATAGAAAACCCCACCAAGATATATGTGGTGGCACTGCAGCCGTCTTCAATTTAATAGACCCATCTTCCCAAAGAGAGGCCCTATAATATACAAGGTACTATTCTAGTCATTCAGTGACGTTTTAACAGTTTTTCACTTAAACAAAACCAAGCTCTTTTGAAATAGACAGTATTACAACATATATATTAGACATGTGTCTTGATGCTTTACCTTCTACGGCCCATATGTAGGTCTGACAGTCTGCGTAGAGCCGCTTACTGGGGGCGTCAGGCAGGTCTCCCAGGAAGAAGGCTACTGCCTTACGCTTCTTAAGGTGCTCCACAATCTAAAAAGACGAATATGGCAACTCTTACTACATCTAGCAATATGTGATCTTACATCTTAAACTCCTTCAAGGAAGTTGCCATGAGGCAATATCTATAGTCATTATGTCAAATTGCAGAGCCGGCGAGTAGCTTGCCAGCGCTGTATCGGTGCATCATGCCGACCTTTGGGAGTGTATCAACCCTGCAGGGTTGGCACAATGCATTTAAGAGCCATGCGCCTTATAGGGTTTAATGCAAAGGATGTCAATTTCAGCATAAGAATCAGTACGTTTTTGTGTAAAATTGATGTGGGTTTAAAAAGTGCTTAATTTCAGATTAAAAAGATAGGGGAGAAAGTACTTACCTTTGTAGTTATGGGAACTGTTGTTTTAACTTCTTTATCTGAAAGTGGAAAAAATGTTAATTCAAAAAAAACATATACATATCTAATGTGTCCAAGATAACATGACTATTTACCTAATTTTCAAAGTAATATGCGTGATATGTATACATTTATACATATATATTAGTCTTTCGGTTAAAAAAAGGGCAAAATCGAGATTTTTTCAAACAAAACGCATCTCACCAGTGATTGTAGCAGTAGCGGGGTGGGTAGCAGACATGGGAGGCCCGCGGAACGACAGGTTGGTCACCGGGGTGGCCATACTCGTACTGAAACTCCCGTTTGTAAACGACTGGTTTGTGCGACCAACTACAGGATAGAAATTTAAAAAAAATTAACTATAAATGCTAAAACTTAAAACTGAATTTTAGTGTCGTGGGTGCACTAATTACTTATCTACTTCATTTATCCAATTATTATATGATGTTTGATTTTAAGTATTTTTGATAAACTGACGTGGGTTATACGTGAATCAGAACCCCAGTGTGGGTTAGACCACTTTAAAGTGAATCCGCAAAGCTGATAATTTATTGTAAGCAGCCTTATAGGACTGTCCATGGTCTGGTTGGGGATGATACAAGGCTTTTTGGAAGTATAGTGCTGTACTAATCAGGCTAACTCCAGGTGCGAGTTATACAATATTCTCAAAGTCGGGATGCGAACTTTACGGTACATACCCGGTGCGGGTGTGGATACGACACTCATCTTCTTGTCCCCACTGAGCTGCCTGGTGGGTCCGGCCCCCAGACGCGTGTTGTTAAAGTCGGCCATGCGGGCCGTGATGTCCCGGAGGAGGTCCAGGCAGGCCGACGACACGGCCACCCAGTTGTGGGGGTGACCTCCGGGCTGACTGAGGCTGAAGATCTCCTGTCTCCGTGCTGAGCCTTGTCGTGCCAGGTCATTCAGGTCCTGGAACGCCAGGTACTGCACCCAGAAAAAAACGAGTTTTATTCAAAATTACCAAAAAAAAGCGCCTACAAGACAAATTTTAATTAGTTTTTATTTTCTATAAGTTTTTATTTTCTATAAGTTCTATTTATGCACAGAAATGCAGCCCTGATGAGCAGTGCTATAGTGCTGGAGACATGCTCAGGAGTATACTAACCCTCCTACGGTGGTTAGTACAATCCCTGAAGGAGGGTCCACATGATTCACCAAAGCAGTGCGGGCGAGTAACTCTTCAGCGCTGGGTTGGTCCATCATGACAACAAATGTTAAGGCGCAGTCACTGGTCGTGGAATCCAAAACAAATGTTTTGTTAAGCCAAAACATTTGTTGTGGGGAGTCAAGACAAATGTTTTGCAGCAATTTAACAATTTTTTACTTGGAACACTTTTGTCTTGGAATGCTAGTCGCACTTGTCTTGGCAATAAAAAACATTTGTTGTGCAACAATTGTCTTGGCTTTACAAAACATTTGTTCTCGATTTCACAAGTGTGACTGTGGACCTTTACATAAAGGCAACATGCTGTCTTTAAAGGGTTAAAACATCACTTCAAGCCTTTCTCTTTATGAATCAACCCTAGGTCTGTCAGTTTACCTGAACTATAGGCAGCTGTTGAGAGCTAAGCGCTTTAGCCAGTGTCCTCTTCTGGTCGTCTTCAAATGAACCCGCGATAGGGAAGTGGAACGGCTGCAAAATTGTATCACATAGGATGAGCTCAATTTAAAGCATTCTTTTTTCATGTCTATTTTTAGTAAGGACTAACCAAGAGTTTCCAATTAACAGGGATGAAAGTCGACTATGTCAAAAAAACTTGAAACTTTAATTATTAAGGCAGAACATTGAATTAAACAATAAAAGTATAACCATAATTACCTGTTTTAGCGCATCTGCGCTTATAACTAAAGTCCCTGTCCCTTACGCTTATGAGTCCCTCAAGAGGGATTTTGGGTTTCAGGGACCCATGGGCGTAAAACAGCAATTTAATGAGCAGCAACGCAGAGAGTATGATCCATGCGCAAAACCTTCTCTGCGAGAAAACTCTGTCACATATTTTGTCATATTTTATGTATACTTCTAACCTAACAATATGTATACAATGTTGTACACACACGTCTTAAGATTGCTCTTACTGTTAAAATGGTTAAATTACTGATCCTTCCCCTACATTCCGATAACAGCTGCACGAGTGCTTACCTCTGTCTGGTAGACGTTGTAGAGGCGCTGTGAGAGGGTGAGTAGGAACTGTATCAGCGTGCCGGCCACCAGCGTACACCACAGCATGCCCACGTCCAGCAGACTGTACACCCCCTCCACCATGCCCACCGAGCTGCACGGGGGAAGCAAAGTATATGTTATAAACCACCATGCCCACCGAGCTGCACGGGGGAAGCAAAGTATATCTGTTATAAACCACCATGCCCACCGAGCTGCACGGGGGAAGCAAAGTATATCTGTTATAAACCACCATGACCACCGAGCTGCACGGGGGAAGCAAAGTATATCTGTTATAAACCACCATGCCCACCGAGCTGCACGGGGGAAGCAAAGTATATCTGTTATAAACCACCATGCCCACCGAGCTGCACGGGGGAAGCAAAGTATATCTGTTATAAACCACCATGACCACCGAGCTGCACGGGGGAAGCAAAGTATATCTGTTATAAACCACCATGCCCACCGAGCTGCACGGGGGAAGCAAAGTATATCTGTTATAAACCACCACGCCCACCGAGCTGCACGGGGGAAGCAAAGTATATCTGTTATAAACCACCACGCCCACCGAGCTGCACGGGGGAAGCAAAGTATATCTGTTATAAACCACCACGCCCACCGAGCTGCACGGGGGAAGCAAAGTATATATCTGTTATAAACCACCATGCCCACCGAGCTGCACGGGGGAAGCAAAGTATATATCTGTTATAAACCACCATGCCCACCGAGCTGCACGGGGGAAGCAAAGTATATCTGTTATTAACCACCATGCCCACCGAGCTGCACGGGGAAGGAAAGTATATCTGTTATAAACCACCATGCCCACCGAGCTGCACGGGGAAGCAAAGTATATCTGTTATAAACCACCACGCCCACCGAGCTACACGGGGGAAGCAAAGTATATCTGTTATAAACCACCATGCCCACCGAGCTGCACGGGGAAGCAAAGTATATCTGTTATAAACCACCATGCCCACCGAGCTGCACAGGGGAAGCAAAGTATATCTGTTATAAACAGGGTTCCCACAAAAATTTCGGATCAAATTTCCATGACATTTCCATGCCATTCCATGCCATAATTTCCAATTTTCCATGACATTTATAAAATTCTCGTGTGGGATCATGGGGCTTGGCCCCTGAGAAAATTTCTAAAATCTAGAAAGAATACATATGTATGGTACATTCTCGGAGATTTTGTAATATCAATTCTATAATTTTCAAATTCCATGACATTCCATGACACATGGGAAATTTTACAAAATCCCATGACATTCCAGACAGCTTTCAGATTCCATGACATTCCATGACACGTGGGAACCCTGTATAAACCACCATGCCCACCGAGCTGCACGGGGGAAGCAAAGTATGTCCCCAGTCCCTGGACAACTGGCGTAGAGCTCTATGCTATTTGTAGTTATATTTTGCAAAGTAAAAGTCAAAAGTGAAAGTAAATGCTATTTGTAAGAGGGAATTATTGCCATACCGGGCAAATGTATGCAGCACCTTATTACGGTAACTAAATAAATCTGTTCTTTAAGAACATAGGTGCGAACTGAGAAAAGGCAAATAATGTGACGGTTTATATATCTCTATGATCTGGGCGAATCAGAAAAATTACCAATTTGAAGACGAAAAATATCTGAACTCAGATTGTAATCTGAGCTTTCACAGCCCATAAGAAGAATCAACACTAATTCATTTTAATTTACTTTGTTGATAGGACCTATTACATACCTTTGGTTAAGGCGGAGATTCCTGCCGATCCAGCCCCTGAACACGGGTCCCAGTACTAAGAAGTAGGCTAGGTAGTAGTAGTGGAGCCGACACAGGACCTGCAGCGCACACGACTTAGCTGTCGGGTACAGCTGAGTCTTGATGTGGAAGAACTTGGACTGCTGTTAAACACAAGGAAAGCAATGTTTTAGAAAAGAGCTCCTCGTCTTAATTAAATATACAGCAGTCCAACATTATAGCACTCCAATGCACTATATGGATATATATCTAAAACTGGACATCGACATCCATGTAGCAGAAAGCTATATTTATTAGAAGTAGAAATCCATGAATATCTATATGAAGGAGAACACCATGTTCATGCCTATATGTCTGTGTGTATGTTCATTTCGAAATTCAAGATTGCAACCATTGATTGAATGCCACCATGCTTTCAATGTAATCTCGAATTGCAGTTGCAGTAGTTTGATACTAATAAAAAAAAATCTATTCTATTTTTCTTTCATGAACAGTTGGCATCCCATAGATTCAAGATGGCTATCACTTATTGAATGTCCCGATGCTTGAAATGCAATCTTGACTTGTAGTTGCATTAATTTGATACTATCAAAAAAACAAATCCTATTTGATTTTTCCTTCATTCAACCCATTCAAGATGGCTACCATTTAGTAAATGCCACAATGCTTTCAGTGCAATGAAGAATTGTAGTTGCATTAATTTGATATCTGTATAAGAACATTTCTATTTGATACCTTTTTCAAACACAGTTGGCACCCCATAGGTTTAGGATGGCCACCATTCATTGAATGCCACAATGCTTTAAATGCAATCTTGAAATGTAGTTGCATTAATTTTAAACTGTTAAAAACATCCAATTTAGTTGTTTTTTTCATGAAGAGTTGGCACCCCATAGGTTCAAGATGGCCACCAATCATTGAATGCCATAATGTTTAAATGCAATCTTGAGTTGCTGTTGCATTAATTTGATTCTTAAAAAAAAAACTTTCTTTTTTTTCTTTCATGAACAGTTGGCACCCCATACATTCAAGGTGACTACCAGTCATTGCATGCTACAATGCTTTAAGTGCAATCACAAATTGTAGTTGCATTAATTTGATACTATCAAAAAAACAAATCCTATTTGATTTTTCCTTCATTCAACCCATTCAAGATGGCTACCATTTAGTAAATGCCACAATGCTTTCAGTGCAATGAAGAATTGTAGTTGCATTAATTTGATATCTATATAAGAACATTTCTATTTGATACCTTTTTCAAACACAGTTGGCACCCCATAGGTTTAGGATGGCCACCATTCATTGAATGCCACAATGCTTTAAATGCAATCTTGAAATGTAGTTGCATTAATTTTAAACTGTTAAAAACATCCAATTTAGTTGTTTTTTTCATGAAGAGTTGGCACCCCATAGGTTCAAGATGGCCACCAATCATTGAATGCCATAATGTTTAAATGCAATCTTGAGTTGCTGTTGCATTAATTTGATTCTTAAAAAAAAAACTTTCTTTTTTTTCTTTCATGAACAGTTGGCACCCCATACATTCAAGGTGACTACCAGTCATTGCATGCCACAATGCTTTAAGTGCAATCACAAATTGTAGTTGCATTAATCTGATACTAATAAAAAAACTAATTCTATTCTTTTTTTTTATTTATGAACAGTTGGCACCCCATATATTCAAGATGACTACCATTCATTGAATGCCCCGATGCTTGAAATGCAATCTCGAATTGTAGTTGCATCAATTTAATGCTAATAAAAAACAAATTCTTATCAATTTTTCTTTCATGAATATTTGGCACCCCATAAGGTGGCCACCATTCATATTAATGCAAATAGAATGCTTTAAGTGCTATCACGACTTGTAGTTGCATTAATCTGATACTAAAAAAAAAAAATCTATTTGAATTTTCTTTCATGAACAGTTGGCACCCCACAAATTAAAAATGCACCCAGCACCCAGGTCAACAGCTATATACAGACACGTGTACCTCCCCTGCCTGTTCTCCTTCAATGCACAGTGAAGAGGGTGGGAGGGGGTGACCATCAACAGTGCATAAACACTTTGATTGGATGACAATGCAGTTTTTATATTACAACCTAAATTTGTGCAACGAAAATCATCAAGAAATACTAAGTATTTTTTCCAAAGAATAGCTTTTCTAGAATGGCTCGGTATTCAGGAATCCTACTGCGAATAAAAAAATGTCAAATTCTAATTCTAAATACCTGAAAATTGAGAAATGCTGACGTTCACGGGTTATGTAGGAAATGTACTAAAAACAGCAAAAAAGGGCAACAAAACCCTAATTTTCTCAAAAACTGTTCAGTAGGATTTTTTCTAACTGAGGTTCCACTGTTTTCTACCCTCATATTACACATTGGCATAGAGAATATATTGACACCTAGTCAGGATTTTGCGCTAGGAGCAATCTGTGAGGCGAAAAACAGCCAAAATGAGCCACTGGTCTGAAGTATAAAACTGGGCATCGATCACTATAGAGCTACAAAGAGACAGAGAATCGATGTCCAGTAACAATATGAGTATGGCATCTTATTGGCATGCTGCTGTAATGCAACATTTATTTTCATGATGCACTAATGCAGCCCCAGCGAGTGATTCGCCGGTGCTACATTGGTGCACCATGCAGACTCTCTGTGAGTGTCTCAACCACGCAGGGTCAGCATGATGCTTTAATGCAGCACTAGCGAGTTGTTTTACATGGAAGCATTATGCCGTCCCTAACGGGTTAACCATTTGATGCATCAATGCAGCCGTCGAATAGGCTCTAGGCCTGCATTTATGTATCATGCCGACAAAGGGCGTGACAGCATTAGGTCTCTAGAGAGGGCTGAATAGGATTCAAAACATATGGCATTCGAGGCGCCATACACAAAAAAAACGACCAAAAAGCCCTTTATGGTGCACCAAAGTTGCATGGTGAGTTTCATTGCTGATAATTTTTACCTAATAATCAACTTGGAAATATTTCCAGAGGGCAAAAGTCAAAATAGTTTAAGAGATTTCTCACACACAAGATCTGGTTTCTCATTTAGTCAGAGTAGGAAATGTTGAGACTTTAGTCAACTAGTAGTTGTAGGAATTTAACATACTTTACTACAGAAATCCCAGTGAAAAAGTAGGAATTCCTGCAAAAGTAGAAGAAGTGGCATCTCTGTTAGTAAAACTTGACATTTTATAACAGACCCAAACTTGTCCTCACCTGTAATATGGGGAAGGTCATGACGTTGTTGGGGACGAGGAAGAAGCTAAGGGCGTAGGTAGCTCCAAGTGCCGCTCCGTGCAACACGACAAATAAATGGTACTCGTTGACGCACATTGGGGGTCTGTAAGGGAACAGCGAGGGTACTTTAAAGCAACTTCAGCTGAGTCTTTGTACTATAACTTAAACCATAAAGTAGGTAAAGTGATTTAAATTTGATGGGAGTACAAAACTAGGTACTTTCATAGATTAGAAATAGCCCAAATCTACCCCATTCTTCAGGCAAATACTATCATCTTCTAAAGTTAATTACGTCTAATAAAGTAAAGGGAAAACGGGCAATTACCTTACCACAGCTAAAAGTCATATTCTGATTTTTACCGACAAAATTTGTCATTAAATTTTGTTTTTTTGTTTAATACAATAATATCATGTTGAATACGGTGTATCTATGATCATAAAAATGGTACCGTAATGTACACAGATGACATTATAATTTGTTTTAAATTGATCAACTTCTTATTATTGACTGTTACTCCTTGACTTACCCTTCCCCGTCGCAGTACCTGGAGAGCCCCTTGAAGCGGCCCCCGATGAGATTAACGAAGCACCAGGTGGCAGCCCCGGTACACAGGGCGTGGCCGGCCGTGAAGACGAGGCGGTGAGGGCTGAGGATGTTCCACATGTACGCCAGGCGCGTCGACAAAACCTGCCGACGGACTGCCAACCAGAAATGGACACAAGTCAGGTTATTATGGGGATAGGTTGGCAAGGGAGATTTAGGGCCGACATGAGGTACTCTATGTGCACTGTTGGGAAAGACCCCCCACCCCAACCCTCAAAGAAAAGGGCAACATCTTTAAATGTAGCTGTGTTAGATATTGAAATCAACAATATATTTGTCTTCATCGGTGTTATGAATGCCATTTACTACATGTCATATCTGGATAACATGTGTTCATCATCGGTCTATTGTACATGTACAATGTATAACAAAGTACTGAATAGTACTTACCCGTGTAGTGCTTGGCCTGCCAGATCGCTAGTACACCCATCATGACGGCAAACACCACTAAGTAGGTCAGGTGTGAGGGAAGCAGTATACCCAGTGTACCTGTAATGGGTAGAGCAATTTAATACTGGCATAATTTATTTGCATTTATTGAATGGGGCATTCCATGCTATATTAATCTCATTGGATACTGTTTATTTTCAAATAAAGATTTAATAAATCTATACTGGTGCATATTATTAGGTGGACATTGAAACGAGTGGAAAATTTTCCCTTATTACCGCAAAGCCTCGCATATAAGCCGCGACTAGTATGTGAGTCAGATTGGCGGTGTGCCTTATAGGATCTGCCCATAGTAAGGGTGCGGCTTATAGATGAGTTTGCTACTATGCTACAGTACTGAAGTCATCATAATCAAATCGCCAGTGCAGCTTACAGGATCGGCCCAAAGTCGGGGTGCGGCTAATACGAGAGTTAGGCTTATATGCAAGGTTTTACAGTATACAAAATTGAACTTACTTGATATCCATTGAATCGGGTGCAGAAAGTCGAGGTTTGCGACAAGGACAGCGGTCATAACAGTCGCAGGTAGAAGCAGCTGGCCCCACGCGATGGACGCGCCCACACGCCACCGCTGCACCTGGGTAAAGGACATAGGATAACTTGTGTTCCTACTCTGTTAGGGAGTGCGGCAGTGGAGTCGACCACTTAATCAGTAATTCTTACTCAGTATGGCCTATTGCCCTGGGTACACTCGCTCATCAGTAATCTCATTTAGTGGTCGACTCAGCCACCCTAATTGAGATTTCGACCTCGGCGTCCGCCGGTACCAGAGGCCTTGCCACACAGCTAACTCCACCCCGGCAAAAAAAGTTACAAATGTGTAGCCTAGTTATTGGCAAGCTGGCCTAGATCTAAATCCATATACCGGTAGCCTAGGTAAAACTTAAAAGGAATCAATACTACATATCTAGAGTGTCAATAGTGAATGAAGCTACTGGTAGAACTGTTGGCAGGCCAAGTTGGCCTGCGTCTTGGCATCTTACGCAGGCCATATGAATTCTGATATTTCGATGTGCCTTCATAAACTTCATCATAATTTGTTTTATACTATAAAAAAACTAATAAGAAATTGAATTTTTTTTAAATAAAAAACAATTTTACAAATATGGCCCTATCTACGCTTCTGATTGGCCAATCTGAAAATTTCTTTCACCATTAGGTGGCTGAGATTATGGCAGGCCATTCTGGCCTGCGTCCTACCTGAAGCCCTAATTAAGCTGGCCATTGAGATTCTATGCCGGCAGAAGCCGGCGTCATTTTGGCAACACTGGTTAGGCATGGCAGGGTACCTGACTGCAGCGCCACCATTGGCAGCCTTTTATGGCCCCAAAAGACACCAAACTTTGGCTGTGACCTAACCAATTCAATTCATTGAAATTCATGATGGGTCAAAAGAGAAAAATTTCCCCAAAAATATTGAAGTTTTGGTATGTAGTAAAATGAATTTCCAGAGGATGTGTGCCACTTATTGGATTTGCAAATCTCCAACCAGCCAGCAGTCCTTATGTTGTATCAAACTGGTGCCTGCATATGCTTGGTGAGTGTAAAATTTCCGACCCCTCCTAAGGGGGGGGGGGGGCGTAAAAAATTCTGACCCCTGTTGAGGGGGGAGGCGTAAAAAATTTAGCCCCTTTTTAGGAAAAAAGCCTGCGCGTTAGGGGAGACCGGGGCTAGTTGAAACACATGAAGCAATTTCGGATTTTTTCCTATATAGTTAAAATTTTTCCACAGTTTTTTTGGGGGGAAGTCAAAAACAACCTATGGTACTATGTGCATGACTATTCTATTTGCATATAATTTCAATATTTATAGGAATGAATTCCATTTATTTGATTTGTTTCAACTAGCCCAAAACCGGGGCTAGTTGAAACACAGCTGGGGTCAGTTGAAACACAAATGTTATTTCTTCAGATTCAGAAAGAAAGACTGATAATGAGAAGAAATCTTGAAAATGGGTAAAAATTGAAACAGTTACCTTGTAGATCCACTCATTAATAAATAAATCCACAGGAAGAATTACCCTCAGCTATAAGTACATGTTAAGATTTCTGCTTCCAAAGTTTGATAGTGCAAAATATTTTTTTCCAAAAATATGTTTGGGGTCAGTTGAAACATTTTTAGTGAAAATCAATTTTTTACATGAATGATTTAATCTTTATGCAACTTTCTATGGCTGGAATAATGTCCAGAAGTAGCATCAATTGTAATATAGAAAAGCAGGGGTAGACACTAACATTTGAGGCCATGGGCCACCCGGGCCTGCAGCCTCTGAAAGCTGTGAGCCCGGGAGTTCTTAAGTTAGTACAGTAAAATGGACCCACACATTGAGAGTCAACGTTATGCCTTTTTCTTCTATTTAAATGTTTTGAAGTATTTTTAACTGTAATTGTGACCGACCTAGATGCTAATGGTCTGTTATTTCTCATGAATTATATTTTTGATTGCCATCAATCCCTTAATTTTGTACAAAATAACCAGGCTGTCTGTTTTACTCTCTAGAAACCTTAATAATGGTCCGATTCAGAAGCCGTAAAAACTGGCATATAGACCAGGATCGGAACCCTGCTATAGGCCACCCGGGCCCGTAGCAAAGCAAATAGCCTGAAAACTACGGGCCCGGGCCCAAAACTACTGGCCATTGGCTCCCGGGCCAGCGTTAGTGTCTACCCCTGGAAAAGGTTATGTTTGATTCATGATACTCTAATTGTCACAATCAGTCATAATTTGTGTTTCAACAGACCCCAGGCGGGGTCAGTTGAAACACAAGATTTCACCCGATTTTAATAGGGGTTGGTTGAAACACTTTTGCACAATTATGTTTCAACTTGCCCCAAGCGTGTTTCAACTAACCCCAGATCCAATTTGGGTTAAAGTAACATTTATTGCAGAAATTATACACAAATTCTGCACCTATGGTGGTGTGAATATTATCCACTGTGTACCTGCACATATGCACAGCTGCAACTAAAGCTAAAAGGTGCAGTTTGGGTAGTAACTGGCATATAGGGACGCCTGTGCCTCCAGTGAATTTGTTTCAACTAACCCCGACAAAAGTGTTTCAACCGACCCCACACCACCTAGCACAGTGCTGTCCCCTTAGAGTCAAGTTAGACATAATAAATGAGCACCAAAACATCGCGAAATTCCTCTATTATCGCTCATGTGCACGCTGTAAAGGTTTTGGCCAAAAACGACAATAATAAACATCAGATTGCAATCAAATTAAATCTGTCAATAAACACATATCTAGTCTACATATCAGTCGTCCTTAACAGATGAGAAGTGCTTATTTAGTAACGAAAATCCGAGGAACTGTAGAAAATGTCATCGTGATTTCTGTCCGGGATTGACAGCCAGTCACCTTACTCAAAACAAGCATCGATTCCAATTTAATGGACAAGTTTAGATACTCCAACCTACCTCATTTTTATACCAAAATGATACATCTTCCATTTTGCCACCCGAGATCACAGAATTAAGGTATTTGTTGACCAACACCAGAGGATTCTTGATGACAAATTTTACCGGCTTTTCGAAGTCGGCGCCATTCCCAGGAATACGAAACAATCTTACTTAGAGCAAAAATCTGATTTTTATCAAAATCCTATTACCCTATTATAGGAATTCAATAGGCTATAACGTATTTATGATATGTCTATCTCATTTGAGTTGAAATGAATGATATAAGACATTTCATGAGATTCTCAAAAAGATTTATTGTTGCTACTTTCGTATCTTTCCATTCACTTTGAAGTCTGAAGATGGCGGGGCACACGGCAGGCGATCCTCTTGAATGCTACGGGGTAAGCTGAATTTAGCTGTTATTTGACCATTTGTGTCAGGTGTATCTTGGTTATTTAGTTTAAGAACTCAGTAAAGATGTTGGACGACTAATAGTTCTGGTCAATCATGTCATCTTTATCACAAAAACACTAAAACTCTGCGAGGTTGGCATCAGCCTACCAGAAATAATTTGGTTGGCTGTGGTTTCCTGGATTTACTATACAAGTATTAAACAGTTGACCTGGCCTTGTCCAGAGTAGGCTAGCCACTGGTTTTAGAAGTAGAGCTATAGCCATTGAATCCAGCCTACTATTTAGCCCCAAACCATACTGAGTTTTAGTACAGCCTAGGCTAGTAGTAGTACCGGGTACGGTAGTACGGTACTGGTATGCTGAGCCTGACTCAGGGAGTTGGATAAAATTTCAAAAATGTGCTAAATATTATGGAATTGGTCTAGCCTAATAGAGCATTGTGATAGATTTCCAGAACTATATTGATCATCTTCGTACTGTATCTAGTTCCTTCACAATGATGATGGAAGCAATTGTTAAGTTGAATCATTTCTGTGATCTAAACTGTTCAGAATAGACAGGAGAATCAAGTTGGTACTTTTTGAATTTCCAGCTGTAAATGTATATCCTCATATAAAATTTAACAAAAGTGTTTTGCTGGCATTAAGTGGGGCAGAATGACCTAATTATACATGTGCCTGGTGACCTTTGACCTTATCAAAAATGCCATTTGACCTCACTATTTCTATTTATCTGTCAATGGGAGGCATTGGGCCTGGTCTGAAATGCCTGAATTTCACATATTCCATTAATAATAGAACAATCAACAATCCCATAGGTACAATCTTGAACAATCTCTATATTCTCATCACATTTTGACATGAGCTACCGTTTTTGTAGGTCAGTTATTAAAGTCAGGAAAGGGTTTTTAGTGAGAGGTGCCAAGGTAGGCTCTCTCAGGGGCAGTGAAAATCGGGTCACAGAAGCGCGGACCTCAGTGGGCACTATTGCTGGGTTATGCAACTCCCTAGCCTGAGGTAGAGTTGGGATCTCTTAAGTTAATGAATAAGTTATTCTCTAATAGTGAATACTTAAACTTACTGTGCCCCCGTTACCCGTAGGGCTAAGGGAGTGATCATTTTTTAACAACGGGTAGGAAGGGGGGCAAAAAAAAATTGGACCCCTCTTGGGGGGGGGGGGGGTCATAAAAATTTAACCTGTTTTGAGCCAAAATGCCTGCGCGTTACTATGCTTCAAAGGGCCCGCTTGCAAGCCGATTTTCGACCCCAAGGGGGGGGGGGGTAAAAAATGTTGACCCCTTGAGGTGTCACAGTACTAATCCGCCCAGGAAACCTAGGACAGCCAAATAGTCCCTACTAAAAACGGAATTCTAGTGGATATAATCAGTGCTAGGAGACCTTATTTTTGACTGGGAGTGATAATAGGCATACCAGAAGATGGGCAATGCTTGGTTTAAAAAAAGTTTTAAAAAGTTTTTGGTATCCATGGTAACCAAGGGGTCACGCTTTGAGGTCAAAGTCAAGGTCACAGGTCGGTGCGGCACTTGAAAAATTGATCATATTCAGACTATGCTTTTTCCATGGCAACTAGCGCAAAATCTAATCTGACTCCCCTATTGACGGACATTTTTAAAAGATGGGAAATGACGTCAGCTTTTGTTTAAGGCGTCATTTATGAACGCCATCAAATTTTGAACCACATTTGGAGCCACTTGATAGTGAAAAAGAGGAAAATATTAGAACATCACCGTGCCAATTAGTACCGTGACACCTTAATAAGGCCAAATGGGTGGGTTTTAGACCCGTTTTTGATGTTTTATGAAGGATTTAGCTGTTTTTCTCTGGATTTCTTGCCTTGATATGGATAGAAGGGGTATTGATGCCACTAATTTTACCATAGATCATTTGTTTCATTAAACATTCACTTCCAAAAGAGACAATTTGGGCCCGGAGTGAGGTTGGGGCTGCTTGGCACAGAAATTGATGTCGAGGCATTTTTACCAATTTTGACTTCAGAGGCCCTAAAAATAGTCATAAATAGCATGAATAATGTTCGCCCGATTCAAAAAAGTTTGGAATATCCCTCGGAAATATGATTCAAGAGGTTTTGTTGAATTTTTAATTGTGTTGTTAAGGGTTGTCAAGGTGAACTTATGACATATGTACCGGAAAATCCCTCATTTTCATCCAAAAAGTGCAAATTTGGGCCTAAATCTCATGACATTGGCCCCATATTGATTGTTTTTGTGCTCTCAGGATTGAGATGGGGCCTTAACCACATGTAGAATATTGTTGCCAGTGTTTTGGGGCATCTGGTCAGTGTAGTCCGATATATCTTAGTCAGATTCAGTTTTTCACTAGAGGTCACAGAATAGAGGTAGCTGTTTTTACATCAAAAACTGCAAAAAATAGCCTTAAAGGCACCCCTTAGACATACTTTAAAGGGCTCTGTGGTCAAAAATAGATACATTTTTCATAAAATGACTTCAAATTCATGTTAGGGGAGGAAATATCTTTATTTTGTGGCAAAAGTGAAACTTTTTTGGGAAAGCCCCCATACCTATTAAGGTGTCACAGTACTAATCCGCCCAGGAAACCTAGGACAGCCAAATAGTCCCTACTAAAAACGGAATTCTAGTGGATATAATCAGTGCTAGGAGACCTTATTTTTGACTGGGAGTGATAATAGGCATACCAGAAGATGGGCAATGCTTGGTTTAAAAAAAGTTTTAAAAAGTTTTTGGTATCCATGGTAACCAAGGGGTCACGCTTTGAGGTCAAAGTCAAGGTCACAGGTCGGTGCGGCACTTGAAAAATTGATCATATTCAGACTATGCTTTTTCCATGGCAACTAGCGCAAAATCTAATCTGACTCCCCTATTGACGGACATTTTTAAAAGATGGGAAATGACGTCAGCTTTTGTTTAAGGCGTCATTTATGAACGCCATCAAATTTTGAACCACATTTGGAGCCACTTGATAGTGAAAAAGAGGAAAATATTAGAACATCACCGTGCCAATTAGTACCGTGACACCTTGACCGGGGGGGGGGGCAAAAAATTCCGCGCGCTCCGTGCAGAAGCCCACCACCCCACCCTGTTGTTAAAAAATGATCACTCCCTAAGCCTCTATTAATAATATTAATATTAATATGCTATAGTATATTGGGGCCCTTAATGGGGGGGGGGGGGTCCCCATGTCCCATGTCGATTTTAAGAAATGCTCCATGTCCCATGTCACTGTCTATTTTTTCCTCATGTCCCATGTCACAAAGGCCCAAAATGTTCCATGTCGCCATGTCGAATTTAAGGGTCTAGGGCCATTATATTAGCAGTTCTAGAATCTAGACATATAGTTATTTCTAATACCGCACTTATTACATTTATAATACAGTTCAATTCAAAACTTCATTACAGACTCAGTTGTACAAAAGGTCTGTAGGTAACAAAATGCACTTACGGTACCGTTACATGTTATACAAAAATACAGTTATCTCTATGTGATACCGGTAGATATCCATTATCAAAGTGACCATAAAAATCGCGATACCAGCACCCCTAGATATGGCAGACCACAAACAGCAAAGGTTTCTCCTGCACTAGCATAGCAAAATTCGAAGGGTGACTTGTAGTATGCCAGTATTGACCAACATAGAAGCCAAGTTAAATTTGCACCATAACTAGGCTGTAGGCCTACAGATCTATAAAGGTGTGCAGTAGGCCCTTAAACAATTGAATCTCTACCTCCACACTGCACATATAAAACTTCTTTACAAGCATATTGCCTTGAGCATATAATATCCTTCTCTGTCGTAAAATATTATCGTATCTGAGCGTATTGGAAATAATATTGCCAAGGTACTTGACCTCTTTACATTCAGTGAGCATTGTATCATTTAGAGTGAAAACAAGCACTCTCGTTAGTTTGACTACAGGTTAGCGAACTATCATCAGCACACTCTTCAGTGGATTATATATTAATATTTTATGTCATTATCTATACTATATTGGACACAACTCCCAAAAGGGTTGAATACACCATCCTGTCGCACTTATATGAGTTTTATCCAGATTTTTTAATAAGCACCCGTGGCAGCGGTGGTGGGAGGGGGGGCGTATTTTTGAGGGCCTAAATCTGATCCTGAATAAGCACCTGCTTTGTGTAAGCGCCGGGGTAACCAAACGTCTACCATAAAAGCTCGCTGTATAGGTCATGGATAGAACGTAAGCCAGATTGCCAGTGCCGCTCCTAGGTTTGCCCCAAGTCAGGGTGCGGCTTATATGCAAGTATTTGCTAGCATAGTAGTATATGTATAGTAATAAAGTCACCATGATCAGATTACCAGTGTGGCTTATGGGAACGGCCAAATTCGTGGTGCGGCTAAAAGGTGTTAGGCTTATAATGATGACTGCTCACCGGCTAACAGACCGGGTTTGCCTCCCCGCTCCCTCAATATTATACGTGTATCAGGCGGTGATACGTCCTATAATCAAGGTTTTATGATGAATCTACAAACGCCAGGGTAGAACAACAGTATGATACATGTTTGTTACTAGTATCGTGAGTCTAGCTGCCCCTATATAGTGCACTATGAGTCATAGTGAGGCAGGTCACAGACTGCAGGTAGTCTGCAACCAGTCAATATACCACCACTCTGAGCACCTAGACACACCCACATGGCCACTGGTGGGGCCAGGCCTGGATACCCCCCCCCCCTCACCTGTATTTCCCAAATTTTATGAGTGTGGTCGATTCCTATAATATATAACTTCTATAGTTGTATATCGGCTATAATCTTAACTGAAAGCCTCCTTCACCTAAATTGTTTAAATATAAAAAAAACACCTTTTAGTCATCCACTATCTAGCAGAGTCCCCCTGATCTAGACTATATATAAACTACCGGTAAGCTTTTTGCTGCAACGATGTGACAGTTGTTTACTCGTGGCCCCTTTCATCCATACATATATAGATCCACATTCATGGATATAGATCCACATTCATACATACCTTTAGACGGTTGAGATTAAGGGCAGAGGACGCATCTAAAGCGCCCTCCGAATATTGACTATTTTCTGTTTTAACCTATACACATATATAACCATAAGTAGAGATCCCCCCCCCCCCAGCTTATTACCATAATAGTCCTTTAGAATACCTATAAAAGTACATGTACAACAAGTCTTTGAATGACTCACCCCCACCCCCTACAGGTAACCCGTGCCATGACACGTTCACGGTACATTGGTGACGCACCCCGGTCCGTGTCCACCCCCACACACCTCCTGTGTATTATGTATGTGCCATAAGCTGTCACGGCGTGTGTGTGTGTGTCGGGGGGGGGGGGGTCATGACAGATGTCTTAATGCTGAGTAGGCGGGCATCCCGGGGGGGGGGGGGGTTACTCAGGTTTGAAATGGGTACCCTGCACTGCCAAATAAATGCCCCTCAGAAGCGGTAGCAGTCGGTCACAAGGGGTGGTGACTCTTGGCACCCTCAAAGACGGGGGGAATAGCTATACAGGAGGGGACAGTCATTGGGCCTTACCGGTAGTAAGGTGTGAACAATAAAATGTATGGAGAACAAGCATTTAATACCATAAAACCTTGCGTATAAGCTGCGACTAGTACGCGAATCAGATCGGCAATGTGGCTTATAGGATCGAACCAGGGTCGGGGTGTTGCTTATAAACGAGTTGTTGGCACTATGGTACAGTGCTAAAATCGGCATATTCAGATCGCCAGTGCGGCTTATAGGATCGGCTTTAAGTCGGGGTGCGCTTATACGCGAGTTAACCTTATACGCAAGGTTTTACGGTATCCATGTCTGCTGTACTATTTGCATCAGGAAATAAAGGTAGTAGTACAGGGATTCGTGAGATAATAGGAGCGGTGGGCCATCTATAAGGAATCAGGGGGCGGTCCTCTGCTTTTAGGATGGGCGGTCATTTGATAACTCCTGTTTTTAGGCAGCTGGTAGTTTGGCAGTCAGCGAGTACCAACAGGTACCTTCATAGAGTGAGTAGCCCCCCCCCCCCCCCCCCCACCTCCCCCAGGAGCGGGAGTGTGTAATGGGTTCTATGCTCCCTAGAACAGGTACCGGTAACGCACCATCGCCAAAATGTACCTGGGTTTAACAGAGCGTCAGTCTTGTATAAGCGCCAGGCTTAGATTTACAATTGTTTATTGTAAGTGGAATGGAAAAAAAACCCACTTATTCATGACATTTTTAGAACGCATGGTTAACGTCCATCATGTGTGTTAAATAAGGGGCTGGGTGGCAGAGACAGGTATGGGAGGTGGGTAGCGGTAGGGAGGGGGTGATGTCTTTATGGTGAGTGGATGGGAGTGCATGCTATGCTGTATGCTACACATCCCCATAACCTACCCACTTACACACACACTAACCCTTTATAGACAGCATGATGCCTCAAAACTTCAGTTGTCTTTTACTGTTATGATGCACTTTGGGAAAAGACTATTATAACAACACTGTAGCATCGGCATGATGCATAAATGCAGCACTGCCATGTGCTTCATTCATGTATCATTCAGACAGAATAGCAGTATACCGCTTATAAACATAAAGGTTAGTATACATGTATGTCTAACCCTGTGACACCCATGACCCTATTCACCCACATACAGCCCGAGGCCACCCCTGGGAATCTGCATGGATGGAATAGCTGAAGGGAGGGGTAGTCTTTAGTCCTTTAAATGCCGCATACTGCTATAATACAATATGCCCTTTGTCATCATGATGCATGAATGATGCATTCAAGCATCATACGGGGTTGACGCAGTCCCAAAGGGTCGTCATGATGCATGATTGCAGCTCTGGTCAGAAGACTCGCCAGTGTTGCATCTATACATCATGACGACCAAGGGCGTAACAGATAAAATGACTCTGTGGCACTAGGCTGATGGACAGCAGGGCTCGTTCAGAGATGATGGCGCTGGGGGGGGGGAGAAGATTGGGTCTAAACATGTTTCCAAGCCGTTGGCAGCTTTGTGTACAAGGTGTGGAGTAGGTGCCAACTTGAGGGACATCTAGGAGGCATCATGAGCAAGCTGCCAGCACTCTCAGGGCGTGGTCATTCAGATTCTGTAGCAACCGGTGTTGGGGAGGGGACGAGGCTCCCTGGCGCTCACTGGGTACACGGGACAGCCTGTCTAGTGTGAGTGCCTCTACATGGGTAACCACAATTATGACCATGTCGCCGTGTCGAATTTAAGTAAAAGGGCCGTGTCGCTGTGTCGAATTTTATGTACATAGAACTCAAAGAAAAATTCCTGTGTGTCGGATTTTAGGCCCAATTTAGCCGTGTCTGTCGGATTTTAAAAGGGCCCGTGTTGCCCGTGTAGTTTTCTAAAAGGGCTGTGTCACCCGTGTCGAATTTTACCCATGTAGAGGCACACGAGGGGGATTGGGATGGCATTTCGGGAGGGCGCAACTCCGTTTTCTAAACTTTATTTTGACTCCACATCTTTGATCTATGTATACACGCTGTTAAAGGACAGCCCCTTCCTTAGTTTCATCCTTGTCTAAAATTTAAATAAGAAAATACAGATAACATTTTTGACATAAAAGATGTTGTGCTCCCCAAATTTCACACTTCATTTCGGTAGGTGTGATGAGTAGATGGTATAGAGACTCGAGTGGTCGCCGTAGCCTCTGGCTAATGGTGTGTGTTTGTGTTGGGGCAAGGAGGGGAGGGGGTGGGGGTAAGGGGAGGGGGTAAGTGGTCAGTGAGTCACTCACAGGAATGTCACTAGGTGGCAGCACTACCTGACACGAGCTGAGCACAGGCTGACCACTCCTGTCCTCCTCACACAAAAAGGTTCAAATAATTAAAACCCCAAACAGTGATTCAAATAAAAAAATAAGGTAGGAGAAAGAAAATGGGCTTGGTCGGAATACCTGAACACAACTTTTGGCCTGAGTATATCGCACCATGAATAAGCCATTACCCTATATCAATACTACACTGACCAGTACTCCAAAAAGGCGGGGGGCCACTGTATATTTTCAATACAGGTGTGTATGGCTGACAAGGGTACCAGTACTTCCTATACCATCATCTATGGAGACACATGCGGCCTAACTCATGCCAACTAATGTAAACGCAGAACACCGTCATGCACCTCTATCCATGATCCATCCAACCAGCACCTACCCTTATATGCTGTACTCTATGGTATTTAGTGGACTGAATGTTATCTATAAGCACTTGTAATGGGACCTGGAAACATCTGTCACTATCATGAATGTATGCATATATACATATAGGGGTCTGTGCATTATCATCCACCAAATAGAACTGCATTGAAACTTAGCCTTTAATATAGAAATAAACCACTTTTTTGTCACCCAGGTCTGCCATTATGTACTTATGTATCACGTATATCCAAAACAATGGTAAGGAAAATATAAAAAAGGACATGCAGACTGTTTTACCATTGCGCAAATGAGGGAAAATGTATGCTGTGTGCTACATCATTGAGGTGTCAGTTCATTTAAGTATTGGCCAGTATTCTATTGGGTTTCCTCCGTTGAAATATGGACAACTTTTTCAGCCTTATCCACTGAGCACGATCCATCTTTGAGGAAAAAAACATCCTGTATGAAGAAGACATTGAAATGGTTTTCTCTTTAATCCAATAATTAGTAATACCCAGCCTATATGATAACCCTGACCTAAATAACCATGGGAACCCTATATCTACTTTATAACAGATTCCCATCGTCCTACGTAAGGACCCTGACCTAGATGACCATGGTAACCCTGTGTTTGACTCGGAGGGCAAACAGCGGTTCCGCTGCGGCTTTAAGATTGGTGGAGGTATTGACCAGGATCCTCACCGCAGTCCACAAGGGTACCCAGACAAGGTAAAGATACATCTTCTGGATTACTCAAATTATTCAAGATATCTACAAATGGGGGAATAAACCCACCCCAATCTCCCTCCTACCAGAATAAGCCACACAAGAACTGTTATATTACTTGATAAGGCCATACTTAGAGCTCTACTTTTGTAGTAACATCTCCACCACCTTTGTGGTTCATCTTCAAAATGCATAAAGATATGTTCCTGAAAGTAAAGGGGCTTGTTACCTGTGTTATAAAGTTTTCGTACTTTATTATTTTTCCACAGGGAATCTACATAACGTTTATCTATGAGAACGGACCTGCTCATCATGCGGGACTCCAGATGCATGACAAAATACTACAAGTAAGTCATTGTCAATGTGAATAATTTTGACATGATATGAAGTGGTGTTAAAAAAGAACAAATTAGAAATTAATCTTGTGTATACGCCAAATTCACGTTTAAGCTGCACCGTGAGGAAATCCTATAAGCCACACAGGGGGTCTAATGATATCTACTTTAAAATGTTAAAAATCACGGTATATCATAAACTATTATACTCTTTCCACTTTTATGAAGGATAAAATCTTTAAGATACATTGTAGAATACTTAAAAAGCTCAGGTAATTGATTTTGTTTATGATAATAACATTGATATGAGCTTACATTCAATAATACATTGAAGTTAAACTAATACACTGTATGAATATATCTTGCATTCTCTGACAGGTAAACGGTCATGACTTCACGGTCGTCACCCACAAAAAGGCTGTGGAGTACATCAAACGTAAACCCACCCTCAACATGCTTGTCTACCGTAAGGGCGTTCCCCAACTGCAGAAACCAATGGCACCCCAGCCGCAGTTCCAGTCCTTCAACCAACAACAGAACTACAACCAGTATTCAGGCCCCAACTCTCCACAGCCGCCCTACCAACGAGGCTACTAGCTGTAGCATAATGTGGATGTGCTAGTGTGGTGAAGCAAACTGTTCATTGTAAAAGACTTAACGTAGAGCACCTTTGTATGAATTTTATTATGGGGTGATTCTCTAATGGAGGTAACTTTTGGCATGCTGTACCTAGTCCCCTGGTCGGTGTTGTGTGAAACACATGATTCTGGTGTTGCATACTAGTAATCAGAACTTTGGAAGATAAGATATGGAGCAAAATTGTCATTGTGCCCATTATTAAATATGGAGAGTTAGGTAAAAGGATCAAAGTAAAACAAATGAGGTTCATGTGTGTAGCATTAATCCTATAAACTGCTACTATGTTCCGAGCGCAGACCAATCACATCATTATCATCATTTCATATATAGAGTGATGAACTTGAATTTCATCGAGTATATAGATTATTGGAAAGGTTGTATCATGCATACATATATAGCAGACTTATATATATATCTTCAACAGTTAGTGAGGAAGTGATTTGGCTCATAAGTATATCATCGCAAACATGATTCTTGTTACCCATTCATGTGTGTAGTGTTCATTTGAAAACAAAAATTGTGTTCATATTTGTATGGATGACTTATCTGCCACAGAACCGATGCCAACATTGTCAGCACCCAATGTTATTGTCATGGAATTGATTATTGCTGCGAGATTACTGCTAACTGATCATTTACTGCGATTTACCATTCCTATTTATATTTTCCTGCCAACTTCTTTATTTTATGGATAATGCTACTTATTTACATTTAGATATCATGAGTCCATCCTTCTTTAGTGTTGATATCTTGTAGACCAAGATGAGATATATATTATATCTGATAATTGGGAAATGTGTCTGTAATTGTACTTGAACAATTTGTGTCAAACTGCAAAGGCTAGCTGAGACATTCCCTGACCATATTACATGAGTATAGGTTTGTGTGATGCGAGTATGGCACCCTTCAGTATTGTACTGTATAAGCATTACCCACTCTATTTCCATCACCCAATTTAAATTTAGTTCATTCAAGATAAATGGAAGACCACAGCCTAATGTCATTTGAGATCAAATGTGGTACATGTGTGGTCTCTGTACTTTTGCAATATGGCTTAAAAACTCTTCCTTCCATTTGCATAGATTATCAGAATAGATATTTAGAACAATTATTTACCGACAGCCCATGACCCTTAAAAATTAGAAATACTTAATGAAATACACCTGAAATTTGTTATACACATGATTTGGAAATAAGCGAGATATTTGAACTCATTAAAGTGAACTACAATCTACCTATTAGATTGGCACAAATTTACAGTCAGATAAATACAGGGCTATAATAGTATTCTCCAATTGAAGGTGTTCCCACCTTGGCCTGTGCTAAGTGCTCGCAGTTTAACAGTAACAAGACTAAACAAACTAGTCAATCGCTTTGTAAGTAAAGCGCTTTGTTATAACATGCTGATATCAAAATGTTTACTAACGCATAATTTCCTTTATTTAAAAGTGATGTTCAAAGTACCACAGTTTCGCACCCAGTCATTATTTCGGTTGGGGTTATTTATACAGAGAGAAATGAGTTAGAACTAATCAATTCTTTATCATCTGATAGCATATATACATACTTTGCCTGGGAACAATCAATAATGTGCACATAGAGGTTTTCCACATGTATTAGATGTACTTAAAAGTGTCCTGTGAAACC
This sequence comes from Harmothoe impar, assembly GCA_947462335.1. Taxonomy (NCBI): domain Eukaryota; kingdom Metazoa; phylum Annelida; class Polychaeta; order Phyllodocida; family Polynoidae; genus Harmothoe; species Harmothoe impar. The sequence continues at coordinate 84,032,644 of OX381705.1, forward strand.
TTAATGTAGATAGGAAGAAGTAAATGAGTTTTGTTAACCACGCAGTGATGTATGTCGATTAGCGCCTGTTATGCATTTTTGATGTTAACAAAGCTTGTATTGTAATCGATTCATGAGAAGAGATGAAAGGTAATAGAAGGCATACAAAAAAAGTAAATTGTTCTACACAGCCACAAGCATTGCCCATGTCCAAATGGACTAATCTGCTTTTTCAGTGATCGGCCATGATACTTTGCTAATCTTTTATATGTGAATAGTGTGATCATTACCTACTGTAAAGCTTTGCGTAGAAGTCGCAGCTAGTACGCAAGTCAGATCGGCAGCCCAGGGTCGGGTGCAGCTTAAACGAGGGTTTTTACTACTATGGTACAGAACTAAAGTCACCATAATCAGATGGGCACTGCGGCTTATAGGATCAGCGCAAAGTTCGGGTGCGGCTTATATGCGAGTTAGGCTTCTACGCGAGGTTTTACGGTAGCTTTTGTTTCCCCCAGTTATAATAATTATGATGTCAACTACTTTATAGGAGTGTAGGACATTTATTTCTGGTCTTGTCTTTCAATGAATGGTTTTCATGTAAAGCAGGCCAGAATTTCCCCTCCCTCACATCTCAGTTTTATTTCCAATACTGGTATGGTCTCATGTAATACACTTGTACTGGTAGAAGTCCTGCGATATCTGTTATGTGTGTAACAGTCGTTATTTGTTCCCAATGGTTAATATTACTGATATTAGATGACATTAATGTAGATCTCATGTAAGACTGTAGATAGTAGTAACCTGCTATAATGTACATCCACTGGTGCCCCCTGGTGTCAAAAACCCTGTACTTAACACTTAATTCCCTGCACATCTCCATATACAAATATCTATTTTGTGAACTTAGCGACGGTGCCGTTTGTTGATTACGATTCTCATGGGTTTATTCTCGTATCCTGCCAGCCCTCATACTTGGTGCTTATACTTGTAAAAGGGAAACTAGAGGTCTTCACGATAGAAGACGGCAACTCATACACAGCTCTTATCATTAAGCCGGGAATCCTTCTGTACAGTTCTGTAGTGGTATTGGCGATATAGTACCAGATTCCTGACAAAATTGAAGGGATGCTGATCCCTCTCAAGCAAAATCATGCTATGGGACTCCCACTGGCTGACTAGCACTTAACCGGCTCTGACAAGAGTTTACTGGAATTAATGTAAAAAAAAAGAGAAAAAGGTCGACCTATAGAAAGGTAACCAAAATCAACAACTTACCTGCATTTTGTGCACTAGTAGTAACCATGCACCTGCTAAGCATGCTACTGTCCGCATCTTACTCAACAGTTACAGAGGGGAATTGCTATCATTCGGTGTTTTTCACAGAATATTATATACTAGCTGATATTGTTGCCTAGCAGTGTACATGGATTCCTGGCTTGATTAAGATGGGTTGCCCTACTTTTGTACTTGAGGCATTTGTTGACAGCATTTCATATTCCAGTTCATCTTTGATGATTGCAAAGCATGTGCTTTTTATATGGTCTATGAACCTTTGAGAACTTATACACCTAGAGTTGGGGAAGTGTTTAGAAATACGGCTCTGTTTCTGAGCTTGCTTGACAATCTACATCTCATAAACAGTATAGGAAAGATATTTGAAGTTTGGGGAATGATATTGACAAAATATAACTAGATGTAAGACTTATTAAAAGTTGATTCCAAATTCTTAAGAATAATGAGCAGAAGCAGCTCTTAACAGATAACAATTCTGACTCATGCAACTTGCCTCTTAATACTATCAGCATTTCATTGCAAAGAGTTTTCTCAATGACGTTAGTTCTTGTGTATATACAAAATAGAGAATATGTTGTGGCCATAGAGGTGTTTGTTGCAGCGAGTATTTCTCCTCTTCTCGCGTTAACATTTTTGAATGTGTGCCTTGAAACCTTTAGGGTAGCCCCCTTCCTATTCCCAAGTCCCTCCCCAACCCCCTTCTTTTCCCAAGGCCTCTGTCAAATTAGGGCACCCCGCCATTGTGGTGTCAGCATGTAGAAAGGTAGATGTGTATATAGCCATGGGGCTTTGGTTTTCCTGTATGCACAGAATTGCATGAAGATATCTGAATAAAATTATTTGAAATAAAAGAAAAATGCAATTGATGTAATTTGTTCTATGCATTGTGATTACGGGGGATTGTTTTATTGATTTAAAATAAAGACTATATAGATATTATGTATAATCCCATTCAGGGGTTAGGGTCATATCTTAAATTGTTCTATGGTTTTATATTTATTTCAAAGGTATTATGCTGTTATTAAACGGGCCTGGTCGGGATAGGAAGGGGATATACTCGAAAACCAAAAGTATGTTGAAAAGCCAATATACCACAGAAGACACAATTCTGAATAAATATACCAATTTATTGAACAATAGGTTCAACAATAATGACAAGAACTGCACACAACTCTATAGCCGAGTACCTTTCAGTCCCTAATGTGATGAATAATAATAGTAGTGTACCCAAGTCGTCAGCTTATCTGGGCGGCAATGTTCAATTTAATAGTGTACCCAATTTGCACTTAATGACAATATAAAACAATCCTCCTTTTTTACATTCAAGAAAATGGGGAAGCATGGGTAAATATATTTCAATTTATTAACGAGGGTTCTAAAAATTACAATGATGAAAGTAAAAAGGATTTTTATCATCGTTGCCCAGGGGATGCTTCGGTTGTGATAAACAATGCATATATAGGTACACTACATCTATGATCTATAAGTATTGTGCTGATGCCATGTTGCTAATCTTTTGACAGAAGGAAACTGATAGAAATATAAGCACCACTAACATTTATACAGGACGCAATGCTTGCACAATTAATATGTAAATTTATGCACAATCTGTATGCATACCCACCTCACCACAACAACACAGAAATGTGTATCCCAATAATATCTGACAGAATTTCTTTACGTGCACAGCTTCACAAAATATTTAGAGGTGGAACTACTTGAAAAAATAGAATTTCAACACCTCTACTTTCACCAACAGATTATTCATGTGTGTGAACATGTAGCCTTTACCTTGGCAGGTCATCTGAACACAGTTCCAATGTAGTGAGTGATTTAGAGGTAACAAATAGATTTGCTTCAGTATATTTTTCTTTTAAAATATGGTACACACTTAAACTGCAACCCTCTGACATATCCTCAGTGCAATAAGAACAGGATATATTTCTATACATTGAAGGTGAGAAAAGAAATAAAATAAACAGAAGTGAATCACATTCTTGCTTCTAAATACTTAAGACTATACCCGATAAATATGTATATGTATATGTCCACTCAAGCTGAATCGTGCAAAAAGGTTAATGATCGAAAAGTAAATCTTCCAATAATAATAATTAAATGAAATTCTTATTATTATGTCATAATGATAGTTTTATAAGTTACCTATCTATCTCATTGAAGTTTCAAATTTGTCTGAAAGCTATGCTCTAATATAATAACTATTTAGCGATAAGCCAAGACTGACACATTACAGTGCCATTGTCATTTGGATATATGGTGAAATGAAAAAGATATTACAAATAAAGAATAGAAATAACAGCTCTATACTGACTTCATGGGAATGCCGTGAGTAGATATATAGATAAATATCATGCATCAATGATAAAACATGACTCAGTTGGATGGATTCCCTTCATAAAACTGGTCCTCTGAATAAAAATAAGGGAACTAAAGAAAATATCAATGGCTATTTTATCTTCCAAAATAAACCAAACCACAATCCTCTTATAGTAAGATGGCTGTAGGTGAGTATGTCATGGAATAAAAACATCGGCTAATTTGCTTTGCGGATTTGCGCACTTGTAGAAGGAAACCATTTTACATGAATAAATATGCTTTTCATTTCTTTTATATATTATATATTCATTATCATTGTCATTTTCCATACCACTGTGTGGTGCTTTTCAGAACACACTTTCCTTCCAAAATATATATTTTTGTATGATTATATATTTTTACACACCGCTAGCACCCTCTGTTGGGCAGAATATGCACCAATGGAGAATTTCAGATTGAGCAGTTGTGACATTATGCACAGAAAACCTAAATACCGTAAAAACTCGCGTATAAGCCGCGGCTAGTACGCGAATCAGACTCAGCTTTCTTTTGATACCAAACATGCCTATATATGGTGCGGCTTATACGAGAGTTTTTATAAGTATACTACAGTACAAAATTAACAATTTTCAGACCCCTTCTGCGGCTTATATAATCCGTCAAAGTTAGGGGTGCGGCTTATACGCGAGTTAGGCTTATACGCGAGGTTTTACGGTAGTTATATAGATTTTTTTTGTTATTTCATTCATCATAATATGCTCTTCCTGATATGATCTACCTGGACCCAACAATAGCGCGTGGGCACATATCCATGAATCTAGACTGTTATCTACCGGTAGATCTTGTTAACAGAACAATACCGGTATATCCATTGTTGACCCAACATAATGACACTGGCAAGAATTGACATCTAAATCTTCAAATAAAAGAGGACAGTACATTTTACCTTGATTAGAAAGTACCAATCAGATTTCTATTGAAGCACATATTATATTGTATCATTTAATTTGCTTCTACATTCCCAATGATACTTGCTTTTGCAAAATGGATTTGATACAGCAATTGGTAAAATATGATCAATGTAAGGTGCCACCAAAGGTATAGAACTTTTCTATTGTGGCATATGACTATCTAACAATATCATTTTGATTATCACACAAAACAGACTGTACAAGTAGCCTGTGGGAACTGGGTGTTTATCAAGTCAGTACTCTGACATTGACTTTGCTGGTAATTATTTGGCTTCAGGGGGAATTTTAAACATATGAGAAGATAGTTATGACTGCACAAATACCATGATAAAACAATGAAAACTACCTAGGTAATAATTATAATTACATGTAGTGTACAAGAGAGATGCAAAATTACATTAATTACAAAGAGATCAACGAATACCTAGAGATCCAAGGAGGTGGCATTTCGGCCATCGTCTCTTTGGCTTTCGACATGTTTAATATGAATGTCGAAAAAGCCTTAAGCCTTTACAGCGAAGGATAAAATACATCATTTAATAGCATAAGCTCAGTCTAAGTCTAAATCATACCAACAGTTCTGATACACAAGTGTGCCCAACTATTTTATTAAATATCTTGCTTTTCACAATAAAGAAAGTGTAACATGAACAATAGGGATTGAAGTAGGAGGGGGGATAAGAACCTTTACTCTATAAAGTCTAGGTTTAAGATTGTTGAAGCACAGATGAATCAAAAAGTTGGTCAGTCGTAATACTGAATATACATTGATATTGATGGAGCTAATTATAATACATTGTACAATGGGCCTGAAGCGCTGTAGATCAAGTGATGTTGATCATGTCTGCATGCGTATGACCAGAGGCCCACAAGAAATCTACAAATTTGTACAATTAAAGGTGATAGTTATATGTTTGTTGATTTAGATACTTTGATATTATTGAAGCCATGCAAGCATTTTCATAACCAAATTTATACAAATTAATTCAATTCATCTAGCCAAACACATCATAAGTCTGGCAGTCTTGACATGTATACTTACTCACAGGTGTTACTGTCAATATAAAGTAGCAGTATCACCTGTCGGTCAATTGATTTATTTGATGAGGATTTTTCATCTTTAAAATCAGTTCAAAATGTTGATGCAGAGAGTCTCAACTCAGAAGGAATAAATAAAATAGAATAAGTGAATTAATCTACTAATATAACCCAGGATAAGACAAATCATGAAGATCATATGAAAAATGTCTAAGTCTGCAAAAGGAGAGTCACCAGAAGAGTGTAATTACAATATAGATGTATATCTGTACAACATATTGTACATGTATTTCCTTTTGTTCATTTTTGGCTCAATGAAATATACATTCTCAAAAATATGAAAGGTCTCCAAAATATATCTAGTGATTGCACTTGCCTCAATTTTAAAGAAATACTTAGGTTAAAAGAAAATCATATGAAAAAATATACATTAACATTTTCAACCTTACGCCTTTGGTCTTTCTGTGGAATACCACATAGAATTGTTGAATACCTATTAGAATTATATTGTTCAATTCCTTTGATATTGAGCATTCTTTATTTCAATATTTGTTCAAAGGTCCGTGTTATGAAGATAAAATCATAACTTCGGAAGCAGTGTAAGTTGTATTGTCTCGGTAATGACTTATTAGTACTGTCTAAAAGCTACATAATACCTAAGTGTATATATATATATGTATAGATATTTATATAGCTCTAGAATAAATGTTTACAAATATGCACCTTTCACTAAAGGCACATCTCCTGCCTTAACTTCCACTAACATGGACGGATTCAAATATATTTAGGGCCCATAGACAATAGGACCTGTTTGGGTATAGTATTTCAGAGCTGACTCCTACCATTTAGTAATATATGGACTAATATATACAAAATGAGATAGTTAAATGGATATTCAGAACTATAATTTGTATTTGAGGTGGACGGCCCACATATTGCAATCAATATTGATGGAAGGTATCCTTTAAAATATAGTGATACCTTTCACAAGCCCAACTCGGTCAAACAGCCCAAACCCACCATTCATTAATATATATCTTGTAACTCCACTTGGAACTGTTGGCACATATTCTCACTATAAAATTCCCAAGGCAGAAGCGAGTTTTACCTCTATTCATGCATACCCTTTCCAAATTTGAAATGAATGTACATTTAAAGTATATTTGGAAAAGACGACAAATTAAACACTGGCAGGAGAATTCGTCCACACTGTATCTTTTCATTTTCTTTTATGTATAAATGATATATAATGTCTTTGAATGAATATTCTCTCACGTCTGTCTCCTAGTGTGGCTTATGTGTGGCTTCTTTCGAAAGAGACTTAAGCATTGGCCAAATGTGGCTGTCGAAAAATCAGAAGCCAGCTAGCCAACAGTGCACACTATATATATGTGTGTATAATATCATCCGTGCATGTTTTTAAAAATCATAATATGAATTTAGAAATATGTTATAATAGATATATTTCAGATTGATATATTTCATATATGTAAATGAATAGATGCCTTCTCTATCCATCATACATAATAATCCAATGGTACAATTATTTAGTGTTCAAATAAAAGAATTAGATAACTGTTCTGCCTATTTACATCCTAAATATATAAATGTGTGTGTGAGTAAGCTTCTGTGCGTGTGTGCATTATCGTCTTATTACAATTTGACGTCTTCGTTCGGAGCAAATTTCATTTAAGCAGCTTTGGTGCATGAATGTCTTCAGCCTGCGAAGCTGTTGCCTTGTGTTCCTATAACGTGAGGTGGTTTGCTGTTGTTGTTGCTGTTGTTGCCGTCTATAAGCGGGAGATAGTGAGTGTCATGGCTGCCAAGGTCCAACTGGTGAAGGTCGGTCAGGCCAGCATCTTTAAGGTCACTGCTCGCATCCACAAATTCTGATGAAATAAAAGATGATGCAATATTCAAATACAGTGTATATGTTGTAAAGGAGAAGTGCAAATAATCACAACTGGAAGCTTTTTCTATGACATTCTGGTTAATACATAGTTCAGAGAAAGTCCCCTTGTAAGATTTTTTATTTACAATTTATTAATGGAATTTTTCTCCTCACAGCATTTACTGAAAACTGGTTGTGTGTAGCTTATCATTTACAAATTGGAAACCAGGCTTGGTGAAGCCACCTATCAAATGCCTATTGCGTGGCGGTTTGGGCTACCTCATGCAGACAAAGGAAATTATATATAAAAACGAATACAATCATGCAGACACAAAAAATACTCACCACATATCACATCAGCTTGTTGACCAGGACTAGTCCCATAGTCTACACACTCCCTACAGGAAACAAAAACAGGCACACACCATAAAAACATGCAACTACAATATAGATGTAACACATACACATTTAAACATGCAGCATGGTTCACAATGTCCAGAATACTAGAGAACATATCAGGGGTGTACTCCAGGGGGAGGGGACTCTCCCTGGATCTGTCCCTGATGAAAGCACAATGATTTCTTTTCTTTCTTTCTGTATAAAATAAATACCAAAAAAAGTCCAACTATGAAGTACGAATACGTATATACCACAACATAGGTGCATTCCAATAAATGATAACATAACACTATGATAATATCATTACACCTCAATATACACCCCCACCCCATCGCCACAACAAACAGACAAAATAAATACTCCCATTATACAACTACACAATATCCTGCTTACCTGGGTTACTAGATATAGCTTGGATGGCATCATACGGTAGGTTTGCGAGGGTATCTTCCAAGGAGAACCCGTGTGCCCCCTGCTGGCCGATAATCATGCGCTCCTGTAGGTTACATGGCATGCCCACGTAGTCATTGAGCAGGGGTGCATTCCCTGATGTGGGGATGTAGTTGATATGGTTGGAGGAGCGCTGGTGGGGGGCCATAAGGTTGGGAATGGGGCCGTAGCCGGCGGAGGTGGCAGGGAAGTATGGGCGGGGTGATGGGTAGGGGTGGGAGTAGGAGGGCGAGGTGTCCGCCATGTGACTCGGTTCTTGCTGCATGGGCACATCAGCCGGCAGCGGCGTTTGTACTGTAAAAGAAAATATTTTAAAATCATTGCTTATATAATTAAAAAGAATAGAAAAACACAGTGATATCAGATACAATAATAAATATAGTATAAGTTGTGGGTATGACAACATTTGCACAGAAATGAAATGTGTGAAAACTGTTATGCTATTTAGTACAGATCTAATTTTATGTAGTTCCTAGTAAGACACTTTTTCAGTTGCATGAATTTGCACTATATTTCAAAATATGTAAAAATATATTTCAGGTGTCTGGATTAGTAGAATTACATATAACCTATTTGTGTAACTGTCATTCATCGCTATAGATAATAACACATGTTCTAACATATGTCAAAGGCCATTAACAGTATGCTAAGGAATAAATTACTTGCATTTTGTGATCTAACCACACTTAATTCAATCAAAAGATTCCAAGTAAATCGAAAATAAAATAAAACAACAAAACCAATTTTTCCTTACCAGGTGTGGGTTGCTGGTACTGGGTGGGTTCTGTGGAGTAGGGTGGTGGGGGTGGCAGGCTCTGCCCACCCCCAATAGGTGGCAGTTTGGTGACCTGCACAGCTAGGTTTTGCTGCTGGTGCCCCCCATGTTGTCCCCGGTGACCAGCGCCTGGCATCATCCGGCGCGGCTGCACCATACGTCCCGCGGGTTGCGGATTGAAGCCCCCACCCACTCTGTAATCAACCAGGGTTCAATATTACAGATGATACACAGCAAAATAACTTTATTTTTCTGAGCGATTATGATATTGCATAACTTTAAATAATATTTTTAAAGAAAATGTTCTTAACAAAGACAATATAAAAACTAGTTTTTACTTGTTTTGAGGTTATTTTTCTTGGTCCATAGACCTTATTGTAGTACAAGATGTCTTTTAAAGACAAAAAGGAAAGAGATCCTAAATATGAGCTATATAGCATGTAATGAATCAATTGCTTTAGCAACTGTCCTGAACATTAAATGTATTAATAACAAACCTCCTATCATATTGGTCTACAGGGTTGAGCGACGGCTGTGGCATCTGGTTCTGAAGGTGACTTTGAGGCACACCATTTAACCCGCGACCAAACTGCATACCTGTAAAAAGTCAAAATACCATGCACCTAAAGTCAGGGTTAATACATTATGGGGAAACTCATTTAGGCTGGTCTAATATCAATTCTTGAAAATCTGAATTACAATATTTTCTTTGCTGGGAAATATATTTCTCTAAGAAAATCTAATTTTGTGTTGTTTGTGTTTTTTTTCTGCCTCAGTCTTATAGATAAAACACTGGTCATGCACAAATGGAGGATTTGTAGTACTGATGTTGAAAAAGAGCTCTTTACCTAAATCAGGGATTAACAAGAGGTCTAAGTCTAAACTGAATAACCTTTGCCTTGTCTGAGATGAAAATATTTGCATTTCATTTCAAACATCCGCCATAGCTTATATGAAATAATACTTCATTTAAGATCATAAATCCCATAATGGTACCTGGAGCTAGCTATTACAAGATTGAAAAGGGGTATTTATGGTATATTGAATACATAACATCAAGGTTTGACCTTTACCTTATCTGAGATTAAAATGTTTGGATTTATTAGAATTACATTAGCTACCTCCTCCAGAAGCTTTGGATCATTATTTGATACAGTAATGATGCCTAAATTCATAACATGAGAAGATTTAAGCCATTGTAAGTCATTTCTGACACCATAATGTTCTTTTGAACTTTATCTGAACTTTGAATCTTGCAGAAGCCTATGTGCTGCTGTGATTTTGCTGCCACACAGGGGGAAAATATCTTCATGGCCTGAGGACAAGGTCAAGTCTTAAAGCATGTATGTCCAATGGTGCAGACAGTTTTTTTTAATAGTTTCCCTATGGTAGTAACCTGTATATACTGGTAGATATTGTAGCTAAGCAATGGATATTTCTGCGCAAAATCAGTTAAAACCATATATTCTGAATTATCCCTAAATTCAGGTATTGTACAGAATGCCTGTAGAGGGGGAGTGTGTGCTGTACATGTATATGAATAGGTACAGCTGGCCCACTGTTAAACTCGTTAGTTACCTCCTCCACAGATATTGGGACTTTAATTTAAAAGATTACCAATATCTGTGAACTCTTACTGGATTCTCTCGTTCCCAGAGGTAACAATCACCATGAGCTCGAACTTGGATTTTGCTGGGTTTGGGCAATCCCTGCTGGTAGATTGGAACGAGTGGACAGGAACCAGAATGTATGATGGTAGTTTTCCCATCATACTTTCTGGTTACAGTTCCGGCTCCTGTTCGCTGGTTTCAAGCTAACCACAGGGACTGCCTAAACCCGGCAAAAACTCAAGTTCAATATCATGGTGAAATTTCCGCGTGCCATGTCAGTAGCAGGATGGCACGTGTAACTTACCAGGGTACATGTCAGTGCCGCGGTGGTTCCTCAGGTCGGTCGGGTCCAGGTGTCCCACGTCTCCCACCCGCACCTGATGCACCGACAGACACATCTTGAGGTTGTCGCCCGGACTCCCCAGTCCTGTGTACTCACATTCCTTACCAGGCCGCATCTAGTATCAAACAAACAATTATGAGATTTATAATATTGTGTAGGATTATTGTAGTTAATAAAATACTATTGTAGGAAATAAAATAATTCTAGTCAAATAAACACGTAGGTGCATTTCCAACATGTCGATTCATTATTTGAAGTCCTTCTGAACGATCTGTATCTAAAATTAAAGAGACAGAAAATTATGAATTAGTGAGATTATGAATATCCAATGGATCTGATTTTCTGAACTAAAATATCATTTATGGAATGAACTGACAGGCAAAGCCAGCTGGGCTGCTGAAGCAGTTACATGAAACTGGCCTGTCCGATGGAAAATCTAAAAACCGAACAATAAGTTTGATTTCAAATAATGTAGTCTAACTCCCATTATCCTCCTTCCAACGCTGTTAATCTTCTTGCTATGGATAGTTCATCCTCCGAAACATACCTTCTAGATAGGATTGAAATTTATTAGAGAGGATTTCCTGAAAGCAGCTGAACCAATAAAAAGCCACAAGGAAGTCACACCACAGACTGTCCACTTTGTGGGTCATTGAAATCTGGGACAAACATGGACCCATTCACATCCTCCCTAATATAGGGCAAGGACACATCGTTAACCAGGCCCCTGTGTTGGTACCATCATCATTAAGCCTGGTAAGTGTTAGGTGTGGAAGGGGAGGCTCTGGTGGTTCTTCTAGGAAGCTGGCAGGCACTTCCTGGTTTAGTAACTAGATCTCCCACCAGGTGAAGAAGGTGCTGGGGCAGGTTCATGTTAATGCCACTAGGCGGCTGCACTGTCTGGCTCTGATACCTGTATGACGTATGGGGAGGGGGAGAGACATCTTATTCCATGGAGTTACAGTACAGTATTGGAAGAAGAAAGGGAATAAGAAGGACTGAAATAATTTAACAAGGGGTAAAACTGCTGGGCACAAACAAATTTATAGGAAGTAGTACTCTTTGCTCTTTGGTTTCAATTCCCTATTTTGTTTTTGAAAGCTAGAATGACTTCGTAATTATTTGGTCAATAACCGAGTTGCTTATTTTGGTATGTTCCCACAAAGAAGGAGTAACAGAATTGTGGATTAAAAGATTAAACGTGTTGATAGTGGACTGAGTAGGCTGTGTAGTGGGGTGACTTGATGAGGTCAGACAGGGTTAACGGGGCATTAACCATTTAAGGGCCGCATAGTGCTTTATTTATTATGCAAAGCCATGATGCATGACTGCAGCTCTAGCGAGTACCTTGCTAGTGCATCATCCATGCATCATGCCGACCCCACATCATTGATACAATCGCGAAGGGTCGGCGTGATACATGAATGCAACTCTGACGAGTAGACTCGCCAGGGTTGCATTCATGTATCATGACGACCAAGGGATCATACCACATTAAAACACTCTGTAGGCGGCCTATGAAGGGTTAACGAGGCACTAATCAGGAATGGTATTCAGAGTCAGGGACCTACCTACCGCTCCTCCAGTGTAGGACTATATATATAAACCTACAGAGTTAACCCTTTAAGGACGGGCTGACGCCTCAAGGTCCCAGGTTCCTAACAATGGCATGATGATGCTCCATTACAGCGCTGCATTGGTTCATGAAGCCGACTCCCCGGGAGTGTATCAACCTTGTAGGGTCGGCATGATACATGAATGCATCCCTGTATAGTGAGCTACTCACCACTGAGCTGCACTCATGCATTATAACGACAAAAGGTATTGCGCATTAAATCACTGTGTGACCCTTAAAGGGTTAAACTTGAGCTATATAAAAGTCTCATGTTAAAATGACCTTGGATAAAACCCCAGGAACTGTATGAGCTGATGTTACAACACACTAACATATCTAGTTCCGGTTGTCTAGATAGCATTGTTTAAGTCCCATACTGGATCAGGGGGTGCACTACTATTTCAGGGAATGTGTAGCATTTAGAGAATGTGTATGACCAATGACTAACTGCTAAATCTAGATGCTAAAGGCATGTGCATTCCATGAATAACATGTGTATTGTTTCTGAAGATGTCACTTGTCAAACTTGTTATACGTACAATAGGGAATTCACAGAATTGATTGTGGCATTTGTAAGACTTATGTTATGCATAGACTCAGTCTATCAGATTTAAGTCTGTGATGGGGGATGGTCTTCATTTTAAGAATGCTATTTTCTACTTTTTAAAGTAGTAAAGAACGAATCCTTCTCATGTACAAGTCATCAAGGTCAGTCCCAATATACAGCCCATCCTACAACCCCTTCAAGGGGACCTTTGGGGATTCTAAGAAACAATCAAATCTATAAATCTATTTGCAGTCGCCCTAACTAATTCTATTACACCCATTCATAATCAACCCTTCCAAGAATACCCCCTCCACACATTACACGTGAGTTAGCAGTGTGTGTCTTCTACATACATGTGCTACTGTAAACATTGGGTGTCTGTGGATCTGTAATACTCAACGCCGGAGCATAACCCAATGCAAACAGACCTCATAATGTATATACATGATTGTGGCATGCTCTGCCAAAACCAGCCACATGTCAGCTACAGTGGATATACAGTTAAAACGTATCTTTGAAGTGATCAATTCAATGACTGAACAGTGAACTCTTGATATACTTGTCTCTCTAATATTTACTTTATATCATAGCTCATAGCCATAACGGAGGCCCTACTATGGCTATACTGGTATTCGAGGCACTGATCTTGATGTCCGTATAAAAAGGGGAAAATGCATGTAAAAAATAATTTAGCTCCCTAAAGTGTAGACGATTAGTTCAAAGCTGAATTAATCTTATTTATTGGCATACTTGAATTTCTATCCTCTTGACCCAAGCTCCTCTGTCCTGGACATACGGCTGGTCTTGGTAAATCACACCACACCCATGTCTCAGGTGTATGGAGCTTCCAGTAGGAGTTAGATACACATTTGGTGTTTGAGCAGGCCTAAGTCAGGCCCCACTCTTAATGGCTGAACAATGTTGTCCCACCCCACCTGCTATTTGTTGTTTGACTATATCGTGAAGGGCTTCCAAAACAACTGCTACAACAACTAGAGCCCACTGTTAGGTCTATTACACAGCCCTAGTGTACTCTGGTATTGGGGAGGTATTAGGGCACCTAATGTATATATATGTATCAGCTTCACTGTAAAAAGTTGGTTGCCATTTTTGTAGGTGTAAAGTAGATTCCACTGTAAGTGCACATTTTATTGTAGGTAAACAGTAGAATTTACTGTAAATCTACAGCATATGACTGTGTCTCACGACCTTGGGACAACGTTTTTTTGTCTCTGATCGGGTGCCGTCTCTGACCGGATGCCGTCTCTGACTGGGTGCCGTCTCTGACCAGGTGTCAGAAAAAGGTGTTTTAAAAAGAATTACACTCATATGTATAAGGATTTGGAAAAACGTAATGGCGGGTGTTATATAATCATAGTTATAATTATAATTAGCCTCCTGCTGTTAGTATTCTGACCTTATCAAGCCAAGCCGGTCAGAGATGGCACCCGGTCAGAGACGGCACCTAGTCAGAGACGGCACCCAGTCAGAGACAAAAACATTGTCCCAAGGTCGTGAGACACAGCCATATTCTACTGTAAATCCATTATACAGTATATAATATGTTACTGTAGATCTACAGAAGATTCTACTGTATACCAACACTAACTATTTACAGTGTTGGCTCAAGGTTCATGTTCATGTCGTCATAAGGCTACAACAAAGCGCCAGGAGGTAACTGCATTGGCGCATCATACCCATCTATTGGCCCTGTATGAACCTTATGATGCATTTGATGCAGCCCTGACAGCATGACGACAAAATGGCATAACGCATTAGAGCATTATGTTGACCTTAAAGGTCTAAGCCTGATAATTTACCCGTTAAATTACCTCATCGGTGTTGGAGACAGAGACACAATAATACAAAGTTTGGGGAAGTAATTGATACAAATGATTAGGTATTTTTGTATAGAAATATAACAAAGTTGCTTTGAAATACTTAAAAGGGACGTAGGGGAAAGTAACTGAACGTGTAAAGGCATTTGAAATGCTCGATTCAATGAAGGTATTTGCTTTCCAATTTGATAGACCCTTCAAGAACATGTTTATGTTTACTCATGGTATGGTCCTTCCTAATAACCCTGAAGGCTCCATATACCTATACATTTTATGGACCCCTGACCCGCTGTCTACTTCCTAGAATGGCAAATAAAACCGCTTCATAGTGCCCTATGTTGTCTTTTATAAGTCCCCTCTCAAGTGACCTCAGTGAGAGTTGAGTACCCTATACATAGAACTTTCAGCATCAATATCTCACCAAACGTCTAATACTAAGCAAACATCCGTAACAACAGGCATTCTATACCTGTTGATGACTCCCACTAGGTCCAGAGTGTATCTAGGCAGAGCATGGGCCCATTTATTTGCTCATTTAATCCACTGACCGTCAGTAAAATAGACTTTTAACCACTGGAATGGCCCTGCTTCGTGGAGGGTCCACTAGAGGGCTTGTGACGTCACCAGAAGTTCTCGCGGGAGGACGAGATTTAATAGACCTGCCAGTGTCGCCCCTGGTGGCGTTTACCTGTCAATTCCTGAGCAGGTAACAGGAATGTACGTTCAGTGTAATGCAGGAATGCAGGGAATGTTTGCTCCTTATTCGGATGGCTCTCACTATGTGTGTAACCTATTACAGAGACAGAGCAATACAGATGCAAATAAACGAGCTACAGTAACCCTCTAGGGGTGGAATGATTTCTCAAAGTTTGTGTTCATATGTCATCATGATGCACGTCCGTATTTTATCAGCGCATCATGCAGACACTTAGGGAGTGTATCAGCCCCATAGGTCTGTAGGATGCATGGCTGCAACACCGTTGGGTTATTTGCGGCGATATATTCATGCATGGTTTTGCCAACAGCTCATCGTCCATTAATGCACTATGCTGCCCTTAAAGGGCTAAGAAAATCGTATCCTGGATTGTGAGACCGACACCGGTTGGAACTCATTAACACTTGTTACTTTCTGTCACATCTCGGTAGTTATCCCTGTGTATAGATTTTGAGTCGAAGCTAAAATCCGGGCAACCGAGAATCGTTTAAAATTTCCTACGTTAATAGAAGTTTAAGGTTCTGACCCACCTACATACCCTATACTGATAGCTCCTGTTGATCATGTGACCTGAAACATTCCTATCATTGACCTCAGCCCATTTCCCCGTGGGTTTCTGTGGGTCAAAGGGGAGTGGTCGCCAACCCCACCACCCCCTATAGCCCCACCCCAGGTTCAATTTGAGTACGGCTTACAGGAGTAATTTACTTAACCACCTGCCGGGGCGGTGTATTGGTGCTGTAGTATTTGCCGAGTGAAGACCCACGGGTGCTGATCAGGTATTAGTTACAGTGCTGGTCTTGCACTGCTACATGATTGACTCTGATCTCTGACCAGAAGCTAGGCCATATATTATCATGCTTCTACATTCATGCTTTGCAATTAGTCTCTCGAGTCTCTTCTAGCCTATGCATGTACAAAAAATGTATATAAAGAGAAATAAATACAGCAGAATTCCCTAAATCCAATACCATAATTATTATTTGATTTGGCTTGGACTAATTGTTCGATGATGACTTTGCTATTTTGTCATATCAATCTAAAACTGGGCTCTGTCTGCGATATTGATGGACAATCGCATGGCATTGTCGTCCATTGTCCTTCGTTCGTGCTAATTTATTCACGAAAGGGTTGGTCATGCCCACATCATGAAGAAAACACAGGAAAATGTTATATATACACGGTAAAAACAGTGTTTAGGATATAAATGTGCATGTTTAGAGATACTAAACACTTTTCTAAACACTATCTTGTCCCACATTTTGAGACACCTTTTTCCATCTAAACATGTTTAATTTCTAAACATGTTTGGATAAAAAGTGTTTAGTGTGAATAGCGTTTAGATCTAGTAGGTGTTTACATGTATAGAGTTTAGACCCAGGAAGGGTTTAGATATAGTGTGTAGAACTGTAGAGTGTTTACATGTGTAGTGTTTAGAATTATTAGGCATTAGATGAATAGCCTTTAGATATAGTAGGTTTTTAGTTAGATAGTGTTTAGGTGAAGCTGGTGTGTTTATGGTGATTGTAATGTGCATATTAGGATATATTATCGCTCCAATTTATCATCTTATATTCAGATAGCATGGAGTAGTATTTTATAACACGTTTATAGGGTGTCATCACATATGTTACATAGCATCCATACTGAGTAACTGGGAAATATGTACAACAGAATGATGGAGAGAATATTGCTATATATTTTCTTGTATCCCACAGAACAGGTGTCCCTAGTGGTTATATCTTTTCTGCACATTATTTCTGTTAGTCTAAACCTCAAATCATATACTTCTTGTGTAATAATAGCCATATATTCCCATATTTGAATCACTCAAATGATATGATTCTTTGTTTGTTTATTCAAGGATCAGCTTAGAGATGGGTGGGGAAAGTCAGTCCATGTACTTAACTGCCACCTGGTCGGATAAATTGTGTTTGATATCTAAACACTTAAACATGTTTAGGTCTAGTGTTTAGATGTTTACATTAAATGTGTTTAAGTCTAAACTGATAAAATGTTTAACATGGTTACAATGTATATGTTAAGTGTTTAAACAAGCATACCAATTAAGACAAACAGACACAGTCATGATCCAGTTCTAGGCAAAATATTATATTTCATTGTTTACAAACTGCCCCAAATATAGGCAGGGGATGGTTATGATTTTGCTTGTAATTGGAGTGTTTATATCATTTCTGCAGATTTTCTGAACTTTAGAGATACGCTTTGAAAAGGGCCAAGCTTATGTTTGGATCATAAGTATTAGAATTGCATTTCAATAGGCTATAAAAAGCTGCTAAGATAATTGGAATAATGATAGCAATATGATCGGTTTACTAGATAAAAAGTGTTCCAACACTGTTTAAATGCTGAGCAGCTGGTAAACATAATGTTCAAAGGCTTAACACAAAGAAAATGTATGTTTGAATAGTAAACACCCATCTGCATAAATGTTTACTTTCTAAATGTCTAAACACATGCATGTCTTTGGTGTTTAGGCATTTAGAAATGATGTGTTTAACATAGATAATGTCTGTTAAGATGTCTTAAGTGTGTACAGATTAAACATGTTTAGCTTTTTTGGTGTTTAAAGTTAAACACAGTTTTTACAGTGTACCTATTCTTAACATGGAAAACATAGCTTATACATTTCTTTCATGGATATGATAGATGTGGATACAACTGTAATGCTATGAACCTACCATGCAGGTACGGTTATAAAAAGAGTATCATATAATTATGATAAATGTAAAAACTATGTATATGGTATCAATGCATAAACGAGGAGCATTTTATCCATGTCTGCTTTAAAATACAACCTCTCAGGTTCCCTTACCTCTTCATTGAATCCACAATAATCAAACAGAAAACACGTCATTTCCTGCATTACCTAACTGAATGAAGGTAATCCCAACCAGACATTCCTGTATTATAAACCCATGATAGATAGTAGCTAGAGCCACCTTTGTCAGTTCTACTATTATAAATGACACCCATGCTTTATGTGCCTTACTAACCAGTCACAGACACTGCTAGAGCGTTGTATACCTGTCAGATAGCATTCAGTGTATCAGATCTGCCGCCTTAAAATGTTAGGGGCCGCATAGTACTTTAATGTGATATGCCCTTTATCATCCTGCTATTCCCTGGCGAGTAACTCGGCAGGACTGCATTCGGGTAACATGCCCATCCCCAGGTGTTGATACATTCCTAAAGGGTCGGAATGACGCATGAATGTAGCCATGGCGAGTTACTCGCCCTGGTTGCATTTATTCATCATAACGACCAAGATTGTGGCGCATTAAAGTACTAAACGACACTTAAAGGGTTAAAATGTAGGAAGCACGATATTGACTAGACATTAAGCCTCCCACATAAACACCGGGAAGCACTCAGAACTGACCATACACACGCACATATAGGTTTTATAAGTCCACATGACCGAACTATAATGTGTCCCAAGTTCAAGGTTACAAGCGTTATAGAACACCAAATAAACGCGGTGTTTAAGGTGTCATTAGACTTACATGGGAAGAGAATGCAGATTTGTGGAAAATGTTTTTTTCATCACAACCTCTCTTTTTATATTTGTGGAACTACAATTCGACTGTATATGCAGAGAATTGTTTGATATTAAATTAAACTTGTCAGAAAGGCATATACACGTAAATATCTATCTATCTATGTCTATCTATATCTATACATGTATATCTATATATCTATATCCACATATATGTCTCTATCTATCTATCTATCTATCTATCTATCTATCTATCTATCTATCTATCTATCTATCTATAATATGTATATATATATATATATATATATATATATATATATATATATATATATATATATATATTCCTACTTGTCTCAGAGACATACACACGAATATAGCATGAACACATTTCTTTTAGCCTGAATCACTAACATTCACCATTATCCACTTTACACAGAGACATACTCTGATTTGTGTATCATATATCATGGGTCTATTTCATTCATCCCATTGTAACCTCGGCTATTAATCTTTAGGTACTCTATGGCTAACACTGTCTTAGACATTTCTACAAATTTATGTCTCTCCATGAATGATTCCAGTACTGCGTGGTGGGTGTGACTGATAAATGGTGTTAGACTGTAGGTGTAATAAATCAAGGTATCGGGTAATCAGCTAAAGTAGGTCATGCATGCTGTTAAAGATCCACATGTTGGTACCCCTACAGTAGCAGTCCAAGTGAAGCAAGGAAATGTACCCAAGTCTTTATATAGGGTGGATGGAGAGTCTAACCGTTTGTCGTTATGATGCATGAATGCAGCATGTCGGTCTTATGGGGTTGATTGCTGCCTGATACAGTGCCAGTGAGTTACTCGCCAGCGCTATATTTGTGTATATAATGACGAAAAATGGGCATGATCATAAGTGCAACTTAAAGATAAATGTAACTTAAAGCTGGGCTCTCCAGCTATATTGATCAGTTCTTCACATTATATCACAAACGCTGCATATTATATCAATGTGAACATGGTAATCATCATTATGTCCCCGCTTGATACAGGATCATGACACTGTTCAGATATTGAACGTAGCACTATTGTGTTTAAATATATACATTCAATATTAACAGATCAAAGTCAGAACACCTGACCCTTATTTGTACATCGCCCCTGACACCCAATATACAGAAGGTTCAGGACTATCACACATTAACCCCTTGGAGAGAATATTGCAACTTCTAACATGGGTTGATACAACCCCAAAGCATCAGCATTAGGCACCAAGGCAGTCCTGAAGAATTACTGGTGCATTAAATGACATTAAATTATATAAATATAATGACAAATGACCATGAATCCTAGAGGCAACCCGCGGTCCTTAAAGGGTTAATTCCCACATTGAGGGGACGCCCCCAGGGAAACACAGACCATGCAGTCCCCTGTCTGTCACAACGCATCCGTCACCTACACCCGCCGACATCAAAGTGAACAACTCCATTGAAAAATGATACAAGAAAATTGGATATAAGAAACACATGGAGTCACCACCAGGGGTAAAAAGACACCCGCTATTATCCAACCCCTTGTCTAAGTGATGAGGTGGTGGGACCTGTGGCCGGGTCTTCCCAGGAGTGGGAATCGTGATGGAGGCTTGGGAAGGTCTGCGCTGCCTTTGAAGTTTTATACACCTTTGTCGGTAGTAGGGGTAGAGGTATAGGTAGATGGTGGTGAGTTCGAGGGGGGGGGGTGAAGGGGATCCTGTGTCAGGTGTCTCAGGTGAGAGACTGCCTAGGGGGGTTGTACACTCGGGAGCACACCTCCAGTGTACGGGGGTGGGGAGGGAGGTAGATATAGTGGGTGGGAAGGAGGCGTTGATTAACCCTTTAAGGGCTACATACTGCTTTAAGGCACTATGCCCTTGTCGTCATGATGCATAAAAGCAGCCCTGTTAGCTACTAACCAGTGCTGCATTTAAGCATCATGCCGACCACAGCTGGTTGGAAGGGTCGGCATAAATGCATGAATGCATGCCCTGGCGAGTTACTCACCAAGGTTGCATTCATGTATCATGACGACCACATGCATGATACATTAAAGCACCGTTCGGCCCTTAAGGTTGTTAACCCGTGTGGGGGTGGGAAGTTGGTACACAGGGACAAGAGGTGGACACGTGACATATACAAGGCACCAATTATGATGGACAGATATGGGAAAGACGGCATCTCGGGCATCTAGTGTTGGTGAGGGGGGTGTAGGGGCGGTGATACCACTGATATACAGGAGTAGCTATGGGTGGTTATTATGCGATAAGAGCTGATACTGGGGTGATGTGAATATGTTATAGTTGGGAAGAACGGTTAGGCAAAACACGTAATTGGCGTGACGGGAAAGGTCAAGGGAGGGCAGCAAGAATGCGACAAAGGCCCTTTAACCCTTTAAGGCCCGCATAGTGATTTAATGCAGTATACCTTTTCTCGGCATGATACATGAATGCAGCACTGGTAAGTAACCCACCAGTGCTGCATTCAATGAACACACCAACTCTACGATGCATTACGCCATCTCTACGGGCTTGATACACTCGGGAGTTACTCGCCGGTGCTTTATTATGGCATTGATAATGACCAATGTTCATCACACCTTGTGGTATCATGCCATCCTTAAAGGGCTACAAAAGATGACGTATATGGCAGGGGGACCCTGGATCGCGTCTCCTTACCACACTGCAGATTTTGACACGGGAACTACAAAGTGCACTACGTTTATGGACTTGGCCTATGACCTGTCAATCTTCCACCATACAGCTGCCTACTTGACAGGTCACGGTAAATGCCCGTAACAGGACTGTATGTACCGATAACTACCTGGGGGCTGATCTTATTGTCACCTGGGCCATACCCCTCTACCCATCATCCACGACAGATGTATTAAGGATGAGGCACTAGACAGTAAATAATATTGTCACTCTATTACCTACTGGGTACGGCAAGGTGCTATAGGGATATAGATGTACAAACAGTTTTCTCAAGACAACCTATTGATAGCGTGGTGTCTGTGCCAACTAGTTTCCAGCATGATTACTTTACGTAAATTAAAGTTGAACTGTGTTACCATAATTAAAACATTGTACACTGTAAACACTTAAACCAAAAACACACACCTTCATACTGTACACCAACAGTATATTCTACTGTCAAAGTACACTAATACCGTAGTATAAACCCTAAACGTACAGTAGATTCTACCGCTCAGCTACATTAGATTATAACAGTGTAATACGACACAGGACATATATGCTTTCGGGAATAGTTTAACTTTAATAAAAAAATAAGATCCTAAAAAACGACTTCTGACTCTATAAATCTGATTTAAAAAAAAATGTTAGGGAATATTTAATATTTAACATTCTTTAAAACATAATATTTAACACATTCTTCTAATATAATACATTAGAAAAATGTGTAAAATATTCCCTTGGTTGAATTGAATATGATGATATGATGCTGAGCAGCTCACCCTCTTGCGCTGCTGCTGCTGCTCCTTACTGGTGTGGTTCTTGACGTGTTTCCTCAGGGAGCTGGGGTCCGTGTACCTCTTGTTGCAGCCCGCCACCTGGCACGCGTACGGCTTCTGCAGAATGGGAGA
Organism: Harmothoe impar; assembly: GCA_947462335.1. Taxonomy (NCBI): domain Eukaryota; kingdom Metazoa; phylum Annelida; class Polychaeta; order Phyllodocida; family Polynoidae; genus Harmothoe; species Harmothoe impar. Next base: position 84,055,585 of record OX381705.1, read on the forward strand.
CAAAACACCAACTTGGTAAGGGAGTTCTCCTTTTGCTAACAACAGGAGGGGGAGGGGGTCGGTAGATTGGGAGGAATTTGGACTTGGGAGAGGGAGATTTCAACCTCAAGAAAAAGTCACCTGCTAAAAGACCTGCGCATTACTATGCCTCAAATGGGGGGGGGGGGGTGCGCTGCTGAAGTTTACAGCCCCACCCCATGCTGTTAAAATGCCAGCTCTCCCTAATGGAATTGTATAATATAGGACAGTTTCTGGGAATCTACCCTGGTAGATGATGGTCTTCACACATTAACGCCTTATGTAGAAATAGCGCTGTAATGTGCATGATATGACCTTTGTTATCATGATGCACGAATGCAGCCCTGATGGGTGACTCGCTAAAGCTGCATTCCTGCATCATGCCGACCCGTTGGACATGCATGGCACCCTGTTCCGACACCCCTTTAACACTATGTCATTTTACTTGTCATCGTGCCTTTAAATTATCATTAACCTACCGTGTCTAGATGTGTCCGCTGGTGTTTAGCTCGGTCTGAGCTGTTACTGAAGGCTTTGTTGCAGTTGAGGTGCTGGCACACGTAAGGTTTTTCCCCCGTGTGGGACCGCAGGTGGATCTTGAGGTTTTCTAACCGGGAAAACGCCTTGTCACAATTCTCAAACTGAAATATATGAGAGGACAGGAAAATATGAATATTTGACTTAATAGATACATGTATTTATTATAGATAGGCGTGGTATATGGCATACTACAACCCTTTAAGGACGTTTCCATTCGTGCCATTTGCCGTCATGATGCATTCATTCATCACAATAGAAATAGTGCTGTATACCATGTATCGTGATGAAAACTGCTTAACGAGTTGATATTTTGAAAGTCCTCCATTCATACACTACAGCATTGGCCTCACATGGTTGCAGACTATTGCGAAATTGCGTCCTGAACATAAAGGAAGCATCCCGGGGAAAATCACACTGAAATAAAACATAATTTCTTCTACACTCTACCTATCACTTGTTTTTTATTCTGTCATCAAAATCGAAACGAAAATAGATTAATATAAAAGCTTGAGCAGCGGCACTCTGTGGTTTAGTATATTAAATTTAAGATCGGAATATTTAATATGACGGCATAATCTGAACTGTGTACAGGTTCATATCCATGTTTAGACAGGATCATGTGTACGTGCTAAAAGCGCTGTGGCTGATGCAAAATGCAATACTAAATGAATGAGCCCGGAGGTATGAAGAAATACATCTTTTGTGAATATATACAATATGAAGTACTAAATGCTTCATCATGATGGATATGATCTAATTCATGTACACAGTTAACATGTACCTGACTTGTATCTTTACATAGTGGCAGAGGGCATTGATATCACGATGAGTGTATAATGAGAATACTCATTTAATACACCACACTGTAAATAGTAAGTGTATGTACACAGTAGAATCTACTACATGTAGAGGTTTACAGTAGAATCTACTATAGAATGGATTTACAGTAGAATCTATTGTATATTTACAGTAGATTCTACTGTTTGCCTACAAGCAATTGCACACCTATATACAGTAGAATCTACTCAGGTTACTAGTAGTGTAATGTCGTTTCGCATATTCTCGTTCACACTAAATCAAGCTCTAATCGGTTTGAACGTACCGCCTATGAGACAAAGCTACAACTTGACGCCATTCCTCTACCATCTGTAACTGCCTAGTTTCTGTCATCGACGTCACACCATGTTAACCCTTCAAGGGCCACATGATGCCCCTAGACTCACCTAAACTCCAATTCTCCGAACGGACGTAGCGCCGGTGAGTAACTCGCAGGCACTGCTTTCATGCATCACGAGCCGTTGGGTAATGTAGGGACAGTAACATGTATTCAACACCTGTGCGACACTGGCTGGTACTACTGACAGAAGACTTTAGATCACTGAAGCACTCTGCTGCCCTTAGAGGGTTAAGTGGTAGAGTTCTAGGACACACAGGCAGAGTCAGGTCTGGACACATTCAGGATACAGCTTTTTCTATTGGAATGGGGATGCTCAGCCATGTAACCAGTTATACTAGTATATCTCACTCCATTCTATCAGTCAAATGTATGTCACCGCTTTAAACCGTTAAAAGCCACACATTGATACAATGTCCTATGCCCTTGGCGAGTAGCTCGCTAGTGCCACATTGTCAATGTCTATATACCCTACGGCTTTAATACGCCCCTATGCCCTATGCTCCCTATATATATATATATATATATATATATATATACCATTTTCGTCATGGTGCATGCATGCAGCCCTTGAAGGGCTAAGTCCCTATCAGCAGCTCATAGGAATAACCCGTATATAGCTTCTGGGCAGATCCATATCTAGTGTCTGTTATGATAACCTGCCATTTCACACCCACTAATAACTGGGTACTAAACCTAGTCAAAGATCAACCGTCAGGGTATCATAATGATATAAATACCAACGCTCATCGTGGACTGAGATGTATAAACATATCATCAGTGGCTTCTAAACAGATTGCCCGAGGCATTTTAGCAAATACACCTGGTCGCCCCCTGATACTGCGATATATAGGGCAGCAATTCTGTACCCTATCCATTTAATGGCAGCATAGTGATTTAATACACTATGCTCCTTGTCGACATGATGAATGGATCACTGGTTAACCAGCCAGTAGTGTATTTAGGCATCATAGTGACCCTACAGGGTTGATACACTCCTGGGTTATCACAGGTACATCATTAGATCATCATACGACTAATGAACATGAACACTAACACGACATGCCGTCCTTACAGGGTTAGGGGCGCCTGGGTGTTGGCCTAGAGTCAGCCTATTACAGTCATTAGAGTGAGATGTATCTGGGAGATGATCTGGGTGTAGGTGTTCTCAGTGCGATGTGACCCTGACAAGTGCTAACAATGCTGAATGTTGGGGCTTTATGGCAGCATTTATCCCTTTAAGGGCCGCACAGTGCTTCGATGTGCATCGTACTTCACCGAAATGATGCACGAATGCAGCTCTGTTGGAGAGTCTACTTTGCGAGTTTGCTCGCGAGGACTGCATTCATACAGTTAACCTTATAGGATCGGCATTTGCTTGAATGGCAGGGCTGCATTCATGCATAATGACGACGATCGAAGGACATTGCACATTATGGCATGATGCAGCCCTTAAAGGGTTAAACAAGTTGTCTGGAAGGGGACCCGTATGTTTGACCTTATGTAGCGTAGAGTTCTATCTGGATCATGTCTCACTGGAGAAGGCATGGGAAATGTCACACTGGTCACATTGGTCCAAGACCAAGAGTACGTTTTTTTTCTCCCTTTCTTTCATTTGCACTTCATAATAGCGTACATTATAGTATACAAGATGCAAGCAGATGTATACAAGCCCCGGGATACAAGCACATGCTAGTACCCTTTAGTATACTTTATAACTTATATACATAAGCTATCTTTAGTTTGAAAATTAGGGCCGGTAAGTCGGATGTATGAGACTGCCCCGTGGATTGCAGGGTTGTCTCCCAGACTGGTTCATAGCTCACAATTAAACATGAAAAAAGTATTCTTTGTTAAATCTAAAACTTCATTTATCAAATATTTGCAAAAAGAATGAATAAAATCCCATACAATTGTAAAAAGCCAGGGTCGGCATTGCTTTTATTTCATGATTTAGCTAGGAACAGGTTGCCTGAAACCATTTTGCTATTTTCTTTCGCTTCAGACGAAACAAGTATCTCATGAGGATGAGGAGCAAAACACGTCTTGGAGGATGAGAAGCAACCATAGAAAATAGAGAAAATCTAATTATGGTGAACGTATAACCTAGAATTCCTACTGCACATACTCTCTTTAAATACTATTATAAAACTGTAGTTGATATACCTCCTGCTGGGTATACTGATTAATACACATGTTATTGTTGGTTACCCTGGTAACCTGACTACTCAGGTGTCCATTCAGCTATCTGCGTGGGTTGGCGTGTGACACACACCAGGAGGAGACAGTCATGTGTATTCTGAACTACTTGTGACAAATACACATGCAGCTTTGTCTTTTTTTAATATGATCGTAAAGAACAGCCCGTACCCCACTGCAGCAGTACGTGGTTCCATACTCCATATATTCCTAATATGTGTTTCTACATATACGTTCTACATTATGGCCACCGTCCACAGAGCATAAATCGGCCGTATATCAAGAAAATTGCCATACATTCCCCATGTAACTTGTGTATAGAATGGTCGTATACGGCCGATTTATGCTCTGTGGACGGTGACCCTTAGCCGTAGGGAAATGCAATGAATAAAACCTCATTTAATGGCTACGTTTCGATCGTATTTCACATGTTGAAACCAGCACATATCAGGACGAGCCATCGTGAATTATAGAAACTTATGCCAACAGGGTGAGGTTGGTCTGTGTATTCCAGGCAGTGCCTCTACGAGACAAAAAAAAGCCTAGACCTATAGGCTCAAATGCACTACATGTATAATATTTTGTGCAGCATTATAAATCGTGCCGACCCTAAAGGGCAGATACACTGCAGAAGGATGGGGTATAAGCATTGTTGGCTTACTCAGCCATGAACTTAATGAAGCAGTGACACAGTTTCATGACAACAAAAGGCATATAGAATTGTCAGTCAGGTATGAAGTTATCAGGTGAGGTGAGGCTCTCCTGACAAGGGAACAAACAGACAAAACCTTAGCTGCAGACCTTGGAACCCAGTCAGTCCTGTATAGATCTATACTAAAGGGGGATCTGGGTACACAGAGAGAGCCTATAGAGATATCATACGGATCAGTGGGCCATGTATATGAAACGTTTGGTTCCAAAATGTAATAAATACATTGTAAATATATCATAAGGCAAATAATTGTAGTGCTTTTGGAAGCAGAGCACAAAGGTGTTTGTGTGTCCTTATCTATACAGGACATTCCAACAGCGGAAATACCATGTTTAACTCTGTCCTAGAAGTGGTTTCCAATAAATAGGAACTTGTTCAATAACTAGGCTATTACTGACTAGCAAGCAAGAAGGACTTCCGCGCTCATTAACGGTGCAGTCAATTAGAACGGACTTGATTTAAATACCGGTAGGAGTGCGTGTAACTAGAATGCTTAACTCACAGAGGTTATTGACCTCTAGGGGCTGCCTCTAAACGAATACAGTACCGGCGAGTAACTCGCCAGCTGACCTTTCGGGAGTGTATCAACCCCTTAGGGTCAGCATGATGCATGGATGCTGTACTCGTGAGCAACACTTAGACCTTATGTCGACGCTTTGAAAAGCAATCTTCAACGCTCATAATTATATGTACAACCCTAGGCCCCTATACTAGACAACAGAATTATAGGACATTGACAACTACCTGATTTATGACGACCTTCTGTCAAACCTTCTCGAAGTGATAAATAAGGTAAGACTATTACAACGTCACATTAAATCAGTGTTATGACCTTCAACTAACTTCCAGTCTATACACATACACAAAGGCAAAAGGATCTCCTATATATGTAGTTGTAAGTAATCATTCCGGCGAGGAGAATGTATTTTCCTGGTACTGTGTTACATATATCAAAGAAATATGTTCACTATAGAAGAAAAACAGTTCAATGAAAGTAAACTACTTATTTTATTCAACTTCTGAGAGAAATCCCTCTTTCTTTGTGAAGTGATGAATAAACAAGATAGATGCAGTAGATATCAGAGTGAACACCATAGTAATAAAGTACCAGAACACCCCTCCCTCTTCACCTACCCTGTAACCCCCAGTGATATATGGAGGTCTTTCTCTACACATGTTCTGCCTATCTCCCTGACAGCTCTTCCACTCAACCCCATCCACCTCTCTACTTAACGCCTATGTCCAGATTCCTCGTCCAACCAGCCCTTCTACACTCCTCCCATTACCATTTACAAATAGGTACGGATCCTAATGATATTCCGTTTTAATTTGAATATATTTATACATTATCAAAATTCACCAGCACACATTCATGCACCATTCCGACCCTATGGGAGCGTATCAAGCCTGTGAGGTCGGCATGATGCGCGAGTTACTCATCATGGCAATAAAGAACATCTAGGCTAGTGCATTAAAGCACTATGTAGCCCATAAAGGGTTAGACGTGCCCTCACATGGCAGCCATCATGCACACATCAAACCCTCACTGATTGTTATCCCATATTATCGCCCACCTCAGAAGCTGTAACCCCCACGTGTTATGTGCATCCCGACCACGTGGTCCTCAGGTATAGCGGATAAATCAGCCTGCCCCGCCCGGCCTGCCCCCACCCATACGTCACCTGTTTGGTCCCCGACACTTTGCAGCATTGGGCTGGGTGACCTGGGGCCTGTGTGTGCCTTATCGGTGCCACATGTCTGGAGAGGGGGGGTATGGGGCTATTACATGGTTATGTACCGTGACGGACTGTAGGAATGGTTCCAGTAGGCTACCAGTCGGACTTGCTCAAATTTACCATTTTATAAATTCTGCTCTGAACATGTGTAGTCTAGTGTGTTTTGAAGTCTAGTTCTGCAAATGTTTATATTATTTGTTTTGTATGCAGATATTGTTGGTAAGTCGCAGCAGGTATATTGAGAATATAATGTATCATGTATTATATATAATACAGCCATACACCTTGGGATTTTACCACAAATTGGTGATACATGTAGCTAAATAACGTCCCCTTAGGGCCACCGTCCACAGAGCATACATCGGCCGTATACAGCCGTTTTATGCGTAATTTACATAGGAGATGTATGACAATTTTATCCATATACGGCCAATATTTGCTCTATGGACGGTGGCCATGAGGAGTATGTAGGCCTAATGTACTGAACTTATTTCTGTTATTTCAATTCCCCATAGACTAAAAAAACAACCTATCAGGCAACTATGAAGCCATATACACCGTACAGTATGGCGTAGCTTACAATTGTTTAAGGATATAGCACAAACCATCCATTTACAGGCTGATTTAGACTAATTGAAAGGAGATGTCAAATCCTATGTTTCCCAAATGGTGCAGAAATCTTTGTGTATAGAAGGATAAGAGAAGTCAGAAGAATCGGTGAACTCAGTTGGTCTCAATTCCGACCATAATATACCTCAAGGCTCAAGACATCTATTCAGTATTTTATCAGCCTGGAAAGATCTGGATATCTTCTTAATCAAAGACAAAAAGCCTACATCAAAGGCGGAGAACCTGGCGATAAAAAGACAAGCGTGCACTTTCTCACCCCTCTTTTTTCCAGCCCAGACAGGGCTGAGATCGTCCAGACTGTGACTAGGTGGTGAAGGCAGTGAGTCAGCAAAATGTCCTAAAACTAGATATTGTGTTGAAAAGCTTTAATTTGGCAACATGTTATTGGCGGGTATCACATGACAGATCTTCTTTTTTTCATATTTCATAGCTAGACAATATTGCTCACCGTAATACTATAATTGCTTGCTGATTGTTGGGAATGAATAGTGACCGAGCGAAATACATGTATGCCTCCAACATCTCCTTGAGTAAAGCCTATAATAACTCGCCGAGTTCCAACTGTAGATATCTTTGCTAGAGATAAAAAATATGAAATACGTACAGATTTGGCATTATGCAATGAGAATATGACTGAAAAACGAACGCAAAATACTCTTCCAGAATTATAAGTGTGTAACCAATAACGTATTGTACAGTAAACTGTTCAGTCGATGAAAAGATAAAATTACCGCCTCACTTGTTACGAATGACTAAAGCATGGATTACATTTTGGATTTAAATCGTGACGGATTAACAAACATCAAAGGGTGGACCTGCATTGCTGAACATTCACGAATCGTATATGAGACATATTTATACTATTTAAAACCCAAAATTTAAATCAGTTTTCTGCATGTGACGGACGGAAACACGGGTGTGTGCAGAGGGTAGGTGGCACTCAGCTGACAAGGGGCACCTGGAGGAAGCGGTTAACCCTCTAGTGACAGCCTGGTGCAGCATGACACGGTTAACCCTCTAGTGACAGCCTGATGCAGCATGACATGGTTAGCCCTCTAGTGACAGCATGATGCAGCATGACACAGTTAACCCTCTAGTGACAACCTGGTGCAGCATGACACGGTTAACCCTCTGGTGACAGCATGATGCATCATGACACGGTTAACCCTCTAGTGACAGCATGATGCAGCATGACACGGTTAACCCTCTAGTGACAGCCTGATGCAGCATGACATGGTTAGCCCTCTAGTGACAGCATGATGCATCATGACGCGGTTAACCCTCTAGTGACAGCATGATGCATCACTGACACAGTTAACCCTCTAGTGACAGTATGATGCATCACGACAGGGTTAACCCTCTAGTGACAGCATGATGCAGCATGACATGGTTAGCCCTCTAGTGACAGCCTGATGCATCATGACACGGTAAACCCTCTAGTGACAGCCTGATGCATCATTGACACAGTTAACCCTCTAGTGACAGCATGATGCATCATGACAGGGTTAACCCTCTAGTGACAGCATGATGCATCATGACACGGTAAACCCTCTAGTGATAGCCCGATGCATCTACTCATGACGCGATCAACCCTCTAGTGACAGCATGATGCATCATGACTTAGCTAACCCTCTAGTGACAGCATGATGCATCATGACACGGTTAACCCTCTAGTGACAGCCTGATGCATCATGACACGATCAACCCTCTAGTGACAGCCTGATGCATCATGACACGGTTAACCCTCTAGTGACGGCCTGATGCATCATGACACAGTTAACCCTCAAGTGACAGCATGATGCATCATGACACGATCAACCCTCTAGTGACAGCCTGATGCATCATGACTTAGCTAACCCTCTGGTTAGAGCATGATGCATCATGACACGGTTAACCCTATAGTGACAGCCTGATGCATCATGACTTAGCTCACCCTCTGGTTAGAGCATGATACCTCAATGCTTCATGTTCATTTCTCAACATGATGCAGCGCCAGTAAGCTACACTGATAAAATGAAGGGATCCAAACTTGTCAAAAGGTCGTCTTATAAGAAGAGTTTAGGGTCTTTAAAGTGACGGTCATAAAATAAACAAGTTAAAGGTTGTCTATTTGATGAACTGTCCGGTTACCATCCCACAAGACAAGACTAGGGTCATCTAACTGACAATGTTAGCCCAGGCAGTCACCCACTCCAAGTGACAAGTCTCAGGTTGTCAAATTCACAACCCAGAATAGTTAACCCTTTATTGGCTGCAAACTGCTTTAAATGTGCTTGAATCCCTTTGTCAGCATGATGCATGAATGTAGCCCTTGTGAGTCTATTCGCCAAGCCTGCATTCATGCACCTTTGGAAATGAATCAACAGTTGTGCGAGTATACTTGCCAAGGCTGAATTTATGTATTATGATCATATAGAGCATAGCACCTTAAAGCACTATGCACCCCTTAGAGGGTTAACCTGTGCACTATAACCTCTACTTCACTACAGGTGGAGCTAACTGGTTTCTGCCTAGGCATAATTGTTGTCCATGTCTGTCTATATTTCTGAGGTTTATAATAGCTAATTCATACAAACATAGAGGTATGTAGGTTAGGGGAATTCCTGCCATATCCCCAAGTCTATATTGAGAGTATTTCTACCCTTTAGTTACAGACTGCTAACACATATGTGGATGTCATACCAATGGGAGTTTCCTACAGCTATTGTACCATAGAAATAGCCACAAAAGTGGTGTCTGTGCCCTACACATATTTGTTTTGTCTCAATTATATCAAAACATTGATTCCTTTACCTTTTCTAGCATCCCCAATGGATAAATCTCAGGATTCTCCATAACATGAATGTGTATTCCCATGAATATGATTAAAATCAACATAGAAATTATGCAATTCATTCCCCAACTTTATACAGAATGCATGTTATACTGAATCCACCTACAGGGAAAATCCTGAATCAGACCCTGGTTGACGAGTCTAGGGCTGGCATGAGTCGGGTTTTGGGCTGGCACTTACCAAGTGTATCTTCTATCTGACAACTACAGCTAGAGGACCCACTCTCTTGTCACTTAGAAGAGTCTGCAGACGAGTTTACTTTTTGAGTGTACCTGCTGATACTACATTGGCGCATCTGATCATACCGATCTATCGGGAATGTATCAATTGGGAAAATAATACCAAGAAAGAGTCACCACCTCCCCTGTTGTTAAATAATGAGTACTCACTCATCATATCTACTCTTGCTCATGGAAGAGGGTGTAGATGAAAGCAGGCTACCTTCATAAACTAGACAGTAAAAAAACTGGACAGGTATTTAGACTAAATGACGTGCGGAGAGATATACGTGCGTGACTACTTATGTTTGACATAGGGCCCTGTACTCTTAATTATATATCAAGGGCCTGACCCTTTCTGTAAATTATGCTCAAGACTAATTCTCAAAGTCACTTCACAAACACCAAAGCCCTTCACCAGCTACCACATTTAGTTGCCGCCCTCCCCCGTCCTCCACCCCCTACTGATGACTTTATCAGGCCTGCTGTCAGCCTTTTATCTGTAACCCCGGGGCACCTTCAACCTGCCCCGTCCTACACATGTTGCATGCTGGTCACCGTTAACCCTTTAAGGACCACGTAGTGTGTTAAATGTGCTAATACCCCGTCATGATGCATGAATGCAACCCTGGCCGCTTCCATGCATCATGCTAACCCTGTGGAGCTCCCGAAGTTTTGATATGATGCACAAAGGCAAAGCCATGGCTGCATTGGTGCATCATGACGGCACATGTTGCTTTTAGATAACATGTCGTCATTAAAGGGTTAACAGTAGAACATGGGACGCCGTGACAGGTGTACAGGAAATAGAGAACCATATACCAGTGAAATATGTAGTTCTTGCTGTCAAGAACCTGCGAGGTTATTTACTACGGGACTTTGTAGTTGGAGATAGTTTACAGCAATGGTAAAAATATATACAACTCCTTTAACCTAGCGATGGAAATATTCTAGTATTTGCAGTTTGTCCTCCAGAATTTAGAATTAAGATTCATGTGGGAGAGCTAATGATGGACGTCAAAGGTGGACGTCGAAAGCGGACGTTAAAATATCAAACATGTTTGATTTTTGTCAAGAAATTGGGCGATATGCTATTTGCTCCATTAGAATACCTCGTTCACTTATGCCCTGGGCAGTCTGGGCAGTAATTTATCACCCCTATAGTGGACACACCATAACCTGACTTCAACTGGGCAATTCAGAGGAATATTTGAACTAAATATTATACATATTGCTGGACGTCAAGCACCTAAATTCGTCCACTCCTCTTGTCGTCCTGTGGACACAGGCCTAATCAAGAGTTGATAGGAATACAATATGTAGGTTGTATTTGTTCTGGTGTAAGTATACCCTGTCTTAGGTCTGGCTGGTATTACAGACCTCCCCAGACCAGGGCATCAGGGCTATATCTGACACATCCCCAGGGGCCGGACACAGCTTAACACTATAAGGGCCGCAGCCCTGGAGTCTCTGCCCTCCAGGGCTGCATTCATGCATCATGCCGACCCCTCGGGAATGTGCCAATCCTGCAGGGTCGTCATGATGCCTGATTGCAGCTCGGGCGAGTTGCTGCCAAGGGCTGCATTCATGCATCATACCGACCAAGGGCATATTGCATTCAAGCACTATACGGCCCAAGGTCAAGGTGCTGGTCAACATCTTAAGGTAGCCTACAATTACTGTTCTGAGAAAAGTGTCGGCACAGGTCAGCGGATCCAGGGCCCGAACTGTAGATGTACCATGGGCAGTAAACAAGATGTAAGACACACATAGTACACTAGGAAGTAAGCGCTGATCTTGGGAAAGTGCCGGGATACAGTGGTATCTAAATGAATCAAAGCGGTATAATCACCGAGCTTATCCCATTCACATTTCTACTACTATTCCTCACTGTTCCTATCTAATATGTGGTTAAGTGTGGGTGGTAATATTGCCCCTCTAAAGCTTCACCCTCACGACTGACATGTCACTTCAACATGATATTTCTCGGGATCCTATACATGCAAGTATTCATGGATTAACCTGACAAAATATAGAGCTGGTAAGTATCTAACTGCTTGTCAATATCAGCGAGATAAAGTACAGGTCATTTGCATATAGCCAAAAGGGAATGCTATTTCCATGGGCGGTGGGGGTTAAACTCAGGTGTGATATAAAGGGATAATTAACCTGCCGATGTGCATGCAATATGACAGGTGGTGCGGAGATACATGTACCTACTAATTAAGTACAATTAACAAATACCTTATTACTGAAGGAAATCTGAGAGAGACAGTTGACAATACCAATACCTGCTTTATTGTTGTTTTATTAGTTTGTTATAAAGGAATAACCGAAAGGCCTAACAGTAACAATACTGCATTCAGTATACCATGCCACCTACACATTTCACGATAGCTAGAATGTGTGATATTCAGTCAACCCTCATTACCTCGAATATTTACTACTTAAGATCCCTCACTACCTCAGACAGCTGCCTGGCAACTGCTCTTATATTTTTCATTATAATAATTTGGACTCAATTCCTCGGATGATATACCTCAGACATTTTTCTTTGCATTTTCCAAATTTGACTGTAATGCACATGTGCAGGCTTCTAGTGGGCAACTACTAAAACAGGAAATTTGCGCATACAAACTATATCCATTGCTGTTGTATTTTTTAAGGAATGACCTGAAACAAACCTTTTCATTAAAGATTTGGGCTAATAATACTATCAGCCCTATGTCCACTAGCATTTATCAGGCCGTTTGTCATCCGTTGAAACGTGAATTTGAATACGAATTTGAAATACCCGGTACATGTATAGGTTTTGTCTCCCTGTGGACACAGGTGGACAACAAAATTCTGGAATATATAGACATTATGTTAGCCAATGTCTTTTAAAAGCAAACAACAAATGCCCTAATTTTAAAATCAAACATGTTTGATTATTTGTGCAGAAAGTGGGCGATATGCTCTTTATTCTACATGTATTATAATACCTCATCCATATTTGCCCTGGGCAGTCTGGGCAGTAATTCATCATGCCTAGTGGACACAGCAGAACTGCAGTTAAATTGGAATATATCTCGGAAATATATTCCCAAATACACACACATTGCTGGACGACAAATAACGGAAATCGTTGACTTCCCTTATCATATACATAATAGAGTAGACACACACCTAGATCTCTTTTGTTAGTTCACTGCCTTGACTGTAGGAAGCTGCGCATTAAGTGCGTTCTAAGTCAGACTCAGATACTGAGGTACTAGTAACCGATAGATCTAATCAGGAAGAGGAAGAATTTATATATGACAGGAAACTCTGCTACATTGTATTACCTGCCCCCACCCCCGTCATCCCACGTGAAGCACGTGGCCAGCTATCCCTTTAAGGGCCGCATAGTGATTTAAAGGCATAGAACTTGCTGCCGGGGCAGCAACAGTCGGAGTGGAGGCATAACAGGTACTCAGCCCTGGCATTAGATACGGCGGGTTAGGGTTTAAAGTGTTGTCATTTTGGTCGTCATGATACATGAATGCAGGCCTGGCGAATCTATTCATGAATGCTGCGATCATGCATCATGTCAAGCATTCAGGTGTGTATCAACCCCGTAGGGTCAGCACGATGCTTGAAATCATCACTGGCGAGTTACTCACAATGGCTGCATTCATGCATCATGACGAGAAGTGGCACACGGCATCAAAACACCCTGCGGCCCTTTAAGGATTAACAGGTGTGGAAACACAGCAACCATAACTAGTAATTGACTGCGCATGTCCGTACTCCAAGCCATGCTATTGGTCCACAGCCAGCCTACCCAGAATGCAGCGCCGCGGTGCACGCCGGGTAGAGTCAGCTGTAACAACAGCGTCCGTGCCGCTGGTTGCTGGTGACCCCAGTACGAGTTTGTGATACATAAGCAGAACCATGTCAAGCCCTATTAATGTGCATCATGATATCATATAGGGCAAAATGGAGAAGGTTTTTTTTTTCAGGCAGTCCGACTCTAGACTATAGCTGTAAAACAGGACACTCCTATACATTGTACTACATATATGTATGTAAAGAAAAAAATATAGAGAGTCACCCTGAGAGTCATATGATACACGCATACTATTGTGTTGGATTATAACCTTTGGGAAATTCCCATTGGAACCGAGCTAATTCTAAAAGATAAAATAAAATATCCAATGCTTCTTTTCATATCGACGTCTACATATGAAGCTACAACAGGCTGGTATTCTTGGCAGACGCGTCCTCTAATCTACAGCTACAAACAGTATCATAATCATCATGGGGGACCAATAGACCAATGCAGCAAGAAAGGGTTACTTTTAAAAAGAGTTGTCGATAAACATGTTGAACATTTCCGAATTGTGACAGGCAACAACACAATTATAACGTTAAAATCCTGCATTCTAATATGTATACATCATTTGAAAGTTAATTATCTTGTGAATCTTTTGTGATTTGGTTGAAAACATAGTACAACATAGCCATTAAGACAATGTTATGAGGAGTCTGCTAAAGCAACATTAACAAAACTTTATTATAAAAAAGTCACCCTTTCTTGCTGCATCGGTCTTTAGTGCTGACCTATAGCCTGGTGTTTTACACCTAGATCTGCAGATAGACATGGTGGGATTGCATGGCGGTAAATCCGTCTACCTCATGATACATAGAGTAATACCTGCTCTGTAGGTAAACCGGCTCTAATCCCCCACAAAGTACGCCACAGTAAACGCTCACGGAAGCTCTAATATAACGCATTCGTCTCTCGTGAAAACGAAATAGATTTTTTAGATCAGTCATAGAGTCCTAATTTTACACCTTTTTTTCGCGGCTGTGGAAAATTGGTTAATCTGCATTACTTACTTTTGCACATTCCAGCCCCATAAGAGCTGCGTCCCTGCTGAGACTTAGTCCTTTGCAGGAGAGTCATATGTCATCAAGAGTGTGCTTGGAGAGTGATGCGTGGTGACTTCCGGTTTTATCAAAGTCAGAATGAGGCTAACTGTCCCCTGTCACCCCCCCCCCCTAGTGCCGTGTCAATGAACCTCCAGAATCCTGATTATTTCCGGATATTGTCAATGATAGATGTTCAGTATATAGAGAAGTACAGGTGTGGTATTTGGACCATTTGATATGGGCCTACATATATCATTAAACAGCACGTATGTACCTAGCCTGAGAACGGCAATACCGGTAATATCGTGGAGGGTATATATAATATGTCTAAATTATTGTCCATTCTTCCCTTATGGGGACAGCATTTATATCTTCATATTCAATACAGGATAATACAATCATACAAAATACCACCTACATTTTAGTTCATTCTTTGTATGTACGAGAACACTGTTGGTCTAACCCTTTAAGGTCGGCATGATACCTCCGCGATCATGGGTAACTCACTGACGCTGCCAAACAGTCAGGAGTGCACTGAAAAAGTAAACTCATCTCCAGACTAATAAACGAGTCAAAAGTTGTCTAACGTATCAGGTTACCATCCCACAAATAGAATCTGGAGCTGGCAAATGTCAGGTTTTGGGCTGGCACATACCAAGCGGGTCTTCTATCTCCAGCTAGAAGACCCGCTTCCTTGTGACTTAGACAAGTTTTGACTCCTTTATTCTATGACCGTCACTTTGAAGAGTCTGGAGACAAGTTTATTTTTTGAGTGTGTATCAACCTTATAGAACAGGGTCGGCATGATGCACGAATTAAGCTCTGGCAATTTAAGTTACCCAGTTACAGGACATCGTGATGACAAAGAGCATATAGCGCATTAACAAGTATGCCCCCGATGCCCCTGATGCCTTGTGCTAATAGCCTGATAGATACGACTCTATACTGAATGTGCTATATATAACACTGAGATAACAGATGTCTATTATAGGCCGTATATATGCTGTATATTGACCCTACATGAAGTGATTGTCCTCCCAGAGATAAGACGCCTTACATGTGTATTAACCGTTTAAGGGCAGCATGATACATTAATACATTCTGTCCCGTTGTAGTCATGATGCATGAATGCAGCGCTGATGGTAGTTGCATTCATGCATCATACTAACCCTGTCGAGTACGTACACTCCATCTGTGGTAGCAGATTTGAAAGCTCGAACCCTTGCAGGTTTAGACATGCATGTACAACGGCATTTACATCCTATGTCAAAATAAATAGAATTTAAAGACTAGTGGGGGATTCTCCAGGAGCTGACGAGGAGAGGCGAGGGGGGCAAGAAGAGGATGGGAAGATGAGGAACACTCCAGAGTCAGAAGGATGGATGCGCACCGATGCAGTGGGCGGGTTATGACCAGGAACTGCGTTGGTGCATCATGACAATTGAGGTATCATCATGATGCACTCCTTAAAGGGTTACGCCTACCCTCTGTGTACACCTTATCACGTGTGGAGTAGGGACCTTCACAGGACACTGATTTATGGGGGACTACTATCAGCACGTCGGGGAACGTTCACAAATGACGTGACCGGCTAGGGGGTCAGGGGAGGGGTTTAGTGTCTGCCCCGGGCTATACATTTGCAGAGGACACTCTGCTCAACATAGTGACAGGGATAGGGGGAGGTGGTTGTGATAAAGGTGTCAATTTAGGTGACGTCATTTGTGAAGGTTCCCTCGCAGGTAGTGAAGGATGGGTATGAGTACCAGTTGATGCCCACTTCACCTGTTTGACATGGTTTCTATGGGTCTGAGTTGAGTTAAATAGGTACAAAGTCCCCGTAACCCATTAGCTGTAGGAATGTTGTTATTTGTAAATAGATTAGAGAAGTAGATCCCGGTGCCCGGACCTTTGAGTGGACATTCTCTCAGCCCCCCCCCCCCACACACATATATTTCCACTGCCCCTCTCTGTACCGATCTTTAGGCCACTCAAAAAAAAAGAAGTTATTTCTCATCACCAAGAGTTGAAAAATATGACGGGAGAGGCTTTTCTATTATTTTTTCTTAACTCGTGGGCTAAGATGTATAGGATAGTAAATGTCTTTGGGACCAAAATTCACAAGCTAGCGGACAGAGCCGCCCCCTGACAGCAGCAGCGGCTACTACAGTGGTGGTCACTACTGTTCCAATATATACATGTTAATCTCTGATCAACATAGACCTTTTAGAAAATAAGAATTTCTTGACCTGAAAAAGTGGGAAAATGTAAGTAATGTCTATTCCATTGCATTACTGGCAGTATTAGCTTTGAAACAAAAATGCCAATATTTGTCCATTTTTATCATAAAAATATAGCAATGGTTGCCCCCAAACCCTGTTTCTATGATGCGCCCGGTGATGAGAAACCGTTTAATATTTTCTGAGTGGCCTTTGTTTTTCCAAACAACAGAGAGAAACAGCTGATGGTTGGTGATTGCTGTTCTAGTGTTTAGTCAGTGTGTATAGGGGGATATTACCACTCTGTGTATTTGCTATACTTTGTATAATATATAAACTAGGATCTTGTGAGATCGATGCTTGGTCAACGTCTGGTATTGAACAAATGATATTTGGTTGACCCTTTAAGGGCCGCATAATGATCTATGTAATTTCCTCGTCATGATGCTTGAATGCAGCACTGGCAAGTTACTCTACAGTGCTACATTCAATCATCATGTTCACACTGTATATATACAGTATATACGGGGTTGATACATACATATGTTCAAACTGGTGTTACTTGATTTCTGTTGACCAAATCATGCAGAGCTACGCTACAAGTTGACACATGTAGCAGGAAGAGCTCACACAGTACTCGTGTCAAAGACAGCCAGGCAATGCTGCAGGAGTCCAGTAGTTCAAAAGCATCGCCTGACTCTGTGAAAAGGGAATCAGACAATGCTGGACTCTCTCTGTCCCTATTTGTATCTGCACACAGAAAAGAAACAGCGTCAAAAGGGAGTCCAGGTTGCTTCGAGAATGACTCCTCCCTTTAGGGGAGCGCAGGTCCTTATGTGACTGCCTTTGGTGAGTCAGGAAATTATGTGACTCCCCCAGGTGACTCCATTAGGTCACACAGGGAGTCACCTAGACTCTCTTAGGCAAACTGGACTCTCCTTAAGAGGGGAGTCATTCTGGAGGCAGCCTGGACTCCCTTTTGACGCTGTTTCTTTTCTCTGTGTGCCCTTCTGTCTGTTCCTGTCCCTGTCTCTGACACGGTCTCTGTCCTGCTCGATAAAGACGATGCTCCTTCCTCCTATATATGTATGTACTATGCCTACTGCAAACCAGCTGCAAAATACTTACTGCAAACTAAAAATTGCCGGTAGTCAAATCAACGTCTGAAATGTCAAGTCTGTATTTCCACATCTAAAGTGATCTGATTGCTTTCCACTTTTTTCCTTTCTGTTACTGATAGGAAAAAAAGAATTGCAATCAAAAGGCACTTGTAAGCTGTGCATGGCAATTGCCACCCGGGTAATTCACAGAAATCTGTGTTGGATTATATACAGGGTATGTGGCCGATGGTAAGGTAAAACAGACGCGTGTTTCAGGTTACATCTAGTGTAGGTACGGGAGGTTGGATTCACAACACTTTGGAGATGCCCACAAATCGACTGCGGTGTGGTTAACTCGTCGACTCGCTAACCATTGACTTTAAAAATGCCAAAAATGATTAAACAAAATAATCTGCTCGCTAGGGTTGGGTCGCCTGAAAACATTTTCTTTGGCCTAAGGTATTTGTGGTTGTGTGTCTGTAGCTTGTATAAACCATAACTCAGTGCTACCCCACTGCATGTGTTTACAATACATGCCCTACATGTGTTTGCAGGATACATCCAATAGATTTACCAAACTAGGTTACCATTGCTTTTACCAGTTACCTCACCCTTTTTAGACATTCCCAGCTACGTTACTTTACGTCAGAATAACGTTTAACATGTTAAGGAGCCATTGAAAAAAACGTAACGTTGTATAGCGTTTTCTATTGACTGGGTTATGATGCTTTAAGGATAGTTTCCATTTGTGGTCACGATGCACCAACGCGGCACCAGTGGTTAACCAGCAATATATTGGTAAGACATGTCCAATCTTTTGGTGTATACAACCCTGCAAGGAGGGCATGTTAACATATCGCATTAATGAAATGTTAAAATCACGTGGCTACTTTAAAGGGTTAATACCAAAAAGTGGTTGGTTTCGGGTGACATGATATAGGCTCACTATACATTTACCTATATGATTATTCACATCGAAAGTATCAGGGATTTAGATTATACATATTTATGTGTAGAATTATTCACATCGAAAGTATCCGGGATCAAACCGCATTGTACAAGTAAAGATGGCGCCATGGCCATGTCGGCCCTGCTGATGATTCGTTTTAAAGCCCCCTGATTAGGGGACAGGCACACAACGCTTTGTGCCTGTCCCCTAATCTGTATCAGATACCAATGTTGTAAAGATTGATGGCTTATCTGAGGATGTTTAGGTCACATGAAAGTGAAAGTGAAAGCTTTCCCGTTTTAGGGACATTGTGTCATTATGCTGGAGCATCAGATATGTATAGATGGTCCTGTTTAAAGTTAGTCTGTATCAATAAGATGTGGCGGCTCTCTATGCCACCAGAGGCTAATGTATGATACATTAAACAACTGAGTTTGGGTTTACACCAAAACTGTCTCTGTTGGAGGATCAGGACTGTATGCAAGATTTTGAAAAAGGTCGCGGGTGTGTGTGCTGTTTTTGAAGAATGTAAAAAAAAGCCTACATTAAAAAGACTCAAATGTGTACGCCGGGTCCGATCCCCCTCCCCCCCTCCCAAGTCCGACAGACTGGTCCTCGATTGAACCGATCAGAGAGCGCAACGCACCATGACTCGATCTCGTATCAGAATGGTGTAAAGCAGGCTTTTTCACCAAGAGCCGAGCTTAGTTTTCTTTATTGATGTCCTTAATCTAGCACACATCACACAAACACACTGCTACTGTGGGGCTGGCCAGGTCCAAAGTACAGGAGCAACTCAGCGGCCCAGGGAGCAGCTCATACCCAGTAGGCATAGACATAAGGTCAATGTTGAATCAACGTTGGAATGTGATTGATCAACGTTGAACAACCCACTACCCATGTTAATTCAAGGCCGGGTTTCAAGGTTATACATGTGCATAATGGCATGTAGTATGAATCAAAACTCTTTAGTACTTTAATGATACATGGATGCAGCCCTGGTGAGTAACTCGCCAGTGCCATTCATGCATCATATCGACCCAATGGGTTTGTACTTCCGATGGCTGGCATGATGCACCAATGCAGTGTTGGCTAGTTACTCACTGTGCATCAGGGCGGCAAGTGTTGATCTAAGGCAGCATGTCTTGGTATAAACTAATGACTGACATGATTTCCTGGGACAATATCGTACACATTCTACAACCTCAGAGCCACTCTCATAATAAGTCACACATGGAGTCACCAAACTGCTCGACGTCAAGTCTGGTCTCGTCGTCTTGGTAACATAAGACTTAACCATCTAAGGGCAGCATAATGCTTAATAACTACAGTTTATGCCTTTAAGAGCGGGGTTGCATTCATGCATTGCACTGTAAAGAGTTGATTGCCATTTTTGTAGGTGTACAATTGATTCTACTGTACGTGTACAGTTCATTGCAGGTAAACAGAAGAATATACAGTAAAGCTACGGTAGATTCTATGTAAATCCATTCTACAGTAGATCCTACTCTAGATCTACAGTAGATTTTCTCATAACCGGTTTCGCTGTCAATTTATCTTCTCTATCTGCATCTGTACGTCTGTCCCTACCTAGACTGTACGAGTCACTCCTCTATTTCTTTTTTTTATAATCTTACCATTGTCGTTCTCTCTCTCTATCCCTCTGTCTGGTTTCCCTGCATTACTTTTTTTCTTCCCATGACCATGAGTGATTTATTGAACATAGAGAAACATAAATGCTCTGACAGCGTTCTACATAGCCCACACCAACTAAGCCACAGTCCAAACACAACTTCTGTCAACATGCGTACATCAATACATGGGATTAAGGGTGGCAACATGTGCCCGGAGAGTGTCAGCACCAGCAGACGACATTTCGTGTTGACACATCAGGATCCCATTATGACGTCACAGATTCGGAGGTCAATGCCTCATAGTCGTATTGACAGTTCTTAGTGTTCTTCTCACATTATTGAGAGTTTATAGTTTGAATTGTCAATAAAAGAAAACTTATATACTTTAGATTTAATAGTTAATTAGGTGACTTTTTAAAAATATGGGGTATTCATAGGGAACATTCACAAATGACGTCACCTTTTTTTGGGCCATTTTCAGGACCCCCCCACCCCCTTGTCACCTTTTGTCACCTACCAGCAATAACCCCCCTAAGAAAGACGTCACAAATTTGGAAGACCCCCCCCCCTTCCCCCCTGCTAGTGAGCCGTCTAAATGCACAGTCTTTACACAGATCATAATTAATACTAGTCATCCAGGCCTGACAGATATAAGGCTTGGAGATATAAGCACCAAGTTTTGAATAAGCACTGGTTTTGCATAAAAGCCTGGGGTAATCATGCCTCCAGATAGATAAATGCCAGGCAACTCATATATGACGGTACGGTATGAATCTACCGTAAATTCTTGTGAATAAGCCTAACTCACTTATTAGCCAGACCTAGGCTTTGGCAAAATGATATAAGCCTCATGGAGGGTATGAATAGGGTGACTTCAGTAATGTACTATAATAACAAAAACTTGTGTATAAGTGGCCCCTTGACTTGGCCAAGGTCGATCCCGTAACTAAAGTCACCCTGATGATCTGACTATTAGCTGTGGCCTCAACCTGAAAATTTAAGGTAATCATTCATAAATGTAGATAACTTAAAACCTTAAATAGCCTATGAATTCCCCTCACTGAACTATGTATACATGTCCTGCGGTAGCATAGACATCATGTCACATACATATATTGAGGACCGGCACTAAATCAAGTTCTACACCATATGGCAATGGCCAATTAGTTGCTATTCCAGCTAGATAGCAGGCATATCGTTACATTGGCATCAGTTATACTATAGGCACAATCTCCCTCAGCCTAATTAGTCATTTTCATTTCATTTATATATATATATATATATATATATATATATATATATATATATATATATATATATATATATATATATATACTATACTGTTGTTTTTATTCATAATTATGTCTGGACTTGAAAAGGTGATGTCACACAGACCTTGACACTCCCCCACCCCCATGTCACTTTTTGTCACTAAACTCAAAGACCCACCCACCCCCTAGCAGGTGACGTCATTTGTGAACGTTCCCATACCATATTGACAATATCAATAAAAGGATACGAATTAAATGAATGGATATGTGCACATGTAGCGTTAATTATAAACACTATTTCACGCTATTATCCCAATTGATGATCTATTCCTGCACTTATATGCGTTCATTACATTCCATTTATCTAGATCTGTGTCTTACAAACAGTACTGAATACGAGCTAACGGCCATTGTTATGATGGAAACCCCTTGCTGCTGCTAATGCTCAGAGTAATCTTGGTCAGCTCTGATAATCTACAGAAAGTGATTGTGATATTGACCGAGTCAAGATAAGAACTGCCCAGAAAGTGAGAGTGAGCAAAACAAGCTAATAGAAGCCACATAACGGGTGTAGGGCCGCGTGCACTGGTTAATGCCCAGGGGATGTGAGGGGCACACTGTTACTTTGTCCCACATTAGGCCACAGAAAAAGACCATTTCTTATTACTGTGCACTTTAATATATGGGGGGGGGGCTGTTTAATATTTTAGTTCTTGTTTTTGAATTAAAGGCTCTTTGCGCACAAGTTTGATATCTAAATATAGTTGAGAATATTTATTGGCTGGAGAAAAGTTGTAAGAATGCAAGTTATTTCAAGCTCATTGCATTACTGAGAACGTAAGCTTTAAATTTGTAACACATCTTTTTGAGTTCGAAAGAGAGTTACGAAGAGAGCCCCCATAGCGTCCAGCATTGCTAGACTCTCCTGCCGTTTAGGGTGATCCAGAATCTAAGATAATAGCCCAGCATGACTCTCAATAGAATGCTTGCCACTGTAAACGTTGTTTTGGAGACAAAACAAGCATCTGATTGCCGCTAACATTTTCCCCTGTGTAGCCATATATTGAATTAGTGAGATGTTGGCAGTTTAATGAGGCTAGTTCTAGGAGCTGCTCAATGCAGGGCTGCCAGACCATGTGACAAAAAGGCTTCAACAATTAGATATGGGCAGGTTGTTATTCCCGATTGCCCCTCAAGCTCTCACGTTGCATGTAAATATGCCAGGTGTCTAGTGATATGAGAACTACAGGAACAGGCTTTGAATTGAATCATTGAGGCTTTCATGATAATTGTGAGTCAACGAGCAATTCAGAAAGGCAGAGTCATTCAATGACAGATTAGTTGGGAAACCCCCCTATGACGTCATTTACACGATACGTTATGGGTGAGCTGGAGTTGCTTCAGCTGAACAAAAAACAGAGAATTCCCTGTTTTGGCTGCTACTTACAGCTAATCTGTTTGAAAAACACCACTGCAAACACTTCTGTCTTAGAACTATGTGTGACCCTGACCCAAGAATCTGTCCTATTATTCAGTATGAAGAAGACCCATACTTGCAGTCAGACCTTTGCAAAATGTTTCTCAGGTACCAGCAAATGTGAGAATACATATTACCGCTTTGTTTTATAAGCACCCAGAAGATTATCGATTTTAACTCCGCCTGTGTGTGATTGTACTAGACCTGTGCTTATTCGAAGCTATCCCAGGACATATTTGAGGCTGCTGCTTATACAGGCCTATACTGTAGTCTAAATGTCTTTCTGTGTTTTTTGATGCCATCATCCTACTTAAAATGACATAACCATAACAGTCAGACAATGATCCCCAATTATTGGTTTGCACATTGCACAAAATGAAGGATCAAGAAATTGCTGAAAAAGAAAGTCTGATACACATGTAGAAAGTTGATAGCATTAACTTGGGAAATAATTAAATAAATAAACAAAATAAATAAGGTAAATTATATAGATTTAAAATAATTGACTAAAATGTGACTTACCGTGCACTTGTTAGGCTTTTCCCCAGAGTGGACCCTCATGTGGATGAGCAGCTTGTAGCGGGCGTTGAACGGCTTGTAGCGCCGCGGGCACCCGACCCAGAAACAAGTGAAGTCTTCGCCCTTACGCTGGTCTATGTGCTGCTTCTCTATGTGTCTCACCATCTCCTCCTGCTCCTTAAACACCTGGTTACAGTCTATCCACTTACAGTACACCTGCACAGGCTCCCCATCATCCAGCAGCTCTCCCTGGGTGCTGCCAGGAGAGGCATCAGGGCCTGGGTAGTGCTGCTGGGGGTGCTGCTGGGGGTGCTGCCCCTGGGAGTGGGGGGAGGTGTCAGGGTAGGGAGGGGGAGGGGGCATGGTGCCCTCCATAGGCTGCTGGGGGTCAATCCCTCCATGGTGGTGATGCCCATTGTGATTGTGATTATGTTGCTGTTGTTGTAAGGGGCCTGGTGTGGATTGAAGGGGGTGGGAGTTGTAGGTATTGTCCAGCCCAGGCTCCTGCTTGAAGTGCTCCATGTAAGGCATGTTATGGGACATGGGATGGACACTACCATTATTCCCATTGTTAAGTCCACCTCCTCCACTCCCCCTCTTACCCCCACCATTGCCAGCATTATTAGTGCCATTAGTGTTACTGGTGTTGGTGACAGAGTTGTTGTAGTGGTGGGTAGCAGGGTTGTAGCTACTGGAGGTGGGGGGATCCTGCTGCTGGACCACCATGTGGTTGTGCATACCATGCAGGTGATGCCCAGCCTCCCCTCCTCCCCCCATGGAGGCCCCACTATGCTCCAGGGCAGCCATACTCAGGTAGGGCATCAAGTGACTCTCCAAAGGTCCATAGTCGGCCCCCTCCTTCTTTGTACCATCATGGTGTTGGAGGATGAGCCCTGACACCCTCCCTGACCCTCCTCCTCCAGGGCTCCCAGAGCTGTTCCTGGACAGCAGATGCCCCACACACCCTGGAGGTTGTCCTGGCAGGGGGGACACATTGCTGGAGGAGCAGCGAGACCCTGAGGAGTTGTTCCAGAAGAGGGAAGTAGGCGAGAATCGGATTAATGCGCTTAGGTCGATTCCCTCACTGGATAAAGGCGAGATGGAGTGCACCCGTTTCTGCGGCCGCTTTGCTGAGTGACTCGGGCTGGTCATGTTAGAACCCAAGGGGGAGAATTCATGGAGGTAAGGAGAGAGGGAGTGGTGGGAGTGTTGGTACTGTGCCATGGAGGAGGTATGGGTGCTACCATGCTGCTCCATACCCTCATGGCTACCACTCTTACCCACCCCAGGGAGGGGCTGATAGGCCATGTTCCAGGAGCTGCACCTTAAGACATTGGCAGGCATCAGGAAGTGGTCCTTGTCCATGTCTGAGGCTGTGGAGAGTGCAGGTGTGAAGACGGTAGGTCTGGGTGTGGGGTTCAGGCTCGACACCTCGCTAGGTGTCGGGGTAACAGCCATCACCTGGATCTGCTGATTGGTCGGCATCTTGGATTCCGATGTCGAAGGCATCCCCGGAGACCGCTGTTGCATCATGCTCATCCCAGGGTTGTTGCCATAGGCATTGCTGCCCGGGCTATTGGGATCTGAAATCATAGAAAGAAGAATATTTATGAATTAGTATAAATCCTTTTGATCATCATCACAGTGAACAGAGACATTGCTTGACATTGCTTCCCACTGGTATGGTTTCGCAATCTTTGGCAATACTTGACAATGAATTGTATTAGTTGGTATGGCTTTGCATTGCTTTGCATTGCTTTGCATTGCTTTGCATTGCTTTGCATTGCATTGCTTTGCATTGCTTTGCATTGCTTTGCATTGCTTTGCATTCGTTGCCAATCTTTGCCAATCTTTGCATTGCTATGTATCAGCTTCTATTGGATTGGCCATCCAATTAATCTAATTTTGCTGCAGTTTATAACATCATTCTGATCGTATTGAATCCTTTCTTATAAATGACGAAATTCAACTGAAATTTCTATCTGCTGTAGTAGAATAAACGAATATATATACCACGAATACTACGCAATAGTGTGTAACATTATACCCTATGAGCTACTCATTGAGTGGTAACCTTAACACAATGAGTGACTCATTAAACCTCACCCTCAGGGGTTAACACCTTCAACTGACACTCACTAACTCCAATCAGGTTACACTATTAACAGGTGGAAGGCAACAAATACAGTAACAGAACTAAGTAAATTGGATGAAAGGAAAGAAATCAAATGAATAAAAAAGGTAGCTACCAATTGAGGATTTAAAACAAAGCCCACTGGAAGGTGTTCAACACTAGACCAATATGAAATCATCAGACTCCAGCTCCATAGTGGTAGAGAAGGAGTGCAGCAATCAGGGAACAAGATGGCGGCTTATACTGGTACACTTAGATGGCTGCTCCCATTAAGTAATCAGTTCGAGTCCTATATACAAACATAAGGGTATATCACTGCCTGTATAGCCCCTGCTGTATTTATATAGGCATGTATACATATATCTGTTATGAGGGGTGGGGGGTGTTAGGCATAAAGGTCTACAGAGGGAGATCAACTCATCCACCTGGCAGCAGGCCCACTGCTGTGTAGACTAATATAGAGGCACCAGTAGCAGCTTCTTATGTTGACATTCTGACTTCTGCACCAGCTACTTGCCGCAGTTTGCTCACAAACTGAGCTACAGATCAGCCAGTCTTGTAGGTGCATGCCAACACCACCAGCAATCACTGTATACTTAACTCTGACATTTGATGTACTGTTATCATGATATGATGGTGGTTTTGCTAGGAATTGCTTGGCACAGCTCGATACTATACTTTGCACTGCGTTACAATGCCATTACTGGTCATCGCTGACCATCTCTAGCCATTGCTTACCATTACTTACCCAGTGACTTACCATTGCTTAGCAATGCTTGGCAATGCTTGGCCATTATTTTGGCATGGCTTGCAACTTACAGTTTGCAATCTATATTCCACACAGTTAGTCAGGATAATGATGGTATTTTTCTGCATCCCTAAACAAAAACATTGCATATGGCTTGGTCGGTATAAAGGCAATAGTAAGGGATTATGGAGAATGGCAGGCAGAGCTCTGTCCCAGTTGCCTGTCGGCCAGACCCCCACCAGTGAGACCAACAACGATTGTGGACTCAAGTAAGGCCTTGGACTAAGTTCATGGCCACTCGGATGTCATTAAACAGTGCTATGGAATAGTTGCGCACCTAGATAAGTATCTACAGTTGATTTATAGGCAATAGGGCGGAATCTAGGTACAAGGGCTTGGCGCTGAGTCTTGATGGCTCCTTTAAGATCTAAATGTTAACTAACCCTTTAAGGGTAGCATCGATCTTTAATACATTATGCCATTTTGTTGGCATGATGCAAGAATGCAGCAGCCGTGATTAACCAACCAGTACTGCATCCAGGCATCATGCTTAACCTACGGGTTGATACAATCCTAAATCAGCAGCTAATGCCCCGATGAAATGGTTAAAGCTCTGATGGTCCTCCAGGTATTTCGGCACAACTCTTCGGTTGTCCTTGCTAGGAATTTGGCTATTTCCTAAATAAGGCTTAAATAGTGGTGTTTTTGCACCGTCGAAGAATTTAGGCCTCACTCTCTCGCAGCTTGAGTCTACAATGGTCCCAGAGGTTTAATCACCTAAATAAGTCTCTAAGGCTAGTGTTATAATGCACTAGATAAGGGTCTAGGCTGTAGCTGTACTCTGGGATTTGCTGTTGTGCCCATTTTTATACTGTTCAATATAGGTTAAGATATAATGTTTAGCTCCTGCTTCTACGTGCCATCTTTGTGACATTCAAAACTCTAGGGTAGCTCTAGGATTCGGTTCTCGAGCTGCTTCAGATTTGGCCTTACATACAGGTTTGGTTGTAGAGTTGGAGTTTATGTTTTATAATAAGGATAAGGAAAACCCCATGACCCTGACTGCCGAATACTGTGGCATTGCGTCATGATGTGTTGCTGTCCATTAACCCTTAAAGTTGGCATAACGTAGGTACATCATGCTGACTGTTCGGAAGTGTATCAACCCTGTCGGCTCTGTGTGATGCATGAATGCAGCGCTGGTGAATTACTAACCAGGGTTTCATTCAAGCATTGTAAATGTAATGGCAGAAGGGTGAACATTTAAGCCATGAAATGTATTTGTCACCAGAAAAGCACATCTATAGTCTTAAATGATATTCTATGACTTAACAGCATTGCTGGATTATAATTAAATAAGAGTAAATCTTCGTGATTGAAGCTCTTTATATTGAGTACCAGAGAGA
Source organism: Harmothoe impar (assembly GCA_947462335.1). Classification (NCBI taxonomy): domain Eukaryota; kingdom Metazoa; phylum Annelida; class Polychaeta; order Phyllodocida; family Polynoidae; genus Harmothoe; species Harmothoe impar. The sequence continues at coordinate 84,083,995 of OX381705.1, forward strand.
CCTCAATACCCTATAGTAGCACTAGATTCACTAGGGTACAAGGCCCACCTTCTAGCTAGCAGCCCGACCTGGGCCACAGACCATCATTAGGTATATATACCACTATTATACAGTAACACCTCTCCTACGGGTGTGTGTGCAGCTAAAGGTGTTTGTTGTTGTATCAATACCAACTCCAGCACCTGTATTAAGCCTATATAAGGTAACATTAGGTATCAGGGCAGGGTATGGGGCCCTGGGGGTTGTGCAGCCCATTAAGGGCCGCATAGTGCTAAGATCATGCCCTTTTGATTTGTCGTCCTGATGCAGGAATGCAGGCATGGTGAATAACCCCCCAGTGCTGCATTCGGCCATCATACCAACCCTCCGGGGTCGATACACTCACAGAGGGTCGGCATGGTCGATGCAGTCATGTTGAATAGACTGGCCAGGGCTGCATTCATGTATCTTGACGACAGAGGACATGGCACAATTAAGCACTGTGCGGGCGTAAAAGGGTTAGCTATGGCCGCCAGGTAGAGAAGGTGCTAACCTGTAGGCGGGCTGTAACACAGAAGCCACAACTAACTGCAATATACCCCACAACCGTACGGGGACGGGGGGAAGAAGGCAGAGCAGAGTCCAGGGTGCCTTTAGGGTGACTTCCCTTTTTAGGAGGAGTCCTTGTCCTTATCCCTGGTCCTTATGTGCGAGCCAGGGAACTATGTGCCCCCCTAGGTAACCCCCCCCCCCTAGGTCAGCCATGGAGTCACCTGGACTCTTATAGTAGACCAGGGCTCCTCTAAGGAAGGAAGTCATTCTGGAGGCAACCAGGACTCTCCTTTGACTTTTATTTTCTCAGTGAGGGCATGCAGGACAGAATGGATAGGACAGGAGTGTCGACTGAAGATATAGAAGATGAAGGGAGTGCAAGACAGGGTAATGTACGTGCATGGGAATGGTAGCAGGGCCTGGCAGGACAGAGCTTGAGTAGTGGGGGAGGGCACTGCATGGTAGAGCAGGGAAGAAGGAATTTAAATGAACTGGATTACCAAGGGTTAAGAGACAGAAGGAGTGTAGAGGGGCAAGATTGGACAAGACGGGAAGGGCAGGGGAGGCATGTCAAGGAAGGAGGGCAAGGTGTAACATGAGAGCATGGATGGTGGAGGCAACAGGTAAGTACGGGTTGGGAGAGGTTCTCAGAACAGGAGAAGGTTGTAGGTTTGTGTGTGGGATGGAAGGAGAGTGGGTCAGGCAGCGTTTAGCACCTTGCTGCCAACAGCAGCCTTCATTAGGTTGTTAAATAGTCCCCTAGCCTGCTTGTATACACACGGGGTGTTATATCAGCTACTTGTACACAGCCCGGCTAATCCTCTATGAAGCCAATGTAGAGTATACTAGGCCTGTACATAAATAGGCACACCCAGATTAATACACCTGATAATTATATACACAGTGGAGGTATGTACAACTGTAATGCAATCTTGGATATGTTTCACTCAGATGAATGAATGTCTACATGCACTTTCATTCTGTGTGGAGTCCATTGAGTAATTCCTAGATGAGCAAACAAACCAGCTAATTATATCACATAATATGACCAAAATACAAACACCAAAATATAGCTCATGACTGACATGGTGAGGGATCATCAGCACAGTAAAAGGAAGTCAATTGGGGTACAGAGGGGGGGGGGGCATGAGATAGGGCTGCTAGGGTCATAAGGTTACCTGTCTATAAGGTAAAATCATTATGCAATTAAGGAAACCTAGCCACCTGTAAACCTAGCAAGGTGGATCTCATGAACCTTAGACTAATAAGGCGATAACTGGCGTTTAACTTCACCCTACCTATTTATAATGAGCTCCTTGTATTTAGAAACCCTTTCTGGAGAGAAATATCAGGGTCCCCAACTTTAAACTACACGCTGTCCATTTGCCTGTTTGCCTCGCTTTAGAATGAGTGCATGGTGAGAAACTGTGACTACTGGCATATTACCATTATACATTCATTGTACCAATAAACACTCCTTATGCTGGAAGAAACACTAGGCACTCATTGGTTTCTTCCATTTGCAACAATTAATTACGATTCTATCGTCAGAGCAATAGGCTTTAGAGAACATATATATATATGAAGCATGTATATTCAAGGGCCTCTAGTCGTCATTGACTCTTTAGTAAATACAATGTATGACTCTGGCAGGGTGGCACCCTCCCCCAAATCTGAGAGGGGGTGCTACCGGGGGGTGCTATATACGTCTATAGAATTATATATTTCACAGGGACATCTATTAAAGTCCTTCGGAACCAGTAAAAATCGGCTTCCTACATAAATCATCCGATTTAAGCAACTTTAAGCAATAATCAAAGTTGATTAATGGGCTTCTTTCCGCAGCTTTATGCAATTTCAAGCAACTTTAATCTGAAAAAGATTTAAGATGTTTAAAGTTACCACAAGCTGCTGAAACAAGGCCATTAATGCACTTTATATTTATTTAAGTTGCTTTAATCGGATGGTTCATGCAGTGTACGACCCTGCACGAGGAATGGAAAAGATCTGATCTTCCCAGTTTATTTAGAATGTGTTGCACGGCTATACTTACTCTTTGTCAACCTGACCATCCCGGTTAGATCCCGGCTACAGCTCTCAACGTAATGACTCCTCCAATATACTGAATACATATGCTTTATTAAACATTTTGTATTGTGTGTGCTGCTAAGGAAAACTACACAGGACTACACAGTGTAGAGAAACTGTTTGTTGAAACCACTTCCTTGTGGTGCAAAGAGGCATCTTGAATATACCAACTGCGGCACTAAATGCTTCACAGGGCCTGCTATATCCTAACCTTCTCCAGGAAGTGCCTTTACGGAGTTGGGATCTTCTATTATGAGTAGTAGTATTAGAGTGTTATGTATATCCATGTATATTCTGTACAAGTTGGCTGCAGTGTTAGCATCCACACTAGATAAGAGACTCCTATATAGTCTTTGTTCTGGTCTATTCCAAGATCAGCTAGTGACTAACAGAGTTCACCAAACTACCTTTCTCGGTAGACCTTGCAGTAAACCCCCAAGTCTGGCATTACCCCCCCCCCCCCCACCCCCTACCATTTCCAGCCATCATGACAAGGATCTTAGCACTGCCCAGGAGCAGTAGAGCACAGGCGGTTTGTGGGTAGAGGTTCGCACCCTGGTGTCTTACTCCCCTGTGCTCAGTGGCCACCAGAAAACTATAATTATGATTATCAATAGTCCAGAAGAGCAACGCCTAATTAATAGTCTGAAATATAGACACCTTGGGGCTTTATCAGCCCATACGGTCGCAACAGTACATGAATGAAGCACCGGAGAGTTTCTTGCTGGCAGTGCATGTATCTACTGTGACGATGAGAAGGCAACATTATTAGAACTGTATTTCAAGTCTTGACAGTTACCAGTGGTAATATGTACCACGGGGACCCAGTGTACCTTGTTCCTTCTACTTTACATGGGTATGTATGGCTACAGGACCCCCGGATAAGCCCCTAACGAGGGCGTTTAAGTCTTACTGCCCAATAATACTTCCAAGGCCCACAAAATATACCATAGCCTCTGACGTTAGATACACCTGATTATATATGACACGTGAATACCCTCTTGGTCTGAAAGAAATCAAACGCATGAAAGTAACGTTAATTTGGAGTAGCTATATTACCTCATAGAATAATGAAAGGAAATAATTTATATATTGCTAAATAGCCAACGTGTACCTCAACATATAGCCACTCCAATACTGGATAAGGCCCATCATTATATTCACATCTATTGCGAAATTCTCTTTCGTTAAATAACTTAAATGTGATCCCTAATGGGTATCACCACAAGTGAAGCTACTCAATCCAAATCGTAGCTCAGCACATGTTTTACTTCTAGACAAAGCCTTACAGTTGATATTATACTCAGACAGTAGTATTTAGGTATATAACACCTCTATATATAACACTGACCCCTGTCAGATTCTGGTCAGATATAGCTAAACCTGCAGGCATACCTGATCCGCAATATCTAGAGTTGGTGCCAACAATTCCAGCTCACTCCAGTCCAGACAAAAATATGTATCTGACTCATGATGAGTGTAGGAGGGGTATAGAGACAGAGACATAGAGGTCAAATAGACAGAGAGAGAGAGACAGACAGACAGACAGAGACAGAGAGAGAGACAGAGAGAGAGACAGAGAGACAGAGAGACAGTAACAGAGAAAGGTAGGAACTGAGAGAGGGAGAGAATGAGAGTGAGAGAGAGAGAGAGAGAGAGAGAGAGAGAGAGAGAGAGAGAGAGAGAGAGAGCGAGAGAAGGCAGAGAAAGAGAAGAGGAAGACAGGGGGTGACTACTGCCAACAGGGCAAGAGAGGGAGGGTGGCAAAGGCAGAGAGGGAAGGAGAGAGAGAGAACTGGGGGAGTGACAGTAATGGCCAAGTTGTTAGAAGAAGAGTTTTACTGCTTATAAACAACGGTAACAATGCGGGACTACAATGCTGAAACAGTGTATAGAAGTGGTCTTTGTTTATGAAGTGCTTTATACAAACCTTAATGTATCACGATCTAGGCATTTCCGACCCTAGATACATTTTTCTCTGAAGGAAGTAAAGATGTGAAAAACTGCACTGTCCATAGGGTGGTCTATCACGAAGACATGTTACATAAATTGGCAAGCTGTATCTGTCTACATGTAATTCGTGCTGGCTCTATGTATTATATAAACACTATATTTCATATCGGCTTCACCTACCACAATGAACATTTACATGTATATGTAGGAAATGTTTCCTATACTGATAGTATACATACAAAATGTGACAAATAGATATTGTGGTAAACCCCTTGTAACAAATGTCGAAAATTATTAAACGTATATGAATAATACACTCAAAAAATAAACTTGTCTCCAGACTCTTCAAAGTGACGGTCATAAAATAAACGAGTCAAAAACTCGTCTAAATGACAAGGAAGCGGGTCTTCTAGCTGGAGATAGAAGACCCACTTGGCATGTGCCAGCCCAAAACCCGATGTTTGCCAGCTCCAGATTCTATTTGTGGGATGGTAACCTGATAGGTTAGACAACTTTTGACTCGTTTATTTTATGACACTCACTTCGACGAGTCTGGAGACGAGTTTACTTTTTCAGTGTATGATACATACTATCTATGATATTAGTAGGCCATATATTACATGTAATACATTTATTGCTAATACAATGTAACAATGATCACATTATAATAACTTCTAGTTGTTTCACCATGAACAGGCATTACAGTACAGGAATATACCAACTACAGTCAGTGAATAATGACCCTTTGGACCCAAACTCTACACAAAAGGATGTTTATGATAGACATACTTAGATCCCCTGGCTATACAGGCATGTCACCTAATCGTTAGAGATGAGTCGACCCCTGTACACAGGTATCTGCAGCACACGGGTACAGGGGTGGTGGGGTGATTTGGTACCATGGGCCACTTAACCTGAACATGTAGAGGTAACTTAGAAGGCAGAATGATACTGTATCCAACATGGGGTTATAGATCACAGATCAAATCACTCCGTACATTGATATTGGTATCTCAGTAGATAACCATATAGGCTTGGCACTGGGGTGCGTCAGAGATAGGATGGTACCATAGTGTTTCAGGATCATGGATGAGAATGTTATCTACTTATGAATCATATAATGAACACATGAAATAGTCCTAATCATACGTCACAGAATCGTTTCTAGAACACCACACCAATACAGTCATTCGGTATATAGGCCTGGTCCCTTGTAGTAGATATGGTACAAGTGAGTCGCTGTATAAGTGTTATAAGCCGAGGGCAGGGTAATTACCCAAGGCGCCGGCCAAGGATTAATACCATTGTCCAAGGCTTATAGATAATACCGACAGCTACCGACATGTATCCATATCTTACTTATAACCAGTGATTGGTTTGCGATTGTTTTGTACGTAGAATACAGACAGGGGGTGTCTTTTGTTTTCCCAGCTACCTGTGCTATAAGATGCAATTATTTAATGCTCTAGTGAACAGTTCTCTATTTAAGCTTTCCTTGGGTTAGTCTTTGCATCATGTCAGAATCAGCACTTCCCAGACAGAATCATTAACAAAATGCATTGAACAGCCTCGCATTTCTACTGCTGTAGGTTCTGGAAGCTCCGTGTCTGGAGGTTGACCTCCTTAGGCCTATCATGTAATTACTTCCCACTTGGAGTACCGCATTCTACTTATAGCAGTTCATTCACAAGAGACCTGAGTAATTCCTGATCACTATACTCCAGCACCTAGAGCGCAACACCTAATACAGCTCCCTTAACTCTTTAAGGACGGACTGATGCTTTGAAACGTCATGTCCATGTGTTGTCATGATGCATCAATGCGGCACTGTGCCGATGCATCATATTGGCTCTTTATGAGTGCATCAACCCGATGGTATCGTCATGCTTGAATGCAGCACTGGTCACATACTCGTCAGGGCTGCATTCGTGCATCATGCCGACAAAATGGAAGAGTGCATCAAATGATTCTGCTGCTCATAAGGGTTTACAGGTGCAAACCCAATCAGTATTGACCTGATTCGTCTGATCCCCCCCCTGCCCCAGCCACCAGCTGGCCTCCCAATGCCCAGTGTAGGGATATTAATACCTGGTTAGTTATTTGCCTTATGTAATAGTCTCTATGTATCAATATGCTTGACCAGCTGTATCAGACTGTGCCATATCTGTAATACACAGTGCTGGATAGACTGATCAGTGCTGCAGAGGAGTAGAATATCAGTTGCAGCCCCAGGGTGGCAGAAGTGGTGGGAAGTAGCATTTATTTAATGGGTCACCCTCCACAAAAGTGTATTTTCATTATTGATAAATTATTGTAAAACCATAAAATAGATGCAGAGATTTACTTTCAACAATTCAAGTGTCTGCGCCTCCTTTTTCCTCAGTCATGTGAGTCTTGACTGTACATGTATCACAAACGGCTAAGGCCTCGTGTGATACGCCCCAAGTCCTGCTCATATTGATACTGTTGCAAGAAGGGTGGATGCAGTAGATGGAGGCTCCTTTGCTGTTGCTTGAACACTTTACTGTGAACCTATGTCTATACATATATATACGGCACTAGCATATCCTGGTATCTCAGGTAGTCGGGGGCTACACCCCTATCTCCTTATCAAGCTAATCCCCTTCCTCACACCTGGAATAAAGGGAATGTACTTGTATGTGTATGGAAATAAGAAATTAACCAATGATGCACTGCACTGGAGTCGGGGGCCTAACCACAATGCATTGCTCTGAGGCAGGATGGCGGCCCCCATAGCCTAATGTATACGTCCTGTATACGTACCTGATATATTCGCTTTTTAATTCCTAACAGCTAGCACTAAACTCTCTGAGATACTATAAGAGAACCAGCATCTATGGGACAAGATGGCTGCCTATGGCCCAGTATGGGGGAAAAGATGGCTGCCGTTGGGGGACAATATGGCCGCCCTCAAAGGGTGGTCAGTTACAAGGCACAAACTACAATAAGGTTGACCATGCAGCGATCATACCCCACAAAGCCCTGTATACATACACATATACTGAGTATAGGTCACTATATTATTACTTGTGCGGCAGCCGACTAGGGATTATAGCACTTCTCTCAGGGCCTGATCCCCCTACATTGTGGTAATTGTAAGTGTGTGGTTTTAAGCTTATTATATTACTATCAAAGCTCCCAGACATGCTCTTGTTGACCTAGTCATCAGGACTACTCCATACTAGTCAGGACAGTGCTTCCAGTGTACTATGACCACCCCAGGATGACCACTTGCTAGTACGTGTACACTAAAAAAGTAACCTTGTCTCCAGACTCGTCTAAGTGACTATCATAAAATAAACAAGTCAAAAGTTGTGTAACCTATTAGGTTACCATCCCACCTATAGAATCTGGCAAATGTTGGGTTTTGGGCTGGCACATGCCAAGTGGGTCTTCTATCTCCAGCTAAAAGACTTACTTCCTTGTCACTTAGACGAGTTTTTGACTCGTTTATTTCATGACCGTCAATTTGAAGAGTCTGGAGAGAAGTTTACTTTTTGAGTGTATGATGCATGAACTGCATGCAGCGCGGCTTTTAAGTAACCCTCATACGGGGTTGATGCATGTATACCTACATGGTCAACATGATGCAGCTATCATAAATGCAATGCAGCATGGATAAGTTACTCGACACCTGACGTCAAATATATATATATATCAGCTATCACATTATTTTGTACAGGAACATTTCTGATACACGACGATACATGCACATTAAACATATTGGACAGCTTAATTAATCAATGTATTAATTTATAAATTTACAATAATGGCTATTATATATGATGTGCAATAAAGTTTTAAACTTCAGGGTTACAGCTTAATTGTATACCAAGGTAGCTCCTGAATGCAAGACTGACAAGCCTGCTCTGACTGGCAACACTATAGGGTTGGACACGTTGTAAGTAATGTAATAATTCACCATGTGTCAAACTAACTAATTTCAACCATGACACGTTTGTGTTTCTAAGTGCTGCTGGATTTTATAACCAGATAAAGATCACTGATAAACATTCTAAGACTAAGATATATAGGATGACCTGACGCTGAGTCCAAGTAGGGTATTATTCCGTGATATGTGTGACACCCATGAGGGGTATGGCATGTTTGCTCCCACCCTCCTATATTGAGGGTAACCCACCCCCTCCCTCCCCCAAACCCATCAGCAGCTCCTCTGTGATTAAACGATGCTCAATCCCCCAGTCCTAAATAAATGCCTCAGGATATATGGTTATAATCTGAAAGTCCAATCAAACTTCGCACACTGATACTCTATAGGTGAAGTGCCAGGATTAGTTGACTTACAGTGCCCTATCATCCCTGTCATTCCCCCTGTCAGTGGTCTGTGTGTATTGACTCTGTACGTCTCTATTCTACATTTACAAGAGCAGCGACCCACGTAAAAGGTCCTTGACATCTGGATGCAGATCCGTGTACGTCAAAAAGTGGATGGTGGCACGTAGTCACGCCTTGATGACTCCAACTCGGATATTAAGGATATCATTCAGTATGTTTCAACACTTAGTGATTAACTGCAGACTTGGACAGAAACACAACCTTTATATACTAAATTTCCCTAAATGTGTAACTTACACATTACAATATTAATGATTTTAAGAAAAGTTTATGGCTCTGATTGATTGATATTTTTTTCTGATCATCCTATATAATAAGTAGTATAACTACTATTTCATGAAGCGATAGTTATATGATGTGATATAGGATGATCTAGTTTCGGGTCATAATAACTTATGTTTATTTCTATATGTGATTACTAAGTAATATGTCTATCAGCGATGTCACAGTAATGTATCTAACCCTTTAAGGGCAGCACAGTGTTTTTATGCACTGTGCATTTTCTCATCATAGTGCATGAACGCAGCCCTAGCCTGGACTGTGTTTATATCATGTAAATAAGTTGGGGAATTATACGGCCCTTAAAGGGTTAATAATATCAACCGATACTATCATCCACTATCAGCTATTCAGTCACCTCAGGTTTGTTTTGGTTGGGTGGGATCTGGGTATGGTGCGGCACCTTTCCGCCTGGTTACCTTCACAATCCGGCTTTTACAGGCAGCCGACCTCGGCCTAACCACTGTCACCTGTGTGGCCAAAGGTCGGAAGGTATCAGCACGCAAAATATGGTATTTATATTGGATAAGGGGTTTGTTGGTGCTATGAGCAGTGGGTGACTGGCTACCGACTGTATCCAACTACAGTCTATCTTGTACTTGGTGTAGAGAATAGTGTAGAGGCCTTCTAGCTGGGGCTTTTGTCATGTATTTTAAATTTAGAATTATCTCAATCTATATACATTATATTCAAAATTTGTAGAAATCAAAGTTATTCATAGGTCACTGATTTCTTGGGACTAGCTTCTTTTTTTTTTACATGAAATGTGCGTATATCATCACGTTTTTTCATGAGCAGATAGCGCTGTATGGACTTGACTATCACGAGCAGCCCCAGTCCATACCATGAGCTGCTCGCAGAGGTCACAGGGGGCACAGAGCATGGACTAAACCACCAGTCACTGTAGCTAAACAACTTTAAGGACGGCAATAAACTTACATTCCCCTTCTTGCCGCTATGCTATATAGATACTAACTCCTATTGGCTTGGCATGCATGTCGCCCCAGTGAGATCCTCGCCGCGGCCGCAGCCATGTATCATAACGTCAAAAGATAACAAAACATTATGCGTGTGGTTGGATCCAGGGGAACTTTCACTTTCACTAATTTTACTCAAACTCAACCAATTCAACTCAATCTATTCAATTCCTACTTTCCCCCACAATTTTCTAAATTCCAGCCGTATGTCCTGGGCTACCATCAAGGTTGGCACTTATATCTACTTTTTCTTATATCTACTTTTTCTATAACTTCCTAACAGAGCTAGTCTTTCCATTCCCCTTCTCTATAAACAATAGGTAGCCTTTCTTGTTAAGTATGTTGCTTTGGGGTTGCTTTGTCCCAAAGTAAAATTTATGAGCAGGTAGACAACAATGGTGGGGTACACATGAGAGCGCCTTGTCTAAATACTATAGTATTTCACATCTATAATCTATTCATCAATATTCCAGAGTGTGTCCAATATGTCATTGTCTGAGTGCTAACTGTTATATCACCCCCCCCCCTTATGTTGTAAATCAGTCAGTGCCTGCATGGCATACAGCTGCACCTTATCTCACTGTAGATGTAGGTACCTGTCCTGCCACCTCCACCACACACCTCTATCTGCACACATCAACAGCTAAACCTTTAGGAGCCACATACTGCTTTAATGGTATGGGCCCTTTCCCAGCTAACAAAGAAACCACGATATTTTACGTCTTAGAGCCTTAGAGAGACGTTATATAACGTTATAAAAGGTTGTTTAACGTTTTTTTGTTTACTGGGTTGTCCTTATAATGTATGAATACAGACCTGGGGAGTGACTCGCCAGTGCTGACCCTCTGGGAATGTATCAACCATGTAGGGTCGTCATGATGCTTGAATACAGTCCTGGTAACTTACTGAACAGTGCTGCAGTCATGCCTCATGACGACAGTGGGTATGATGTATTAAAACACTATGCAACCCTTAAATGGTTAGCACGTGTGATGTGACTATACGGCGCTAGCGCATTAGGCTATGGGAGCCGCCATCTTGACTCTAGAGCAGTGCATTGTGGTTGCTTTAGGCCTCCGACTCCAGAGCAGCGCATTATGGGTGAATGTCTTATCAGTCCCTTTGTTCCAGGTGTGAAAGAACGGAATTAACTTGATAAGGATATGAGGTGTAACCCCCGATTATATGACATGCTAGCCCCGTATAGGAGAGTAGCACCTACTGGAGCATCATGGTGACAGTATAGCAGTGGCAGAGAAGGGAACTAGACTGTAACTAGTCACTTTGGTGGTTCCTTAAAGTTAAACAGTTCCTAACTTGTATGATCTGATAGAGTGAACATGTGCTAAGTCTGAAAGAACCAGCAACATCTCTGAATGGCAGGATAGTGACATTTTGGAGACATGATGGCTGCTGGGGGATAGGATGGCAGCCTAGAGATGAAGTCTAGTTAGCCCCTATACATTTATACGTGTCAGTATAATGCCCTCAGGTGTGAATCGGTACACATCGTACACAATGGGACAAACACCCGTATCCGCCCCTACCCCTTTTTGGCATGTTACCTGATAGTGTGGATAACCACGGGAGCGTCCAATACACCTTGATAAGGCGGGTATGGGGTGGATATAGACTGATAAACGAGGGAAGATACTAAAGGCAGATATAAGGTACATGTAGACAGATAAAAGATCAGTGGTGGAAGTTTTCATGTAGACTTCAAGATAAGGCTTCAAGACAAGTAATCTCTGATCAGCAAGTCTTTGATCTCAGATAGAGACAGGCTGATGGTGGGGCACTGTGTACAGGAGGGTGCCCTGCTGTATGGTCAGCATGGCTTTGTACACTTTGCCTTGTCTCAGCATCATGGTGCATGAATGCAGCACCAGTGCATAACTAGCATTCATTCATGTATCATGCAGACCATACAGGGTCCATACACTCTCAAAAGGTTGGCATGATGCATAAGTGCAGCGCCAACGAGTAACTCAGCTCAAGGTTGCCAACAAAATCCACCAGGTTCCCTCAGTACATCTTCTATATAATTGTTGGAGTCAATCTTGAGTGCCTTGATGATCTCTGGACAACCATCGGGTCAGAATACATGATGGTTGTTGTGGAAGAAGGAGGCTATTGCTGTTCTACAGTTGCAATTTAAAATGGGCAAAGAAATCGCCATGATTCCGTCACATCTCATATTAAACTGATGCTACCAGTATGACGGACATTTGGCATGCTAGATGATGCGAAAATTACCTGTATATGATTTCTGGCATATTTTGATTTTGATTTTGATTGCAGTATCATGTTAGTATCACCATACTATCATACAGTGAAGACTTCCAATAAGGCTGTGTTGTCCATCTACATTTTCGAAAATTTTATTTTATTTCTGAAAATCATTTTCCTTGGTGCAATAAGATACCTTTATAAACTCCAAAGGAAATTGCAACAGGATGCAAGCCCTGGATCCAAGCAGCAAATAAAGCAAATGAACTCTATGTACCTGTCTCCTGCCCCACGTAAATCTGATGAGATAAGGCGCACTATTAGGCACAAGCAAGTTACCCCCAAAATCGGATGGAGATGGTTATCTTTTAACTGTGGTGTTTCAATAAAGACCGCTATCTTTAACTATGGTGTTTCAATAAAAACTGTTATCATTTCAATTTAACTATGGTATTTCAATAAAGAGTTACAGATCTATGATGATGGCCATCGTAGGAATCCATTGTGGAGTAAAAAATTAAATCTTATCTTTTAAAAAACCTCTATTTAGATAAGCATCTCATTCCAGTTGCTCTTAGGTAAGATTAGATGTGTTTAAAGAAGTCACTAGACCATGCATAACAATGGGCATAAATAGACAACACGAGCTGAGCAACAAACCTTATAAAAAGTATTAACCCATTAAAGACGGCATGGTGCCTCGAGGCTCTATAGTCATTTAGTCGTCACGTTACACTAATACAACGCTGGTGAGTATTTTACCGACGCTGCATTGGTGCATCATGCCATCCATACCGTGCTCTTTTACAGTGTATGTACCCTGAACAGATCGGCATGATGCATGACAGCAGTTACTATTTGGTCCTACATTCATGCCTCATGCCAATAAAACGACACAGTAAATTAAAACAGTACTTTGCCTTTAAAGGGTTGATGTCATAAGATAAATGTGTTTCTATTTCTATGTAATCCTTGGCACAACTGCAGTTCAACTAAACATCTACAATTCATGAACATGAAGTCTTATGTTATGATATATGTGTAAAACATGACTTTTGTCCTATCAATTTAATAAATGGGTCCCGACCTCTACCTAGCCAAAACAGAAGAATATGTTTCTCAGAGCTGTGCGGACACAAGCATGATTGAGGGCTACATAGCGCTTTAATGCAGTATGCCCATTATCGTCATGATGCACTATTACATCCCTGGCGCGTCTTCTAGCTACAGCTGCATTCATGCATCATGCGCACCCTATGATACACTGATACCCAAGGGTTGGTCTGTAGTCCTGACTAGTCTACTTGCTAGTGCTACATTCATGCACCATGATCATGATGACAAAGGGCGCAACACATCAAAGCACTATTCGGCCTTTAAAGGGTTAAACCCCCGCCCCCTATTATAGACCTGAGTACCTATCCCGAAACCATTCCGACTGTTGCTGTAGGGGTACCGAGATTTGGGCCTTTAAGCTTCTTTTTTCAAAACTGATGCATCTGCTGTCCATGTGTATGTGGTAATTCATACTCCTGCCTTACTGCTACATAAATTAGTCGGTACTAGAGACTCACCTAGCATTGTGACATGTGTGTATGATCAACATATACAGGCATCAATCTCTCACTTGTCAGACTGTCAAAACCAAGACCATGTTCTCAGAATGTGCTGGTATACGTGCCTCTAAACACATACCTCCAAGGGTGGCAAAAAGTAACTCTGTCCAAAAATGGGGCTGTTAGGTATATTGTGCATATTATATTAGAGTAAAGTATTAATCCCTTAGTGTTAACATAGGGATTCAATGCACCATGTCCCCTTGACAAGTACCTCATCCGTGCTCCATGTGTGGTTGATGCTGAGCCTAAGGGGTTGATGCACTCCTAACTGATCAGCATGATGCACCAATGAAGCACCAGCAGTTCATCTACTGACCAGTTGGTGAATAATGACCAAGAATACACTTGGGGGCATCATGTCGGCCATAAACGATTATCTGTCATGCTCTGTTAAAGATCCATTATTCTACGCCCTCATGTTTACTATGAGGTTCAAATCTAGCGTTAGTCACCATGGGCGCATTCATGGATCATCGGGATAAAGAATAACGGAGGAATGCACCATGAGGCCCTTAAGTTAAAATGTTAAGGCTTAGGCATGTATGTATATCTGACATAAAGTGATGGATAGTGTTGGTGAGATGGCCAATAGAGTAACAATTGAACCTCCCTTGTTGTTGCTATTGGGGGTATACAGACGCTATACGACAGGGATGGGTGCAGACATGGACTTTGCCCCCACTCAGGCGTCGTCACAGCAGGCCTATAGGATACATGGTAGCAGCAGAGTGTCACCCCCTGTCACCAACCCTACCCGAGCTGCTCACACCGGCCCCACACACAGGCACTGGTTCAAAGTATGGAGCCTTGTTACCCCTTTATTAGGGACGCGCTTTAATACAGTATCACCTTGTCGTTACGATGCATGAATGCAGCCCCAACTATTAACTGGCTAGGGCATCATTCAAGCATCATGCCGACCCTATATGGAGTTGATAAACACTCCCGCAGGATTTTTTTTATGATGCAGACATGCATCCTCATCGAGCTACTCATGCATCATGGTGACAAAGGGTCACCCTGCATTAAAGCACTATGTGGCCCTTAAAGGCGTGAAGAACCCATCTCACTGTCTGCAGGTTGGGGACATAAGGCGGGGTGACAAAGTCAAGAAGGGCTACAAGAGGCTACAAGAATGTGAAAAACGAAGATTAGCAATGAACTGCTGACATTCCCTGAGCCTTGAGGGTAACGGTACATGTGTATGAGAAGGGGGAGCACCATGTTGCTTGTCCATTTAGAAAAATACCCATGTCCCTCGGACCCATGACCTCTGTCTGATTCAAGAAAACACAGACCATGTCGAATTTATTGGTCGAGACATTTTTTTTCCACAGTTCCATTTTCTTGGCGGAGGGGGGGGGGGATACAGAGTTACAGTTTTCATGTTCAAAATCTGCTTTATCTAGTGTACTTTACCTTCGTCTAACGAGTTATGTGTTCAATTTCAGGGTGAGGTGTGACCCTTACAAAGTAGAGCTGTTACATGTACAGCTACCACTGGGTTGGATGGTAAGATAGGTTGTTACATAAACAAGTACTATGCCGTCCTCTCCCCGTGACCCAGTCTCACCACCTCCAGGGTCCAACACTCTCCTCCAGACGTCAGCCCTTTAAGGGCCGCACTATGTGCTTTCGGCATCATGCCCTAATGCAGCAAGTAACTTGTCACGGATGCATTCATTGCCGATCTCATGGGGCTGATAAACTCTCGTTGGGTCAGCATGATGCATGAATGCATCCTGGGGAGGAGACACGCTAGGGCTGCATTCATGCATCATGACGACAAAAGGCATAGCACATCAAGCACTATATGCGCCCCTTAAAGGGTCATAGTGACAGAGTTGACATTGGTGCATGGATCTACGATGAACATGTAAAGTGAAAGGGCTGAATTCTAAGATGCATGACGAGAGAATACAGGGGAAAATTAAAGGGAGTCATTCTAGAGTCGGGCGTTCACCAGAATGACCTCGCTTTGAGCCAGCAAAAGACTTGTAGGGAGTCCTGCGTCGAGTGACTCCCTTAAAAAGATGACCGGGCCTGGGAACTCGGCAAAGCTGGATACTAGAACCCCTAGAATTATTATGGAAATGATTGAAGCAAGAGTGGCAGTATAGGGGGAGGGGCGTGATGTGGTAGGCAAAAGGGAAACTATGGAAATTGAGGCAGGGGAGGGGTAGAGAGATAAACAGAGGTGAGAAGGAGGGCAGACGGGAAGACAGGATCAGCTGCTGAGAAGTCCCTATCCCGTCAGGGTTAGACACGGCTCACTCCCTCCTCCAGGGTGACCTATGGATCACGGTGTCACAAGTAAGACCCACTGACCTGACCGGGAAGGATCCAGTAGAAGTGGGGAGGTGTAGGGAATGTGGGGAGCATCAACACGTGGTGGAACTGTAGCCGTCATGTCTCTGTCTGCACGGGGAGGCTGGGGGGGGGGGGGGGGGGGTAAACAAACACGGCATCATAGCACACAACCACCACAGGGGCAGGCCTTTAACAGTACCAACAGTGGTATAGTCTACACAGAGAAAATGAGTCAAAGGGAGTCCAATCTGTCCCCAGGTAAGTCAGGGAACTAGTTGACTCCCTTAGGCGACCCCCTTAGGTGAGCCATGGAATCACCTAGGCTCCCTCAATCAGCCAGCGCTAACCTAAAGAGGGTCATTCTGGAGGCAGCATGGAATCCCCATTGATGCCGATGAAGGGCATGACACCGATAAAGGGCATCGCCTATAAAGGGAATAATGCTGATAAAAGGCATAATACCGATAGAGCGCATAATATGACAAAGGACATAATGCCGATGCAGGGCATAATGGTGATAATGGGCATAATACCGATCATGGGCATAATGCCGATCATGGGCATAATGCTGCTAAAGTATATGATGTTGATAAAGGGCATATACCCTTTGCACAACACCATCCTAAATATAATTCAACAACGCAGAACAACAAAGCTACAGAGAACTGGATAGACTGGAGTCCCGAAACACCCATCAATAACGCTAGGATGGCAGCTCACAATAAGCTGTGACGTACGACTCAAAGACACCACACTGACAACGTTTTGTCTGTTGGTATAGTTACCATGGTAACTGAACCACAACGAGGCGACCGTGACAAGGTCAGCAACACTGACTACCTGCGCGGCACCCCGCCGTGTGCTAGCACAGGCGACCACAATGCACTGTTTACAATGTCATGTGAGATTTAGATCTAAGATAAGGCATTTTGCAGCTCATCTAAAAATTCTAATCATCCCCTCTTACTGCCTTGCTTCTTGCCCTGAAGGCAGAGGACGTAGAAATTTCAATACAAGATATACGACACAGTAGGTCTTAATACAAAGCACATTAAGAGGCACATCGACCTTTAGAATCACATTTCTTTTGGTGAATTTCCCGATGCTTGGTATTTGGATAACAAAATTAATACCTTTCAGGTGTTAAATGCTATCCAGAAGCGTTGCTGGGCGATGAATGTCATGTGACAAGAAGTGTTAGGGATGTTTCTCTAACATTTTTGTATCAGTGTATTGCTGCGACAGTGCTATGATCAACCTGTTAGGGTAGATTTACCACAAGTCGGCCACATGCCTTGAGTTGGACAGTTGGATTTGCCGTTATTCACACATGGTTAACTCCCTAGTTGCCCTTCGTTTGCCGACAGTAATGCTTATAAATTGTATTAGGCACTATTACACGAAGAAATAGAGCTTAGCATACCCAATACAAATTCGCGTGTCCGACTCAAGTCAAGGTATGCGCATCCGACTTCCCTAGGTGAATCTACCCTGCGGGTTGGGGTGTCTGTCCGACTCTAGATGATTCTACCTTACAAGTTGGGGTGTGTGTCCGACTCTAGGTGAATCTACCTTACAAGTTGGGGTGTCTGTCCGACTCTAGGTGAATCTACCCTACAAGTCGGGGTGTCTGTCCGACTCTGGGTGACTCTACCCTACCTGGTGGGGTATGTGTCCAACTCTGGGTGACTCTCCTTTACAAGTATGGGTGTCTGTCCGACTCTGGGTGACTCTACCCTACCTGGTGGGAGTGGGATAGGTCCCACCTGAGTCAGGTGACAACAGGGGGTGGTTAGAGCTGTCTACAGGTGAGTAGGGGCAGAATACAGGTGAGTAGGGGGCACAATGGGGGAGGGAGGGGGAGGGATGCCTTACCGGGACGGTCTCTTTGATCTGGTGGATCCGGGGAGGTGTAGAGGTAAAAACGTGGGAACAGCCCAACTCCGCCTCCAACCGCCCATCCTTGACACCGGGCCTTGACATCCCTGATAGGTACATAGTGTTAACCATCTTCAGCTTATTTATTCATCATGTTCACAGCTATGTTGATTGTTTCAGTGGACATTTCTATATTTATTTTTGCCTGATGTAGATCCATAAACTGGATCGAAACGTCGCAACAATGATACTTATACCCTCCACTACTTCGATGTAAGATTACACCACAATAGATTTTGCCAACACATCAGTACACAACTTGTTTGGTTTTGTCTGATTCCATCTCCCAGTTATATACATTTATAAATGCCTATACCTATTGACATACTGTTATTTTCCTCACTTATATGTGGGTACAAGTATGAACAAAGGGGGGTTACCCAGTAAACAAAATACGTTAAACAACATTTATAACGTTATTATAACGTTTTTTTTATAAGGCTCCTTACTATGACATAACGTTAATTAAAGTTTTAAATGTTACTTTGACGTAAAATAACGTTTTTCTGTTTGTTGGAAAGCCCCCTCCTCACCAGAAAAAAAGTCACAGAGGAAGGAGCTTCCAAATGTTGCCTCGATTCTTAATAAATATGTAGCGGTGCACCCGGCTCCGAAATCTTACCTCCCCCATTAGATATAAATCGTATAGTTCTTCTAGCTTGCTTCCCACGCCTCAGGAATTCACTTTTTATAAAAGATATGTTCGTACTTTTATTCCAAAATAATCTGTATTAAAAAAGGGGAAACGCGAGTACTTTACAGTTCAATTGATGGCCGTTTGATACCCCCCAGGTAGAAACTTGAAGTGGACAATCATGTTGATTATAAACCAAACCCGTGCTTGATCTTAATCTAACGTTATCTTTGCCACATCAGGGAGAACGCCACTTATGGCGTAGTGATATAAAGATAGCTTCCTGGTTTACGTCAACATGACCGTGCCCTGCGTACTGAGCAGTGGTAGAAACCGCGCATCCAGAACACTGACCATTCTGTGCGTCTTATCCCGGATACCAGTTACACATATATTATGATATCCACATGTTGTGAATAGCCACTCCACTCCACCTAAAGTCTCACTCTACACAATCAAAAATGTGAGCGTCACTGTCACCAAAACCGCCTATTTCTGAAAGCCAGGCACTGCACGACTATCAAAGTGACTATCAAAATACAAGGCACCACTCTCGGGATCCTAAAGTATATTATCGGTGATATCAAACCGCCGTATGGATTACTTGGCAGTGTACACTGACCCCGGGTTGTCGGCAAATAGGTACCTAAGGGAGTGGTCATTTTTTAACAACAGGGGGGGTCGGTGGATTTCCGCGCGAGCGGGACGAAATTTTTTTGGTCCCCCCCCGCGGGAGGGGTCAAATTTTTTTCGGTCCCCCCACAGGCAGGTTGAAAATGAGGGCGGCCGACCCCTTTGAGCTATAGTAACGCGCGGGCTTTTTCGCTAAAAAGGGGTGTAATTTTTTTGGTCCCCCCCTCAAGAGGGGTCCAAATTTTTTTGGTCCCCCCCCTTCAAGGGGTCCAAATTTTGTTGGTCCCCCCCCCAAATCCACCAACCCCCCCCTGTTGTTAAAAAATGACCACTCCCTAAACCTGTTAGTCAGGACCGGATGATCCAAACCATCATTTTAATTTGTCGCCATGATGCAACAACGCCAGGACTGCATTGGTGCATCATGCCGAGTCTTCGGGTGTGTATCAACTACGTAGGGCCAGTATGCTGCATGAATGTAGCGCTGGTGAGTTATTCACCTGCACCTGTTACCTGACATACTGCATCAAGGATGTAGTACAAGGCATAGTGCATTAAAGAGTTAAAGACCGTGGTGATGACCCTTTATACCGGGCCTCGATATCAGCTTCATATTGATAATACGTTCATTAAGGTTTTTACATGTCACAATTCGCTAATCAAGTGTAATCATTCCATCTATACTTCTGATATGTATATGACGTGGGCAGCAGAAACAGTTTAACCCTTTATTACGGTTTTGCACTTTTGTTGGTGTGATTCACCAAGTAGCCCTGGCGAGTAACTTGCCAGGCATCCTGCTGACCCTACTGAAGGATAAGCATGATGCACTGATGCAGCACCGGCGAGTTACTTACCAAGGCGGCATGTGTCAGTGCGTTATGATTACAGATGACAATAGGCATCAAGACATTATACCGCCCTTAAATAGTTAATGAGAGACTTAAACATTCCGATCCTTCACAGAAACAAGGATTAGAGCACAGATATCCGGTTAACAACCTTGTCATTTAATCTGGTCGAGCAGTTATCAAAGATAATCCCAAGCACTTCAGTAGGTGCAGTGATATAGGAGCGGTCTAATAACTAATTAAAACATTATGATTTTAGATCACAACCTAATGGAGGCAGGAGTGCCATTCATAGGCCATTCATGCACTGTAAAAACTGTGTTTAACTTTAAACACCAAAAAAGCTAAACATGTTTAATCTGTACACACTTAAGCAATATAAACAGACATTTTGTATGTTAAACACATCATTTCTAAATGCCTAAACCCCGAAGACATGTATGTGTTTAGACATTTAGAAAGTAAACACTTTCTATGTTTACTATTCAAACATTTAAAATTTAGTTCTAATACTTATGATCCAAACATAAGTTTGGCTTTTCCAAAGTACATGCATCTCTCTGTAGTTCAGATAATCTGCAGAAATGAGATAAGTACTCCAATTACAAGCAGAATTATAATCAGAAAAGTGGTAATTACTGGAGTGTAATCCCCTGCCTATATTAGAGGCACAGTTTATAAACAAGAAAATGTGGCTGATCATGTGTCTGTTTGTCATGATTGGTATAGTTGTTTAAACACTTAACAAATACATTGTAAGCATGCTAAACACTTTATCGGGTGAGACTTAAACACATTTAATCTAAACACCTAAACATGTTTAAGTGTTTAGATATTAAATACAATTTTATCCCACTAGGTGGCAGTGAAGTCATTGGATGGACTTTCCCCACCCATTTATAAGCTGATCCTTGAATAAACATGCAAAAGCAAACAAAGAATCACATCAATTGAGTGATTTAAATATGGCAACATATGGTTATCATTACGGAGAGAGCAATTCTATGATTTGGGGTTTAGACTATGTGCAGAAAAGCTGTAACCACTAGGGACACCTATTCTGTGGGATATAAGAAAATATATAGCAATATTCTCTCCACCATTCTGTTGTACACATTTCCCAGTAATTTAGCAAGGAAGCTATGTAACATATGTGATGACACTCTACAAAAGTGTTATAAAACTATATCTATCTGAATAATAAGATGATAGATTGGATTGATAATAATATTACATTCTAATATGCAAATTAGATCAACTTACCTAAACACCATGTAACTAAGCACCTACTAAATCTAAATGCTATTTATCTAAATGCCTAATAATTCTAAACACTACAAATTTAAACACTCTATAGATCTACACATTAATTATCTAAACCCTTCCTTGGTCTAAACTTTATAATTGTAAACACCTACTAGATCTAAACACTTTGCACACTAAACACATTTTTATCTAAACATGTTTAGAAATTAAACATGTTTAGATGGAAAAAGGTGTCTCAAAATGTGGGACAAGATAGTGTTTAGAAAAGTGCTTAGCCACTAAACATGTGCATTTATCATCTAAACACTGTTTTTACAGTGCATGAACACAACATTTATCCCTGGAACAAAACCTTAACGACAAAGAATATTTTTAAGAAACATATCTCATATATATCATTTTAAAATTTGTCTTGGCGACTTGCACAATCTCCGATTTAATTCAATGTATAGCTGTGCTGATTAAAGTAGTTGCATGGACTCAGTCCCAACAAGAAAAAGTATATTAAATTGCAGCCAAACCATGATACATCCACTACAACCAGGAACGGATAGCAAGCACTCTCAAAGTAGGGGGGGGGGCAAGGGAGGTTTTTGACCTTTTTTTGCTTTTCTCCTTTTCTCTTGACCTTTTCTAGTCCCCCCCCCCCCCCGGTTGCCACGCCCCTGACAATAATCATACAAACTACACAACTCATGAGCTCTTTGGACTATAAGGCAGTGGGCATGCAATTCAGTTAACGTTGAATCACCGTTGAATCAACACTGGATTAACATTGACAACACCATGTATCAATGTTGAACCAACGTTGTGTGCCGTGTGGGTAGTAGTGCTGTGTATACCACGAGACATGTGGTACAGGTAGGAGTGCGGGGTAGAGGAGGGACGTGTCCGGGCAGGTAGCATCGTCCGGCGGCACCTGAGGCAGCACACCGACTCCTACTCCTACCACGGGATGCTCCGTACACCTCATCATACTAACGCTATCTCCTCTCTCTATGCAGCATTTCTCCTGTTACATGCTTCTCTTTCTCGACCTTGATTCTTTTCCCATGTTTATATCTTTACCCCCCGACCCCCGACCATCTGGGTGAGTAACTTGTCCCATATTCTGTTTGGACCAATTTTTTTTAATATGAATTCGTCATTTTGACTGATGCATGAGGAATAACTATATATATGATATATACTGACTAAGCTCTAAGACCTATATATTATCAATATCCCTGCCTCATATTATGTTAACAAAGTTATATAAAACAGCAAACCTCGGAGGGCTGTGAGCGACATCCTGAGTTTCATGAAGTCGTCAATAAAGACCCTGTGCTTGTTGGTCATCCTCTTGGACGACATGATGTTTCAGACGTATTGTACAGTCCTATAGTAGCAGTTCCTAGAGCAACCCACAGTATCCACGGAGTATATTATATAGCTTCCAGCGCAGCTCGGTATATATAAATGTCCTTACAAAACTACATAGATCAACGAGTATAGTGTCTCTTTGGGAGAATGACTCCCGGCGTCCACCTAGGTATGTTGCTAACTACCACAGAGGAGCAGCTCACCAGGATAGGAGCAGCTCAATGTGCGGCTGACGAGCTTTCTCCTCTTAAGTGGAATGACTCTACCTCAACTATTTGTCACATTTTGCTCGTTAACCCTTTAAGGGCTGCATGGTGCCTTAATGTAATGCAGTTTATCGTCGTGATGCATGAATGCAACTCAGGTGAGTAGCTCACCAGGGCTATATTCAAGCATCATGCCGACCCTGCGGGGTTGATACATTCCCAAAGCGTCGGCATGAATGCAGCCATGGTAAATAAACTGACCAGTGTTGTATGCTTTTATGCATCGTGACGGCAAAGGACACAATAAAATATAAAGTACTATGCGTCCCTTGAAGAGTTATATATGAAGACAGTAAATGAGCGGTTCATGAGCAGTGTCTAGGGAAGTGGTTCTCACCTGAGCGTCTCCCAGGTAACCTATGTACACAGCACACACAGCCAAACAACCAGCTACGTCAGGCATACCCTAGGTCAAAATAAAAATAAAGGTTGGTTTCCGGTAACATGACCGGAAAGGAAGGCCCGGCCGGCCGACTTTTTTTTCGCTCTCCACATTTTTGGGCCTGATTTCAAAATGTTTGCTCTAAAATCCTTAATAATTGTCCGATTTACAAACCGTGAAAACTGGGAAATAGCTAATTTTACAGAAATTGGGGGAAAAAGGGGGACCGTGCACTGTTTTGCTAGACCCGGTCGGGTGACCGGAAACAAACCTTTTAAATTTTGTATTAGGCCATGCCCACTTTCTACTCAGGAGTGTTATAGATAGCCCCTTAAGGACAGCATAGCGCTGGTGACTTACGCACCAGGGGTGCATTGGCCAACTGCATCATGACATCAAATGAATAAGAAGCCTCACGTCATCATGCTATCCTTTAAGGGCTAGACCAGGCTAGGGAGATTGTAATTATCACAATTCACAAATGTATCCTATATATAGCAGATTCCTATAGCAGATATACGCTGTTTGTTTCCCTTAACCTCACGACTCACCCTAACAACGGGATTATTTTGAGAAGTCTAGTAACTGATGTCAATACATGTATCATTCATTAATTTAAACTTTTAAAGCAATAAACCGGTATATGTTCTTGGCTCAACAGGAGAACCTGCGAATTCTAATGAATACACTGTCCTGGAAGCGTTTAGAAATTAAACATGTTTAGCACCTGAATGTGTTTAGGATGTGTTTCATTTCTAATCACATGGCATTTTTTCTGTTTAAAAGCTAAGCACCTGGAGGTTCTAAACACAATGTGGGATTTTCCCCAGCCCCTAAACACCATAGTGTTTAGATATATCCCCTCTAACTCCTGCTGCCAACTACCACATCAGTGGTAACCTAGGTAACCAATGAGCTCATTGTTTTTGTTTCATTTCTGGGAGAGGGAGGGGTGTCAATTCTTGGGACCTGCCATGGCTAATCCCATTGGGGACACTGGGGGCAGACTGACTTTAGTTTATCCATTGGTGTCATATTACATATATGCATCATGTTGGTCCATCTGCCACATGTATTAAACCTGTGCCAGTCTTAGGGAGGATTTCAAACAGACAAGAAGGGAAGTTTGCATGTACTGGACTCAACAGTTTCCATAGGAGCTGTCACAAATAAGGTATGTTTCTATGGAATATCTAATTCTGTATTTAAACCAGAGAAGCCAATAAGTTAATGATAAATATTTAGGGATGTGAGAGTTCTCATCTAATACTGAAGTATTAGTTAACAGTTATCTACTACAGTAGTATTAATTTGTTCTATTGTACATGATCACATTGTATAACAGCTGGAATACCTTACTTTTCTTTTCCAGGTTCCTGTGAGATTGATCTTTAACTACAGAGGATAAATTACACGACACTATTACAACTATATCATGGAATCTAAGGAAGAGGAATATATTATCATAAATTGATGCTAGCCCAAGCCCCAAATAAAATTCAAAACCCTAAACACATGATATCTAAACACAATGGTAATCTAAACACTTTGGAACCTAAACACCAGTATATTTCTAAACACTTCATGTCTAAACACCTAGATTTCTAAACATGTTTAGACCCTAAACATGTTCCCAAAAGAGGGACAGCGAAGTGCTTAGGAAAGTGTTTAGATTCTAAACACTTGCCCTGAGAGTGTAGAAACCACCACAGTGGTCTATTATATTAATAGATGTCACTATATACCAGGTACACTAAATTATATAGCGCGGGGTAGAAGCTTGAACAGTGGGCCTCTTCAATGCCTATACATTGGGTGCGACGTTCTGCCAATGTATTAGGGTAGCTCTGTTCATGACCCTTTCTAGGGGCATAACGGGTTGACTGCAGAGCCCGATAGGCAGCAGCGGCAGAGAAAGGAACTACATACCTTCTGATATTAACCCTTTAAAGGCAACATAATGCCTCTTGTTGGCATGTTGCATGGATGGAGTATCGGCGAGTAACTCATGTATCACGCTGCAGCATGTATCATGCCGATCATATGTGATTGATACACTTTCGTATGGTTGACATGATGCACCAATGCAGCGATGGCGAGTTACTTACTGGCGCTGCGTTGGAGAACTTGAGCGAGAAATTTGAGAACTGATACCGTCCATAAAGGGTTAAACACCGCTGGTGCCTGCAGTGTCTCTCTGTACCTCTGTCGTTGGGAGTCAATAACAGAATAATGGGTCGACAGGGACCAGCGATGTCTAAGGGGGACAAGATGGTGGTGGTCGGGAGAAAAGATGGCGCCGCTCACAAAACGACCAGTATGGTGCTATATATACACCTACATATCACGACCATACCTTTGATCAAATACTGCCCAAACGCTGGTCACATACTGACCATACATGATGTTTTAAGAGCAAATACAAGGGCCATGACCAGAAGTGGACGTGTAAATGGGAGGTAATAGGCGGAATGTGGTCATGGGGGGTACCTATATGACCCTTTAAGGAATGCATTGTGCTTTAAGGTGCCTCTCTTTAGGAGTGTATCAACCCCATATGGTCGTTATGATGCATGAATGCAGCCTAGTACGTCACTCTCCAGGACTGAATGCATACATTATGACAATACAGGGCT
This sequence comes from Harmothoe impar, assembly GCA_947462335.1. NCBI lineage: Eukaryota > Metazoa > Annelida > Polychaeta > Phyllodocida > Polynoidae > Harmothoe > Harmothoe impar. The sequence goes on from OX381705.1 coordinate 84,110,326, forward strand.
TAACGCACTGACGAACTATGCGACCCTTCAAGGGGCATTCTCACCACTCGCACTTACCACATAGCAGACTAGAACAGTACTAGAATTGTGAGTATGAAACGCTCAGTGAGAATGCCACTTTAAATGGTTATGTAGTGGTATATGCACACACACACATAGGATATGAGGCACAAACAGTGTGTTTCCAGTCATCCCGAACAGGGTTGACTTCAAACCTGTTGTGCGATATGCCTACTGAAATTATAAAGTTTTCTGTTTCTAGTGGCAATCAACACGTCAACCAATACTGACTATAATACTCGCCATACTCCTATGTACCTATGTCATCCTCTCTAACATGCAGAGTCAAAGATCGGCTGGGTTTCCCTCTCTGAGTGCTCCAAATCTGTAGCCCCTCCCCAAGCATATCACAAAATAGATATGTACTTCTTTTGGCCTCGGAGAAATTCCTGGTCAGAACCACATACAAATGTAGACATTGTAGCTTTAACGTAGAGACGAGGCAAATAAACAGCATAATTACCACTTTCAGGTATTAATAGACACCATTCTTGGTATACATACCTATCTTATCAGGATGTTTAGTACTACCTATACAACCGGGTGGGTATACGTAATTGTTTGTCCTCTATATGAGGGCCACAAGATATTACCGGTAGATATTGCACGAATTGTATATTTAGCGTAGCAGGAACCGCCAATAATGGTGCGACACGTCTATGGCTGTGTCTCACGACCTTGGGCCAATGTTTTTGTCTCTGACGGGGTGCCAGCTCTGACCAGGTGCCAGCTCTGACCGGGTGCCAGCTCTGACCGGCCTGAATAAAAACAGGTTATTTAGGGCAAATGATGATAAAAATGGGCAACTAATGACTACAAACATGTAGTTTAAAGAGTTATAACATCCATTAACCTTTTCAGCCAAATTCTATCTCCATCTGCCCTAAATAACCCGTTTTTATTCAGGTCGGTCAGAGCTGGCACCCGGTCAGAGCTGGCACCCGGTCAGAGACAAAAACATTGGCCCAAGGTCGTGAGACACAGCCCTATATGGTATCCTCCCAATGCTACATATTGGATACACTGTCAGAAGTAACTATAGCTGCACAGCGATTTATACTGTAAATATACAGTATAAATTGCTGTGCAGCTACACACTTCTGACAGTGTAGGTCCTTACTTGTGGAAAAATGTAATACATTTGTGTTTGTTGTTTCACCTGTCTTACATATTGTTTTATATACCAGTGATGTATACAAGGACTTGTTACTTTTGGTGAAATTGTTAGTGGAGGGGGGTATATTTTAGGTGAATGTGCGTATTTATGTGCCCTTTACAGCTATATGTGGACATGTATACATAAAACATTTTCAAATATATGGGACATTTTGGCTCCAAGTAAAAACGTAACCAGTACATGTATAATATTTAATATTAGATATACATGGTTAAATATTGTTAAAGTGAGTATATCGGATGATTGGGACCTAAATTAGATTTTATTGAAATTGATCCAGGACGTTAGCCATGACCATACTTCTCTTGCTACCTATTCCATTCATCTTAATTATCTACCCTTCCCCTCAAATGTAATGTTGACCAGGGTTAGTCAATAGGAGAATATAATCGTGCATTGTGCTATTCTCCCCCATTGTTATTGACCCCCTTTCTGAGCTGTTACTGGCTATGGATAACAGTTGATTGTCGATTGTCCCCCATTCCCTCAAAAGAATATTTACAGTATTTTGAACATGTTTAGCGAGAATTTAGCACCTGGTCAAAATCGGATATGGCAACTTTAATATTTGGTTGCGCGCATTTAGAGTAGAGGAGCAGAATGCCGTGTGAGTGAAGTCCCACCACCTGAGTGGAGTGGAGTGGCCGGGTGCGGGTTGTGGCGTGGGGAGAAGTTTGGCCACTCAATGAGCTGACGGGAAGACTTCAAGTACACCACACAAACCAGTTACACGGCTCCTAAATTCACACATTCTACTAATGTATAGTGCTCATGATTTAGGTCACAAGAGGTGTGGAAATAGTACCATATGGACTTGTTATGGGGTCTATATAGATTGACCTTTCAGTTTGCGGAACTGCGTCACCAGGTTGAAATTAATCTAGTGGTTGGGCCCTACATTTTAAATGTCTGCTGCCACTGAACAATCCGCGAAGCTGTGATATACATTGTATGTGGACGCGCGGATGTGGACGCGCAGGGCGTGTCAGGAGTGTATGGGTGATAAGTTTCCCTTTTTATGTCATTTTTAATGTATTTCTTTTATTTCTCATGAATTTGACAAAATAAAACCAGTGCCTACCTTCCTTGACCTTCATGCCCCCATACCTATGCTGGCTGACCCCGGCGCGTTCGGCCTGGTGACTGGGGGCCGCGGCACCCCCGTACCCGCGCGGGGAGGCGGCGCGGCGCGGTGCGGGGGGCGCGGGCGACGCGGCGGCCGAGGAGGCGGCGTCGTCGGCCTCAGAGGCCGGCACGATCTGCGGGAGGCCCCCCGCGTTACTGCCGTGCCCGTGCATGGTGTGTGGGGGCAGGGGCGTCTCAGACTGCACCCTCAGACGGGGGATCACCGCCCCGACCCGCGGGTGGGACGGGTGAGTGCTGCTGTTGTTGTTGTAGCTGTGGTGTTGTCGGTTGTTGTGGGGGTTGTTGTTGTGGTTGTTGCTGCCGCCCCCCTTGCCGCCACCTCCGCCGCCGCCACCCCGATTGGACTGGTCACCTGGGTACATCATCCTGCAAACCGAAACCGAAACTCGTCATCACATGGGGGCGCATGGGTAAGACATGTACATGTGATTCAATGGAAATGGTATTTGAACTACTCTTTACAGAGTCACATAGCTTTAATCTTCTGTTGCTTGTAGGCAAAATTGTCAAGGAGAGGCGGGCGTAAAAAAGAAATAGATAAACCACCAGGCCGCGCTACATAGGCAAGCGGCGCTAGTAGTGGATAGCAGGCGTGGGTTGGGCATCATGTTGGTGAAACCGCTGCAGACGTTGTGTCGATTAAAGGGTGGCATTCGTCATCAGCACACTGCATAGAGTACAGGTATACACAACGGGAAGACACGTTAGTATCACACGCACGACAAGATGTTCTTCACAACCATCTGTGTCTTTGCGCTTGCTGTATGGACCAGGAGCGTCAACCCCCCTCCCCCGAGGCTTCCATTCCCTCCCAATGGCCTTATATCATGTTATATGAAGGCCAAATAAAAGGATCAACCGGGAGTCAACTCCGCCCGATCCAAAATGTTTCGGATATCATCTACCTACCATCTGTTCCTATTGATAAATCCATGGTGTTGACCCTTTAGACTCAATTAGAGGAGTGATTTATATTGTACAATAAACCACATTGCCTCACGGTTAATTTTCATTTGTCAGCATGATGCACCAACGCAGTGGATGGGTAATTCACCGGCACTGTATTGGTTCATCTAGTCGACGTCTTGGGAGTGTCCCAACCCCACAGGGTCGATTTCCTCCCCGGTGCTGCATTTAAGCATCACGCGGAGAAAAGAACACGTACATATTAGTGTAGTGGTACAATGTACTGCTCTATGGTGCACGTGGAAGATGCGAGTTGGGGGAGGTGGGAGGGGCTAACGGGAGGGAGGAGGGGTGTGACACCACGTGACAGTGACAGGTTGACCATGTGACAGCAGCATGATGGATGTGACACCAGCTGTTGACACCGACACTGTCACATCATCACCGACAGAGACTTGTCACCAGTCTGTAGTGCTATTTCTGTTTTAATACCATATAGATTTGCTAGGGGGCACACGAAAAGTAAAGGAGTCGACTGTGTCTCCCATATGGCTCTGGTGAAAATGGAATTTCAAACTGCCATTATACTTCATATCATCTAAAGCTTATACATGTACACTTATACTCGTCCATCGCTGTTTCTCCAATTATGTAGCCTCTCACCATAAGCAGACCCCATCAGGAACCCCCCCCCCCTCCCCACACACACACTTGGTACATAACGGGAGCTAACCAGTTCCGCCTGTGGTAGCCCCATAAACCAGACTCAACCAGGACTTGATAAAACACATCTTTTGTGCCCCAAGGCCTCTGCAGGCAGGAAAACAGCTACTGCATGATTTACTACCCGTATTTTGGCAGAGATAGTCCTGTATGTAAAGTTTATGCTAATAAGGATCAAATATGCAAATGAAGGTTAGCTTTTATGACAATGGTACTGCAAGTTCATATCTCTGAGACGGAGGGTGCGTGGATTGAAGGGAGCCTCAGGTGTGGTATCCTGGTTATACTGAGGGATATGAGCGTCAGCCTGACTCTTGTCATGTCACCAGGAGTCAGGCATTTTAGTGAGAGTATAAGGAATTGCTGGACTTCCATTTCAATGTTGCGCTCGGCACCCCGGGGGGGTCACTCAGATCTGAAATGACTACCCACCTCCAAACGCCCCAAGGAAGCAGCAGTGGTGGGACTCAAAATTAGGGGTCGGTGACTCTCCACACCCTCAAAAATAGGGGGCAGTAACTGTAGAAGAGGGGGCAGTAAGTGGGTCTCAGTAAGGTGTAAATATTAAAATGTATGCAAAACAATGATTATCCCATGTTTACTGTACTATTTGCATCAGGAAATACAGGTATTATTACAGGTGTCCCTGAAATAACAGGGGTGGTGGCCTATCTGTAAGGAATCATGGGGCGGTCCTTTGCAGTTATGAGGGCGGTGGTTTGGTGGCTTCTGTTTTTTCAGGCGGGCGGTAGTTTGGCAGTCGGCGGGTGATGCCATAGAGTGAGTAGCCCCCCCGGGCTCGGCACCCAAATGACTGGAGGGTGTGGAAATGATAGACTCTCTTCACAGGGTCTGACAATGCTGGACTCTCAGAGGTTGGACTTTAAGGTGAAAAACAGGGTCTATATGAGCCATACAAGAGTTCAAATCCCTTGGGGACGAGACTACATGCGCTTGAGTCGAAAGCTTCTCCGCTATAGGACTGCAAACTTGTATCTATATTTACATGACAAAATGTGTAAACCTTATTTTGGAGACTTAAGTTTGTGTCTATATTATAGTAAGTATGAAATATGGGGTGTTAGACAAATGTAGGATGAAAGGCTCCCCTCTCTCTAAAACCAGTGACACATACCTCTTTGAGCGAACCCAGTGCTTTATTGCAGCATACCCTTTCCAGCCAGTTCAGCATATGCCCAGGCTCATCATGCCGCCCCTACAGGGTTAAGTCTAGATTCCCATGCTGGAGGCCCTGATAGAGCCGTGTTTTGTGCTGACAAGACATTATTTTGTAATAAGACACTGTTTACCATACTAAGAAGGGCCACTTCTTTCTGCACCATCAACATTATCATATTACTGGCACATACTTGGGACGACTAAAGGGCTCTATGATACGGACACTACACTGAACATTTTACAAGAACCAGAGTCAGACCTGGGAGTCAGACTGGTGCAAAAACTGAAAGATAACTTCAAGGGCTATTTGTATTGTCTTCAGGTTTCCCAGTGAGAATATACTCGTTGTGGTCTGAAGTGTTTGACCCTTTAAGGGCAGCAGAGTACTTTAAATCACTCTGCCCTTGTGTGGCTTTTGCAGGATGAGGACGATACGAGAGACATTGTGTGACACTGAGAGTCAGAAGAAAGGGAGACATGCGCGGTTGAAGAACTACTTTGTGGAGCCGGTGAGGAGGGAAGGGGAAAAATAGCTTTCTAAATATTTCTATATGGGCATTTCGGTGTACAAGCAAGCAACAGTTATTCGCTAATTAATTTGGATGAGTTGAACACAAAAATCACTGTCGAGTGTCGTAGTTTTGAGATTTTGGAAACAGATAGCCCAGTCCAAGAAGGTTCAATGAACTATACTCTAGCCTAAGGCCATCATGAAGGCAGAACGATTGACAATATGCTGTGTCTCTGGTTCAAGGTCTCTGCCAAACCCAAAATAACTCTTGACAGAATGTCCAAAATGAAGTGACTGCCTATAAAGGTTTTAAAAATGAAACACAAACCCCAAAGAAGCAGGAAGATACCGGGAATGGAGATGAGAAAAGTATAAAGGAGCAATGAGAAAATGAAAAACTGAAGAAGAAAGGAAATCCCCTTGGTTATGCATGGCCTGATTCTATGCTTCTACAGTGAGAACCACTATTAACTCATATTAACCATAAACTCAGCATTTAGCTACAGGAGTAGGCACCAATCGGTGTACACATCTGACAGAGCAGGCAGCATAGTGATACGTGTACCCAGGTATGTAATGTTCACCGTCAGCAGCACCCTGATCAGCCGAATTTATAATTATATACAATGTATGGGAAAAGTAGACAATGAATATGAGTGGCAAGCCCTAATAGAATAAGTGTACAATATAGTACAACTATTATGATAAATCCCCCCAATCAACAGAAGTAACTATATTCAATATGAACTATCACAGAATTCACTTCTCTATTTATAAACCGTCACACCTGACAATATAGATAACAATGAGATACACAAGCCCTGGAGGAAGACAATGAAAGCATATACATGTATATACATTCAACCCTAAATCTAAATCTATCAAACCCCACAGATAATGATAATAAAGATGATAATGATTATCATTATCATTAAGACTTTATTTGATTTAATTATTACCAATAACGTTATTGTCATTTTACCACTCACCATGGTAATATAACAATATAACCCCACTCTGCTCGTTCATCGTAACTTTCAATCATGCAAGTTCGGGTGTCTACAGTTAACCGAATAAGCTTTTAACACTAATCATGATTGATAAAAAAGAATTATCAGTATGATTAAAACTTTATTTAATTATTCTTTCCATTCTACCACTCACCATTATAGCATGAACCCACTTTGCATGATGATCAGACCTCCCTTCTAGGAGAAGGGCAGGGGTTATAAGGTGCCCACAGGTGTATAGGGTCCAGGTAGAGCGATATGCAGACCCAGGAGGAATGTAAAGTGGACCCAGTACCTACAGATAGCACTGGCACCTATCCGATTAACATTGTTCCTGCTCACTCATAACTATCTCCTCCAGTAGTCCCAAAGTCTCCTCCACTACCCCACACAAACTCTGGCGTAGTTCACTATAATCCCATTGTATATAGGCTCTATCATAGTCCAGTATCAGGCCTATAGTCCTAGGCTTTGTTCCTATTGCAGGACGTAAGTCCTACAGGCAGGCTGCTGTATGCCTATGACCATGAGATCAGGTGTACTTGTCTATTGTGCGATTATCCCAGTGGATCATGTGTAAAATGTATGTGTACATGTGTATGTATGCTCCAACTATGGACAATCCCCATCTAATCTACACACTGGTGCATGGTAGTGGTGTAGATGACCCGGCTGGTCTAGGCCTACTCGTGTAGATCCTGGTAGAGGGATAATCCCACTGACGGGATATGGAGCTCTGGGATCCAACTGCGGCAGCGTGGTGTAAGGATCCAACAGGTGGCAATAGGTCTATTAGCACAGGATCCAAACACTCACCACTACCAGCCCCGTGCGGGGTGAGTCCAACACCCAGGCAGGTAGCAAGAGGTCTCTGCTGCCACTGACTCTTGTTTGATCACTCCAACCTCCAAGCAGGTGTGTGATTGTTAGTATAGGATCCAAATAGGTGAGGTCCGATTGGATCCGTATAGGTGTGTAGTGGGTAGCCCCAGAGGCGCTGACTGACTGACTGGTAGGGGTGGGGAGGGAGGTAGGTGAGTAGGTAGGTGAGTAACCTCCAGGTGGCTATTTAGACTTGGTCAGGTGTGTACTGGAGGTGTTCACTCACTCCCTGGAGTGTGTGCTTCTCGCACCTGGAGGCTCAATTAAAGGTAGGCCTTATTACAGGTGGGTTCCAGGCAGGTGGGACTCTTAAAGGTGACATCAACAGAGGAGAGCCTGCTTTCTGCCCCTAGTATAGGGGTACTAAAGCTCCACTTCCCTTGTATAAGGCATAGGGTGTCGTTACTCGCTCCTTACTGTAGGGGAAGCAAGACCTGAGCCTTTTATAATCTATGGTATAGGCATAGCATGACCTGCTGGAGATGAGAGAAGATCTACCATGCAAGGGATACATGTAAACTCTGGCAGGAGTAGAGCAAGTAACAATTACTTTACCACCAAACTCTAAACAATCTTTTATAGCAGGACTACTAAGGTGGTATTATAGTCCTTCCACATAGAAGGTCTATGATAGCCCTATGAAGCACTGGCCTGCCCTCTCTCGGCAACACATGTATATATATATATATTGCGCTCCCTCCCTCCACCTGTTATCAATCCCGCCACATACGGCTTCACGAGATCCCGCACAGCGTCACATGACGTCCTGGACCAATCAGCGTGCAGCTCTGACGTGCCGCCCTGCGTCTCACGTCAAGCGGCGGACGCATGTAACACGGTCACTGATTGGTCGTCAGTCACCTGTGGTGCTTTTTATTAACCAAATACCAGGTGGTTATTTGTTGGGTGTTCTGACGGAATCTGGTCCCACTACATGAGGCGTGTTTTCCCCACCTGCTCGTGGATTAATTGTGAGTGAGGGACGAGTCAGGTGTTACTGGTGGGGGTGTGGAAAGTAAGTAAAAGAAGGGAGGATTCTGAAAATCTTCAAGATCAATATATCCTGTGGTCCAGAAGTCGTTATTGAGTGTGAGCTGGGAATGGTGTGTGTCTGGGGGGGGGGGGGGAGGTAGTAGATAGAAGCAGGGGGATATACTCACAAAATGCACTCAAAATCAATATTTGGTTTAAAGCTCATAAAGGGGCCCATGCAGAAAGGTGTCGTCCTCACTCAGTCCATCAACCTTGACGAACCACGCCCCTCCCCGTTTTGCCAATAAATGTATCCTCCGTTGATTTCTTTCCTAAGCTTATTTGAATTCCACACGTCATCAGCAGTTCAGACTCACTGACCGCCGCAGGGGGCTGTAGTTAAACATAGCCCAGGTATTCTCATATTGTGGATCATCTGGAGTATTCATTCAGTCATACTAAATACACATAAACATACAATGATGAACATATAATACTACTCCACATCTATCTATATTTAGTCAGAAGTGTCTGAAAATAACGTATACTACCCCCTATGAAGATACGCGCATCATGGTAATGACTCATAATTAAAAGTGTATTTATAAATGTTCTTCTGTGTTTGTTTGCTTTTGGATGTGTGTATCCATTTCTTCTGCTTTCGTTTGGATCGAGGGGCAGTCGTATTTCTTATCCAATGAGCTTTCTAGATAGAGAGGAGAAAATGCAACAAATATTTGCTGATACCATTTATCAAAAGTAATAATTGATATTCTCTTTTCTTTTGTTTTAAGGCCTGTAATGTCTATTTGACTTAATGCCACTAACACTGATTACTTTGAACAGGTCGCATGGCTATCTGATAGATGGGCATATCACCTGCGTCAGAGTCTGCCCTCTATAAGGACCGCATGGTGCATTAATACATTGTGCCATTTATCCTTATGATGTATAAAGCAGCCCTGGCGAGTTACTCACCACTGCTTCATTGAAGCATCTTGATCCAGTGGGCACAAAATTATTCTACGTTGAATCAGTGTTTTGAATGTTGATCAACGTTCAACGTTCAATCGGTCTTGAAAGTTGATCAACGTTGATCACCCAATGACCAAAGTTAATTCACTGGGATGTGTGCCAACTGGCGCTAACACCTCGGGAATGTATCAATACCCCGACAGATCTGCTCAAATATAGATCTGCCATTTGCTCGACAGGACGACATCCACATACCATACAGACAAGAGGGCATAGCGTATTAAAGTACCATGCTGCCCTTGAAAGGTAAACTAGGACCCATTAGTACCTACCCGTTGGTAAGGCTGATGTCGTTTAATCCGTTGGCTTAAAAAACTACTCGGTCAGCCCAGAAGCTTTCTAACAATGCAAGTATGGGATATATTTCCGAAATAAAGTCTATATTTTCTGCAATAAAGTCATAAAGCCGTGTAATGAGAAGTGATTGTTGGCCTGGGAGGACCCCAGAATCCTGCCTCTTACGGCACGGGTAATCCCCTCCACCTGTCAGGCCGCACGACCCTACACAGAGAAAAGAAAAAGAGTGAAAAGGGAGTCCAGGTTGCCTCCAGAATGACTCCGCGTTCTAGGGGAGCCTAGGTCCTTATGTGACTCCCCTGTGACTCCCTTAGGTGAGTCAGGGAGATATGCGACTACACAGGTTACTCACTTGCATCCTGGGCTCCCCTGAAGAGGGGAGTCATTCTGGAGGCAACCTGGACTCCCTCTTAACTCAGTTCATGTTCTCTGCGTACTCACTCCAGGACAGACGAGGTGCTGAGAGGAAAACAGCATGGCCGCCAGTGGTTTGTTTTTTGTGACAAATACAAATGACTCAAATACAAGGGATATTGGGAATGAATGAAGGAACAAGGGATGGGTTGGAGAGAGGGAATGCGAAATTGGAGGTGAGGAAAGAATGAAATATGAAAAAGCGAAAAGGAAGAAAGGAAGGAGGGAAAGGGGAGGAAGTGAAGTAGCGAAGGAGAGAGGAGGATCAAGGGATGTGGAGGCAGAGAGGGGGGCAGTAGGGGGAGGAGGAAGGGGGGTGGGGGTGGAGGGAAATAGGGAAAAGAAGGGAGGGAACGAATGAGAAAAGAGAAAGAGTTATAAAAAGGGAGAAGGGAAGAAGGAATACATCGACGGAGGAATGGGGAGAGAGGAGGAAAGAGAGGGGAACGAGGAGATAAGAAAAGGATAAAGTATAGGAAAGAGAGGGTGAGGACAGTGGAGAAAATGACGAAAGAATGTAAAAGGAATAATTGGGAGAGGCATGCAATGGGGCAGGTGCGGGGCAGGTGACGAAAGAATGAGGGGGACAAGGAGGGAGGGAGGGAGGGAGGGAGGGAGGGAGGGGGAGGGCGGGAGGGGGAAGAAGACATAAGACATAAGGGAGGATGCGTAGTTTGGATACCTAACGCTAGGTGCAATAGTAACGTTTGGAACAACGTAAAGTCGGCCATTTTGAAATACCAAGGTTTCCTACTATTTCTGCTGGCTCAACTCGCTCCATAGGCCTATAAGGGTATGGAGATTGGCGGAAGTCACGTGATCAAACAGTTAAAGGAGTGAATCTATTTATAGACGGTCACGTGTTAATGACGTAAAACCCCCAAAAAAATATTTTCTAGTAGCCTCTTTAGGCGAACGACAAAAATTTCCAAAACGTGTTAATGACGTGACATGCTTATATAAGGAGGCGAGTTGGGGCCAGCGGGAACAGCAGGTTATAAACCATTGGCCAGACGACGATGGGAGTAACCTATGTTTAGCTCGATAAACTAGGAGGATGTGGGGCGAGAAAAGGTGGAAGAGAAGAGAACACGATCTTGCCTCACGATGGTGGCACGACCACACCACTCCAATCAAATAATTCATACCAGGTTATCCCCTATGTGCATAACATATCGTGTATTTGAATGGCATTTATTGTTCCTATATCATTCTACAAGTATATCTAATCAAGACCAGTTGGATCAAGGCGGGGGACGTTCACCAACTGATTGACTGTATACAACTAATCAAGGGTAACCAATGGCAGACTGTATCATAAAAATATACAATCCATTATCTACAATAAAAGGCTCATAAAACACAACATACGGTCCACATGTATATAAAAGAGTACATGTACCAGTAAATACCATTAGTTGCAGCCATATTATCCAGGAACCATAACTAGTCTGGATAATTACTCTACAGCTATTTCCTATTGAATTAAACTGGAAATTCCCAAAGATTATTCAACATTAGATCCATAAATCATTATAGTATAAAGTGGTCATAATACAATAGGTTATAATAGCCATGTCTGCTCAGGGACTGACATCTATACCAGGGGTTCCAATGGTTTATCTATATCTAACTGACTCGAATAGTATAGCATTAGCAAAATACCCAGCTCCTAAAAACATTATCTGTTATCCATTATTGTAGGGAATGGTCAATTCGGTCCCTCCCTTCTTCTAAAGACCCTTCCAGCAAGAAATGCTAACTTTCCAGATTAAATGTATCTTATTTGGAATCAGTATGTACACACATCCAATGTTTTATATCAGCATCTTGACAGGACAGTTACCTGTTCAAGAGTGTTAACAAAGCGGCATTATGTTGATGTCATAAAGTTCAAAGTCTTATGGGCATCTTCTCTGAAATGTCACCCTTTTTCAGTGCATTGGTCTGAAGGTTCAACATTGTATGAATAGCTCCTACTGGTATATTCGACACACACACTCTCTCTCTGTCTCTGTCTCTGTGTCTCTGTGTCTCTCTGTCTCTGTCTCTGTCTGTCTGTCTGTCTGTCTGTCTGTCCTCTTGGTAAGCTAATTGATGCCATTACTCCCCAATTCTTTGAGGAATATGAGTATCCCTTCCTACACTTAAGATGTAAATTACTCAATAACCACATATATGTTAATAACTAAATATTGGTACATATATATATATGGTCAATTCCCACGAAAATGGAGCACAAGGTCGAAATAGCTCGTAGTCTGATATAATCTTAATTGATGGATATAGACCATTCATTAAGGAATATTTGTATACATATTGGCCATAGCTACCGATGGGTACCTACTTTTGCCTACCTACCTGCATTTTCTAGAGTGTTTAGGGGTAAAAAGGTGCGTTTTAATACGTTTTTTGGCACATTTTATAAAAGAGAAAATTGAAATATGCACATTGAAATATAACTTATTTATAAAAAATATGTCTGAAAAGTATAAACTGTATATACATGCAGGACCACAGGGCAATAGAAGATAATCTAGGTTAATTAGGGTGGGTTATGTTGTTTCTTTATAAGAATGTTATTAGATATACAATATTAATAAAGTGGGGTAGCTTTTGGCATCACCGTGCGTAGGTACACAGTGATGGAGTTTAAACCAAGAAAAAATATAATATTGATACTGGTGAACCTATCAATATGTAGGGCCAATTAGGGTGTTTCCTATATTGGTGGAGAAGATTCTTCACAGGTTCATGTGATTCTACTATTACACTGAAAATAATGTGGGGTAGTTTGGGCATCACCGTGCGTAGGTCCATACTAAAATGAATTACAGAAATACCCCAGGTGATTAGTGTAAAATATTTATATATCACATTACCCATACCTTAAAGATACTGTGTACAGAAAATATTAAGGATTGGACTAATGTTCATTAAGATGTGAGCTATTACAGTCAAATAGTGACCATGCGTAGGTACATCACCGTGCGTAGGTACATCATAAAGATCTGTTGAGAAACAGGTAAATGATAGCAAATTTTACCAATATCTTTCAATATTTACTTCAAGAAATGGGGTACCTATACTTAGAGACTTTTACATCTGGTGGAAAACTCCCAATAATACATAAAAGCACTATGTATAGGTCCCATCACCGTGCGTAGGTCCCATCACCGTGCATAGGTCTGTCACCGTGCGTAGGTCCACCATTGAATGGATATAAATATGGTAATAATTAGAATTAACGTTCCCAATTTCATGAGTGTACTCCCTTGAATAGTATTTATGAAAAAATATAAAGAAATATCTATTTTTATAGCCATATCTTTATTCTAATGGGGGCAATACTCTGATCACCGTGCGTAGGTCCCATCACCGTGCGTAGGTCCCACTTTGAATGGATATAAATATGGTAATAATTAGAATTAATGTTCCCAATTTCATGAGTGTACTCCCTTGTATGCTATTTATAAGGTATTAGAAACGCTAAGCAATATTTGCAATGCAGGAATTTAGTTCTGTTTCAACCCTGTGATCCATTTTCGTGGGAATCGACCATATGTTCAAGATCCATCTATTCCCAACGGTTTCCTGCATACATAAATGAAAGGAACTGAAAGAAGACAAAGACGTGTAGTATCATTTTCTGGGAAAGGGCTCTCCAACATTCAAAGTTGAAACATATCAAAACCAGTGAGTGATCTTAAAAAAATGATTGAGGGTAATCATGGCAAATATGCTATTCAAAATGTTTAGAAAAAGATCGACCACATTCTCAAATCATGCGGCATAGCAGTCTGACAGTAGCTCAGGGATGCAGTGTAGTCTGTTGCAGCCTGTAGGTGTGTGCCAGGTGAGGTGTTATCGGAGATAAGCCTCAGGTAACCCTTTAGGGGCCGCATAGTGCTTTAATGCATTATGCCCTCTGTCGCCATCGTGCATGGATGCAGCCATGGAAGTAACTCACCAGTGCTGTATTCAAGCATCATGACTACCCTACATAGTCCACACACTCCCAGATAGCAATCATGATGCATGAATGTAGAGTAGACTCCCCAATGCTGCATCATGTACATGAATGCATCATGGCGACAAAGGACATGATGCCTTAAAGCACTATAGCGGCCCTTGCAGGGTAAAGACCTGTGTGTGTAGACGTCTTATCTCCCTCAGCTCACACTGAGGGCAAACACTGACACACAGTGAAAGTCTGCACACAGTATTGAACCTGTAAGGTTATTCACCCAGCCCTGTGCTTATAAACAATAGGTGTGGTGTGGTTGGACCCAGGAATAAAACCATATAACCAGATAGCTCAAGTGTGTAAACACTATTGGAAATCATATATAGGACGGGCAGTGAGAGAAAGACAGAACGACATAACAGATAAACAGACAGAGGCTGACCGGCATATTGGCATAGATTGAGAGAACGGTGAAAAAGAGGGAGTGGGAGACGGAGGGGTAGAACGAGTGAGATGTTTTGGTGATACAGTCATGTACATGTATTACATAACAGATTGTCACCAAATTAGTAAAATATTGACCCCGGTATTGACCCCCCCCCCCCACTCCCCTAAAAACACTTTATTACCTTTACGTTGCCATACACAAATTAGCATGCGCCAACTTTCCCCATAAAACGTCTGTATAATTCATGATACATCCAAACATGCTTTTCTACGACATTATGACGTCACGTCATGGTGGTACGTCAATCACAGTCCTGATTGCGTCACGGTGACGTACGATGCAGGTCTGACGTTTACCTCGCCTGTAATGGCAGCGGAGTACTTTACTGTCATCATTGTGTTTTAATGCACTGCATGTATATCTTTGTGTCGTCATTATGCATTGATGCAGCCCTGGCGAGTAACTCGCCGGGGTTGCTACAGCATGACGACCCTTCGAGAGTGTACAAACCCTGTAGGGTTGGCAGGATCCTCAAATGCAGCACTAGTATATTACTCCCCAGGGCTTCATATGCAGGTATCTTGATGACTAAAGGCATAACGCATTAAAGCATTGTACGGTCCTTAAAGGGCTAAAGCTGCTTCCACTCAGCCATGTAGACAGGTTTATAAGTGGTATCATAGAGCTGTGTGGTATGGCCATTGGTGTCTGCTATCATGAACAATGGACCCAGAATCACGACTCCCGATAACCGGGGGATTAACCCTTTAAGGACAACATGTAGGATACCTTCATGTTCATTTATCGTTATGATCCACTGATGCCGTGTCAACGAGGAACCCAGCGGCGCAACACTGGTACATCATACCGACATTCAACCACACCGGTCGGTCGGCATGATGCAAGAATGCAGCACTTGCGATTTATTAGCAAAAGCTGCATTCATGCCCCGCAACATATTGCTGCTCTGATGAGCATGTAACGAAACAAGGACATGGTGCATTAAAAGCACTGTGTTGCCCTTAAAGGGTTAAGTAACGGTGTCATGACGGATTTATGACGTTGGGGGCATGTGTGTGTGTGTGTGTGGGGGGGGGGGGGGGGGGTGAGGTGATTAATATGAGTGTAACGGCGCCCAGTAGTAACGGATGATCGGTTGACGCAGGGGACTACCTGTACGGCCAGGTAGGCCTTTAATCTGCTGATAATCTGCCTGACGTCCCTAATTGGGCCAATGTCCTGCAGCCCTTTAGGAAATGTACAACATTAAAAATATCGTAACTCACTATCACATGTGAATTTCCTTTCAGGAGAAAGCCAATCACGAATTCCCACGATATCCATAGAGGGGAAAGGGTTCCCCATGCAATATACTCCTTATTCCTCATTTGAGCTCATTCCTGGGGTGGGTCCCTCGGCCACCCTCGGCCACCCTCGGCCACCCTCGGCCACCCTCTGCTCCTTCCCCTATCTGTCTGCCTTCAACCCCTACTGTACTATTGGTAGTTTGCTGCTATGCACTATAGTACAGCAATCAATTATCAAAGAGAAAATAATTATACTGTATATGATATTATAATATTCAAAGTACATGTACCTGAATATCCATTCCAAATCATCGTCTCCAAGATCCAAAGGCACTGGGTCCTCAATATCCATGCCATCCCCAATCCACTTCATAATGACTGCTACCAGTAATCTCTTATCTACAAGTGTCTGCTAGGTGATCCTAACACCTTGTCTACTGCTGGTCCTGGTGTCTTCAAGTCTCTGGCTACCCATCACCCGTAACCCAATATATATATATGTACCCCAGGTGGGGGGGGGGGGGGGGGGGGCTTGCAGGAGACACAATAATTGTAGCAGACATTCCAATCTGGCTACAACATTGTGGACATTGGAGGTGTGATAGGGCGACTTAACCTGAAGTCACCCCCTCCCCCCCGGACCCCTGGATCCATCCCTTACCAATATACTAGACCACATGCAGCCCCAAGCCTCCTCCAATATCTTTACTAACACATGCTTTATTACCGATTAGAAATATGAAAATGCGACAGAAATCGCAAACTCAAAATTCTGAGCATTACACTAGATATACCACTTATAGACCACAGACACACGACTATATGAATGAGGCTTCATTCTTCATATTCATAACAACATCGTCCAATCAGAGACTAGAGCAAGTCTAATATAACCCCAGCCCGGAACTAGACCCATAGAGCACGGAGCGTGCGGCTCTGTCCTGTAGGAATGTCGGGAGCCCACTGGTGGCTTTTATTATTACCCGTTCACAATTGTTGGCAAACATTTCCCTGTATCAGAGAGGGACCTCAGGAAAATAAACTCTGCCTGTAGGGTCATGATCTGGGACGGATGGGGAGCCATTCCCACAGGAGGGAAACGCTGGTGTTTTGTTATGTAAGATTTGATGTGAGAATAGGAGCCAATGAGCAAATTGCTAGATCATATTGACATGATGCTTTAATGCCCTATACCCCTGATCGCCATGATGCACGAATCCAGCCTTGACAATTAGACTGACCAGCCTACATTCACGCAATATGACGACATGGGCCTTACTAGCATAACACACTATGATGCATTTAATGGTTGATTAAATAATAACTTAAGAACTTATTCACTACAAATTACTTAGTTATTGTTTGTTCCGGGCTGTTTTCACCAATCAGGATTGCCTTGATCTGTTAATGTAACATGAGTAAGACGGACAAAACATGTCCTTTGTTGATTTCCCCTGACGGCACGTCCTAGATGACCTTGAAGGCACGTCACCTGGAGGAGACGATGGTCACGTTCTGTCCTGCCGCTAGAGGACTCTGTCGGCTGCCGCTGGTTCCCGAACGTGACTGTTACTTCCGTGTTTGTCTGCTGGTACCTTTAGCGCAGGACCTCAGTGCCACATTCCAGGGCTGCATGTCTGACATTCTGATCTACACTAAAATCATGTTCAGGTGGATTAAGGATATTCCACTTTAACCCTTTCAGTACAGTATACTGGTCTGGTGACCAACAACGTGAAAGCCTGTATTAGAATTAACATGTGAAACCTCTATTACAGCAAACATGTGAAACTGCTGTTTTACAGCAAATAATTGTGTGAAGCTGCTCTTACAGAAAACATGTGAAACCTCTATAACAGCAAACATGGGATACTGCTCTTTTACAGCAAATATGTGAATCTGCGCTTAAAACAAACATGTGAAACCTCTCTTACAGCAAACATAGGAAACTGTTTTCTACAGCAAACAAATGGAACTGCCGTTTTACAGCTAATATGTGAAGCTGCTCTTACAGCAAATAGGTTAATGTAAACCTCTGCCTCCTCCCTTACAGTTGCATCCCTGCCCACCTAAATACCACCCTGCTTGCTTGCTTACTTGCCTGCGCCCATTCCCCCATGCCAGCCTCTTGCCTTCTTTCCCTACCTATACTCTGCAAGTTGTAAGCAGGATTCCCAACATGCCCATAAAAGGGCACCCCACCCTCCCACCTCCTTTTATGGCATTCAGTGTAACGTGAAGGGTGCGTCTTCCCGGTAATCTCCTTCCCAGTCATCATAACAGGTGTC